>ML682206.1:5499811-5765580 GCA_007922195.1 Podocnemis expansa | reverse complement strand
CTCACCAATCCGGTGTCAGACGGTTACTGGCTGCCAGGGGCCGGGGGTGGCAGGGAAGCCCCGGCTGCAGCACGTCCCGCGGCTCAGGACCCGGCGTGTCTCCGCAGCCCGGGGCGGGCGCGGGCCCAGTTCCGGTTCCGGTTCCGGTTCCTCCCTGCGGCCGGGCAGGCCGGTGTCCCCGGGCGGGGGCGGGGCCGATGGGCACGCGCTGGGGGAGGGGCGCTGCGGCCGGGGAGCGTCGGGAAAGTTGCGGCGGCGGCCGCGGCGTGTAACCGCGCTAGGGCCGGGGCCGGCCACGTGCAGCCCTGTGCGGCCGCCTTCTCTGGCGGGTCCCTGCTTGCTCCGCACGGGCCTGTCCGGCCGGTGTAAACCCGCTGTGCCGGAGTTTGGGCTTCTGGCCGCTGCTCCCGGTTACCTAGTCCAACCCCTGCTGACAGCAGGACCCTTCCCACGAAACTGGGGCTTGGCGACCCCAAAAAGCCATTTTTAAACATTCCTTCAATAAAGCGGCTTGCGAGCCTCCGGGCGCGGGGAGCTGGGCCAGGGCGAGTGCCAAGGTCCCCTGGTGGGGCCGGGGGCCTGGGACTGGACGCGGGGTCTCCGCGGAGTCCCCGGCGGGCAGGGTTGGTCCCAAGCTGCCAAGGCGGCATCAGAGAACCGCAGGTTGCCGACCCCGCCACGAAATCATCCCAGCCAGGGTTTTATCTATCTCTGCAAAGATGGAGACCGCCTCCTCCCTAGGTAGCCCATTCCAACGCTTCACCACCCTTCTGGCAAGGAAGTTTTTCTTAATATCCAGCAGAGACCTCCCCAGCTGCAACTTGAAACCATTGCTCCTTGTTCTGGCCTGTCTCCACTGAGAACAGCCGAGCTCCCTCATCTTTGGGGCACTTCTTCAAGTAGTTGAACGTTGCTATCAAATCCCTCCTCAGTTTTCCCTTCTGCAGACTAAATAAGTGCAGTTCCTTCAGTCTGTCCCCGTAAGTCACGTGCCCCAACTCCCTAATCGTTTTCGTTGCCCTCCACTGAACTCTAATTTGCCCACATCCTTTCTGTAGCATGGAGCCCAAAACCGAACATGATAGTGCAGATGTGGCCCCACCAGTGCCGAATAGAGGGCAATAATCACATCCCTCGATCTGCTGGCAACACTCCTACCGATGCAGCCCAATGCGGTGTTGGCCTTTTCGGTAACAAGGGCACACTCGTGACTCATATCCAGCTTTCCATCCACTTAACCCCCACATCCTTTTCTACAGAGCTGCTACGTAGCTGATAGGTCCCAGCCAGTAGCACTACATGGGATTTTTCTGTCCTAAGTGCAGGGCTTTGTATTTGTCCTTGAACCTCATGAGATTTCATTTGGTCTGGTGCTCCAATTTGTCTAGGTCTCCCTGAATTCTACTCATATCCTCCAGCATATTTATCATTTGCCCTCAGTTTGGTGTCATCCACAAACTTACTGAGCATGCAGCCTATCCCATCATCCAGATCAATAATGACGATGTTTAACAAAACCAGCCCCAGTATCGACCCCTGGGTCACTCTGCTTGTTACTTTTGCCAACTAGACATTGAGCCATTGATTCCTACCCACTGAGCCCGATGATCTAGACGGCTTTCTATCCACCTTACAGTGCGTTCATCCAAACCATACTTTCTTAACTTGCTGACAAGAATGTTGTAGGAAACTGTATCAAAAGCTTTGCTAAAGTCAAGGTATATCATGTCGACGGCTATTCTGACATCTACAAAGCCACTCATCTTCTCATATGTGTCTCTAATATGGTTGTTTTTACAAATTTCCCATGCCCTTTGCAGGCTTTTCACTCTTGTGTCTTTTAATCTCCATTTATCTGGCTTCCTTGTTTTACACAGTTCCCTTTTCAGACATTTAATACTACTGTGGTGGGTTCTTTGTTATTTCCCTCCTCCTTAAATTTCATTATGTCAGGTTTGCTACTACCAAGTAGTCCAGATATGTTCAGCTCTTGGACCAGAACCTGTGTTTTGCTTCGGACTAAATCAACAATTGACTCTCTTGTAGGATTCAGGACTAGCTGCTCCAAGAAGTACTCATTAATGGTCTCTAGAACACCTTTTTCTTTCCATCCTGGGGTAGCAGGTACCCATGGTTACAGAGTACTCTTTTTTTATAGCCTCTCTAATCTTCCAGGGCCTTTCACAATCCCCATCACCGTCCTGAGCAGCGATCAGTTATGAGGGCTGTTCTTATGTGACGTGTTATGCAAATTTGCAAATATATCACCTAGCTCATGATTTTTATATAATTTGTCTCTGATCGTAAGCTTCACCTTAAGGTCAACACACCCCACTCTGAGCAGTCACAAGGGAATAGGTTACAGAGCTTCATCAAGCGTGGAAGATGTTGTCGATAAAGGGTAGCTGCGGTGTGAGTGGGGAGAAATTGGAGGGGTGTGTGGAGGAAGCTGGATTTGTCCATGGGGATGACCGGGTTGTGTGGGAGGGGAGGCTGGGGGTACAGGTGTAGGAAGAGGGGCTGGCCGAATGGGGTGTGAGGACGGCGGTAGGGGCTCTGGCTGCAGTGAGCTCGTGGGACTAGGTATGCGGCGTGGGATGTGCACGGGGAACAAGTTAGACAGTCTGGTGTGCGCAGAAAGGTAGCTGGGGTGTTTTTGGGAGAGCTGGGGGTTTGCATCCATGTGGCGGGGCTGGCTGCAGGAGCCTGGGCCTGGGGGGAGACCTGAGCCCCCTTCCCATCATGTCCCTGACGGCTCCTTCCCTGCTCGGGCCCAGCTCGGCTGGCGTGACCCCGAGTCCTCCTTGCTGCTTTCCCAGCCCCAGGCCGCAGCCCCACATTCTGCGTTTGTTTCCCTGGAGCAGCTCTTGTCCGACGGTCCCTAACTACGGTGGACTAAACCATTCCCCACCCCTCAAAGGGGAGAAACGCCCGGAAACACATCTCCGCGGCCCCTCTCCCCGCTCTCGCCAGGGTCCCGCTTGATCGTTGCCCCCCGGCAGGCGGAGGAGGCTCCGCGCGTGCGGCGGCTCGAGCAGAGCGGGATTAGGCGGGCCCGTGGGGCGGGGAAATGAAGCGCGCTCCCCCCCGCGGGGAGTGGTGCGAGCCGAGGTTGGAAAGGCTGCGCATGCGCACGAGCGCGCAGAGCGCCTAGGCGGACGTTGAGAGAACGAGCGACGAGGAGGAGGAAGGCGAGAAAATGGCGTCGACGGGTGAGTGGCGGGGCCGGGCCGGGGCGGCCGCGCCCAGCCTCGGGGAGACGCTCTGCCCGCCCGGGGTGGGAGGCGGCGCGGGCGGGCCGCGGACGGCGGAGGGGGGGCGGCTCGGGCCCAGCTCGGGGGAGGCCGGCGGGGGGGGCGATTCTGGAAGCTTCTCCGGGGCCGCTTCCATTGTGTGGCGGGCCCGTGTCCCCCCCCCCCCGCGCCCGGACAATGGGCCGCCCCGGCTGCGCGCGCTCCGCGGCGGGGGGAGGGGCGGGCGCGGGCCGTTGGCGCCGTGGCGATGCCCGGCTGCCATTTTCTGCTTCGCCCACCCGCGCTCCCGCCATAACGAAACTGGTTTGTCTCGCAGCGCGGCCCTTTGTGCGGCCGCTGGGCCGCCCCCGGCGGCTCGTGCGGCCTTTCCCGGCGGCACGGAGGGGCTGGGCCGCCTGTGGCTGAAGACATGGCAGGCTTTGGACTCGCCTCGTTTGCGCTGCTCCTCCGCAGCGCGCATCGTGAGGCCTGTCTGCTGCTGGTCTCGCCTCCGGAGCCAAGCGAACGAGGAGTCCCCTGGCGCTTCTGAAGAGCTAACAGGCGGGCTTCGCTCCTCAGCTTTTGTGGGCGAGGGCCGCTCAAGGGGGATCGCACCCACGAAAGCTCAGGCGAGAAACGCTCTTGGAAGTGTCACAGGACTCCTTGTTGGTTTGGGTGAGCTAGCTAACGTGACCGCGCCACGGGGAATTTTTACATTAATATCGCCTTTGGCAACTTTCCTCGCCAGGATTCAGCTTAAGTAACTCTCGCTGTTGCTGACTGCTTTGCAAGTCTCAAAGTACAGGATGGCCGACCATGACTCAGAGCTGCTGGTGGTGCAGTTGGGGTTGTGAGTCCGAGGCTTCTCTTTAAGGGCCTTGTCTAAGCGGGGATGATCTGAAAGGGTGGGGCCGTGGTTCCCCGGATGTTGCCCTTCTGATGTCTCTTGATTCTGTGCAGGTATCATTTTTGGTGAGAAATGCCCCCCCATATATGTTTTTAAAAGAAATATGTGTACCAGATTAGTTTTTCCCAACCAGTGTGCCGCAGCACACAGGTGTGTACAGATATTTTTGAAAAACTACTCCAAGAGCTCAGATTGGCTCATGAATATTCATGAGGTCATTTGGCAACTATATGCTGGTGTGCCACAAATTAGTTACGGGTAGCAGGGTGTGCCATGGCAGAGAAAATGCTGGGAACCACTGTACTAAATGATAGCTCACAAAAACTATATCCTAAAAAGTTAGGGGTGAATGGTTAGTGCACGTACAGGTGCTTTCTCTTACATCAGATAATTGCCTGGCGGGTGATCTTGGCCCCTCCTTCAGACCAAGTCATTATGTTGCCCAGGTCCTGAAATTCCAAGCTCTAGAAACAGTTGTCTTGAGTTGTAGGGATCATCTTTGCAAATATTTAAAGCCCAATTTATGCAAAAAAAGAGGAGGTAAGTTTCAGTTTTGTTAATATAATTACGTGACTAGAGATCTTGTGCAAATTATGCATTTGGGATCTGGTTAGTATAAAAGCAGTAACAACTGAAACTCGTATATTATGGTGGAGGAACTGTAGTTTTGTTTTTACTAGTTAATCATATAATTCATTCGGTAATTGTGTAATGCAAAATGCCTGAGTTTTCCTAAGGGAATCTAGCTTTAATTGCAGAGGTTTAAGTTTTCTGTAGCAGAAAAGGAAGATGGATAGGACCATTATATTCACTTTATGTATTTTGGCTAATTATTTGAAGCTACTTTTAAAATCTGGCTTGGGCTAATAGAATTCAATCTAGATAATTTTTAATGTGAAGTAAACATTTACATTAGTCTATAGGGACTGGCTAAAGAGTGCAAAAATGGTTTCCAGTAAATGTTAACTTCATTTAGGATGTGGTCTGTATAGCAGTGAAAGGGTAAGCAAACTAATAGTGGGTCTGTTGCTGTGTTATGAGACCTTGTGAGGAATATATCTGGTTACAGTATTGTTCAGTTGTATAGGGTAGATGGTAGATTAACTTCTTCTGGGACCTTAATAAAGCCTGGTACAGACTAAAGCTTTAGCAATGGTTGGGAGTGCTTTTGAGTCCATCAGGAGTGGAATTGTGTTGCAAGTAAAGAGCCTTTGCATACAATATGGGGGTTATTGGTTTAGTAGCCTTTCTGGCATCAGATCAGTGCCATTCTTGGAAATGCTAACTGTAACAATAAATAAATGTATAGTATTTATATAGTATTTCTTTATCTTTTTTATGTAATGATTCATCAGCAAAGACTAAATCTGCTTCAGTACACCTTTAAAGACCTCAATTCTTGCCATTTATCTTTAAAAATCAGTTCAGTAAAAGTGTTTTATATGGAAATTTCTAGACCTTTAACACCAGGAAATAGGGTGGATAGAAATCTATTATTTTTTTAAAAAAATTAAATCATTTGTTTTTATTAAATCTGATCTCTTTATTTAATTTTCATTTTAAAATAAACAAAATGAAAATTGAAATTAACAGCCTATGTTGGTTTCCTGAATTTATTTTAATAGTTTAAGGTAATTTAAACAAATCCCCAGAATTGCGTTAAGCAAGACATCAGTCTGTGCACACCTAATTTTTATTCACAGATTGAAATATCTTGTACTTCTGAGATTTTGATGGACGTGGTAGTCAAACAGTTTATTTGTCCAGTACCTTTAAGGTAGTTTTGTTTAATACAAAATGCTGGCTTTGTGCATTCTTAATTTAATTTTAATTACATGCTAATAGCACTTGACACAAATCATAAACCAAAAATTAATCTTCTAATAAAAACTTGAGCTACATAATTGCTTAAATAAATGTGTATTGGTGCACTGGATCCTCCTGGCTACCCTAAGTTTGGTACTACTATGCTAAAGTCTGTAGTTACTTGCTAACTATTAAAATACATAGGTTTACCACATTGACTGCAAATCTGTCTTGAGAAGAATAACTATAGTGCAAATGCAATACATTGTTAAACTGATTATTTAAATAAAGGGTTCCTGCTTGCTGACTTAGAGCTACTGATTTAATTAGTGCACCCTACCAGAAAACTTGTAGTGCTGGAGGTCAGCTTGTTTCATGATTTTTTTTTTTTTTTAAGTGTTTAATGATTTACTTTTTTTCCATGGGTACCAAATTCTTTTATGGCTTCTTTTCATTGGGTTTTTGGCAGATCAGATTTTTCTTCAGAGAAAACCAACGAAGCATTTCTTTGAAGAAAGCACAGTTTTACATAAGTGTTACTATAAATTATAAATGGATTAAACTTCAGGCGTGTCCATCTCCACGATGTTGCTTTAATCAGCGTTAGGTAAAACTGTAGAATTTTGAATCTTCTCAGAAAGAAAAAGCATTTAAAGGAAGTGTTACTAACACCACCATGACTAGTGAAAGAAATAGTTAAAGAAATGTTTGAGTGAAATTGTCAGAATGTTTTCCAAAAAATTCTACCTGTTTTTCCATTCAGTTAAAGGAGGCTGTTTTTTCCTCTGGTTGTTGGTGTGTTACTACTGCACCATTGCTTTGTTGAGCCTCATGAAACAAGAGGATTGATGATTTGAGTACCATTGATAGAAGGTTTTCTGAGAGAGGTTACAATTAACCAAAAATATTTTTTTAATTTAAAATGTTCACTGGTTATACTTTGGTGTAGTCTAAATCATTAGAAAAGGGAAGTTAAAGATAGATTTCATAATATAATCAATTGCCTGATTACAGAGATCTGATTAAGATCACATCATCTTAGGTTGTTTAAAGAAAATAAATGGGGAGAGGAAAGGAAAAATAAAGGCTCTAACCAAAGGTAGTTTAGTAAAGATTCTTGAACTTGTTTCTGGGGCTGAGCTCTCTGCTGTTGGGGTAGTCTGCCAGTGTCCTCCCAGGGATGAGGAAGAGGAAGAGGAAACAGAGCTGAGGGCTTGCAAGCCTTATCTCACTCAGTGTGTGTGTGCTCCCCAGCTCACAGCAGTAGTCTCAGAAGTGCTACGTGTGTTCTTTGAAACAGGAGAGCAACAAAAGGAAGATGGAGGATAGGGATTATGAGTGGTGTAGGACAGTGGTTCCCAACCTTTTGTCTGCCGTGGCACACCTTGATACCATCAAATTTTTTGAGGCACACCACTATTTAAAAAACTCATGAATATTCAAATTAACTCAAATAACGTGAATATTCATGAGCCGTGGCACCGTGGTTCAGAAATGCTGCTGTGTGGGGTAGTAGGGGTAGCAGAGCAGGGATGTCAAGAGAGGGGAAGTCAGGAGTCATGTGCAGTGGCAGGTGTGAGTGTGGGGAGCAGAGCAGGAGTGGAAAAGAGGACAAAGGCAGCCATGTGGGGAGCAGCACAGGGGTGGCAAGAGAGGACAGGGAAGGGAGAACAGGAGTGGGTTTGTGGGCTGGCAGGTGGAACCTGGGGAGTAGGAAGGTAGGACGGGAGCATGGTGCAGCACCCCTTTCTCCCCCCCTCAGTGGTTCCCTGCCACCCAGGGCAGACCCTCACCCCACTGTGGTGCCCTCCCACCCCAGTGGGTCATGTCCCACTCCCAGTCGCCTGCTGCCCAAGATGGACGCTTCCATCACTGCAGGGGCTAGAACTAGCCCTCCCTACACAGGTCTCACCAGGCCCCTTGCAGGCCTTGTTGTGGCCCTGCTGACCCTATCCCCTTGCCCCTGCCAGGGCCCTCATCAGCCTACCCCCATGGGTGGACTTGTAAGCTGCTCCTGGAAGGGGCAGCTACAAAAATCCACCGCTGCCCCACCCAGTCCAGCTCCAGCCACTGGGGCCAGGGCCAGATACCATTTCCTGCATCGCAGGGTCTCTGGCTGGGGCAGGATCAGGGATCATCTCTCTCTCCCCCCCCCCCCCCCCCGTTGCCACTAGTAATAATGTTATACTAATTTAGTGAGCACCCCAGTACCTCCCACCGTCCCTCAATTTCAGGTCCCGGGGGAGCTGCTGGGCTGGATCCTGCCACCACCAGTGTTGCTACAGCAGACCAGATCAGGACTGGTGCCCAGAACTTCTGGGAACCCCCGGTCAGGACTGGAATGAGGCTGCTGGCAGCTCTGTTGACCCCTGGCCGGGGCAGGCTTAGGCAGCTGCCGCTGCTGCCACTGAGGACCCCTGGACAGAACCAAAGCCAGTGCCCCCAGGGACCCGAGAATGGGGCCACTGCTAGGGACCCCCCAGAATGCGGCCGCTGATGCCAGGGACATCCCAGAATGGGGCTGCCACTGCTGCAGACACCCCAGAGCGGGACCGGAATTGGGCCGCAGCTGCTGCTGCCGCTGGCTTCAGGGACTGCTGGACGGAGCTGGAGCCAATGTCCCCAGGGACCCCAGAATGGGGCTGCTGCCACTGCTGGGGACACCCTCAAGTGGGGCTGGAATGGGGCTACTGCTGCCAGTTCCAGGGATCCCGGAATGGGGCCATCGGCGGCTCTGCACCCCTCCCCACCGTCCCACACCCCTAGCAGTCCCCTAACCCTTTTCCCCCCTCACGCTTCTATGCAGCCAGCAAACTCTGCTGCAGGCCTTTTTCCCAGCCCTGAACAGGCCATGTGGTTGGGCTGAGCAAGGAGGGAACTTTACAATGACTCCAGCTCTCAGGGATTCTTGCGGCACACCGGTTGGGAACAGGCTGGGTGGTCAAAGGAATAAATTAAAGGTAACAAGGTGTGCGACAGCAGAGAAAATGTTGGGAACCACTGTCTTAAACAATCTTCCAGTGATTCATTTTCTGCCTTCAAATGAAAATACAAGGAGTATGCACCCTATTTTAGCTGCTGCAGCTTGAAATAGTTTGCAGCAAGGGTTCCTGAAACTGTCTTACTCAGCCAGTCAGGATTTCTTTTTAAAAAAAACAAAACATCCTGCTGCTTCAGTAGCTGGGTGCTATCTCAAGAGACTAAGTTAAAGCAGGATAATCTGAGATTGCTGGCAGCAGCAGGTAACAAAGGGAACTGGTTTTTGTTTCCAAACCAAAATGTGGTTACCTTAAGCACTTTGACTTTCAGTGGTCTCTAATGGTTTATCCTCTTCCAAGCAGCTGGAGGAATTTCTGGCGACTACATTCTCATGCTATTAATTTTGTTACTGTCTTTTGTTAATGTTCTTATTCTTTTCTTTCCTGCAGACTATAGTACCTATAGCCAAGCTGCTGCCCAGCAGGGGTAAGTAACAATTTATAGACACCGTTTCTGTTTTAAAGGAATATACAGTAGCTGTCTCATTAGAGAAGTGTCACTATATAGTATTGTATCTCTTAACTCATCTATACGTGTGTGTATGGAGGGCAGGGGTTGATGTGAGTTTTCAGATGAGGTTCTGAATTGAGTATCAGCAGAAATGGTTTGGTATTCAGGTATCAGATGTCAGCTTCATCTAACTCACTTGCTAAGATGGAGCAGGGAAGCAGTTTTTTGCACTTGTTTGTTTTTCACTTTTTTGCACTATTGTACTTGTTTATTTTGGTAGCACAGGAATAGGGTGGGAACCTGGAGGGAAGGAGCTGGGGGTGGGGGCTGGGCTTTACACTGCTTTGCTTTTTTCAGGAATTTTTTTATTTGGTAGTTGTGGAGGAAGGATGGGAGTGGGGAGTCTTTGCACTGTTTTTTTTCCCCCAGGAGGTGGAGGGTCCAGCAGGGCAGCTCTGGGCCAGCTGGGTTCAGCCAGCCCAGTCTGCAGTGTGTGTCTAGCTGTCCCCAGTGCACAGCCCCCACCGCAAGGGAAGGGTGATCAGGGATTGAGCAGGCAGAGCCAGGGCTTGGCTCTTCAGCTCGAAGATAAATGGGGGGGCGGGGGAGTCTCCTCAACTGTCCCTCTCCCCCACAGCTGGGGAAGGGGACTGTGCCCTCCCCTCCAGAGTCTGTGAGGCTTATTGGGTACAGTAGAGCGGCCCATGATGTTGGGGGATCAGGATAAACCTCTTCTTTTCGCTCCCAGCTAACAGAGCGGAACAAACCAGTTGTTCCACCTATCCAATTCCCTGTTTTGTTTTGTTTGGGGGAGGGGTGGAGAATCCAGCTCAATTTAAACAGGCACCAAGGCTTTATATCTGGAGAACATCTTTGCAGGAGAAGATAGGATGGTGACATTCTTTCTCTCATACTGCACTAAAGTGAAGCTGTGCTGCAGCTATGGTGCCTCTGTTATCCAGTGGGTACAGTCCACAGCTTTCTGCTGAGGAACAGGCTAGAGCAGAGGTGGCCAAACTTTTGGAACTCAGGAGACACACAAGTTGATTATTAAACCTTCAAGAGCTGCATGGAGGCATGTTATTTTACCTACCCCAAAATTACTAAGTTTAAAATTCATTGTACACTTTAATTTTATCATAAAAAGAGGGAAAATACTGATCCTAGTAATGTCAGAGTCTAATAATTACTTAAGGTTACCATGAAAACTAGGCCTACCCATACATTAAAAACTTAGCTTCTGCCTGCCCTCTTCAACCATGCTGCTGCTTCTCCCTGCTGTCCCAACCCCTTCCCTAACCCCCAGGCCGTGAGAATGGCTCACTCAGGCCCACTTACCTGGCCTCAGAGCACACTCAAGGTGGGAGATTTAAAACTCCTAGGCTGGGGCTGCTTTCCTCTGGCTTTCTTCCGTGAGCCACAGTTTTTCATTCAGGAGCTGCAGTTTGGCCATGCCTGGGCTAGAGCCATAAGGAATTCTGGGGCTTGTAGTCACTGGTACAGGAAATGCACAGCTGCTCTTCTCTTGCCTTGCATGGGTACCGTAACTCCCAGGAAAGAAGAGTGGAGCAGGAGTGGCATTCTGGCCCAGTTGCTATGGACCCAAGTGGTGGGAGGGGGCAGGGCCTGGCTGTTGAGCCAGGTCTTCTCTCCCAGATGCTGAGTAGAGAAAGTACATATCTGAGCTTTTGTGGAAAATTTGCAGTATGCTTTTTAGATGTTACCTGCGTAAGCGTACCTGCGTACCACTTACGGAAATCCTGGTTAATCAAGTCTTCTGTTTCTTTTAAATTAGATCTTTTATATTATGGTATCCAAGAACTACAACAAAAATAGCGGGGGACCATTGAAAGTATCTTGTGTGAAGCATATATTACACAAGTCAGTGAGGTGTATTTGCATTTTAAAATTTCATTACATTCCTTTTATAGATACAGCGCTTATGCAGCTCAGCCAGCTCAAGGTTATGCACAGACAACCCAGGTAAAACATGGGCCTTTTGATCACATACTGCTAGTAAACTAACCCAGACAACCAGCCATCGAGTAATCAAAGAAAAAGATTGTTTTAATGTGAAATACGTCATTGGGAGGCTTTGGTTAAAGTGTAGTAGGTTTCTTCAAAGGTCCATTAGCCCTGAAATCTGGAACTGTTCACTTATTGTTAAGAGTTTCTTAGCTAACTGCTGTAACTGAGAAAATAATTTTTGGTGTGTGTTTAACCATTTCTGTTTGTAGATTTTTCATTCAGTAGTGCAGGAGAGAGAAATCCATTACAGAAATGTAAATTGGCAAAACTGTAGCAGTTGTTGGATGGCGTGGGAAGAGAGTAGACTTTAGGTACAGGAATTATACCCGCCACCATTGTTAACAACTGAAATTGGCTAGATTTCAGGCTGATATCCCTCAAAAGGAAACTGAATTGTTTGGGTTTAAAAAAGAAAAAAAAAAAAAAAAAAACCTTGAGGATCCAGATTCTTAAAGCAATGCAGCTGTAGACCCAATCTGTTTTTTTCTGAAACTGTACTTTAGGGTGGTTTTACTACTGGAATCATTTAATTAACATCACTTTCCAAAGAGCTGCATGCCTTACTCTGTGGTAGTAAGATACTAACTGTTGGAAGAGAAATACAGCTGATCTTTGCATTTGAGCCTCCTTGAACAAGTGACCTAGACAATAATTTAAATTTTGTTTACATAATTGTATTGGTGAAAAATGACTTTAGAATCACAAAGAGTATCCATACTGATATTCCTTTCCCAAAATAACTGAATAGTAACATTACTATTAGCCAAGCCATGAGTCTGCTACACTGGATGTAGTATACTGAACTTTTCTCCTTTAGTCTTCTGATTGATAAGATTTTAGATTTTACATCGGATTTTTCCTGCTAAGAAGTTTTTCTTAAGATGCACATTGATATTGAGAAAGAAAAGACCAAGGCCTCGCTTAACACCCTCTTTGTAAGAACACCACAATTCAAAATTACAAGCAAATAGCTCATGTTATGTTTCAAGCCTTCCCCAACTTCTGATCTACTGAACTTTACAAGTCCAGAAGTTTGAAATGCTTTCACTAGGCCTCTGTCCTCTTTTAGGGTTTGTAATTTTTGAAGTCAGTGAGGCTTTTGGTCCTAAGTCACATAAGGCTTGGCTTCACTGCATTGTTAGCTCGAAGTATAACTTGAGCTTTGTCCTTCACCCACATACAGGTATTGTTCACAAACATCACTTGCATGAGTAGGTGGTACTTGAGTGTTTGAAGCCCAAGCTAGTAATACAGTAGGGATGCAGTAACTCAGGTTACAACAGTTACTGCTCATCTGTTCAGTCTATTAGAACAACCGTGCTGTGGGTACTTCTACACTGCAGCTAGGAATTTGCCTCCCAGCACAGGTGGATTTGTGGGAGCTCCACTTGAGCGACTGTGCTAAAAATAGTAGTGTGGATGTTGCTACATGGATGGGGAGTCAGGGCAAGTTGGGCTTTGGTGGCTAGCCCGAGCAGCTACCTGTGTAGCAGCATCTATGCTGCTGCTGTTCACATGCTAGCTCAAGCAGCACTAGTGAGTCTGGCTACCCAGGCTGAGAGGCACAGTTGTAACTGCAGGGTAGGCTAATCATGCTGTAATTCAGGTGTTCCCCAGTGTGGTTACTGGAGTGAAGCTAGCTCAACTGGAGTAACAAGCCCTCTTAGGTGCTTTTGAAAATGGTGCCTTGTAGTCCCTGAGAATTAGTTTGGGACATCTGCTTCTGAAAATGTTCACAACAACCTTGTTAATGCTTTGAAAGTCTAAGTAATGTTTTCGGGGTTCAGCATTGAAGGAGGTTTTTTTAATGTTATTCCACCAAGAAAGGCTTTTATTTAAAGTAGAGGTTTTCAAACTTTTTTCCTGTGGGACCCAGTTGAAAAGAATCATTTAAGCCCATTACCTAACAATTACATCTTTGAGCGATACATTTCAGTCTTTCAGTGGCAGCACCAGGAGGTGCCACAACTCAGTACCTGAGGGTCTGCGACCCAGTACTGGGTCCCCACCCTAAGTTTGAAAAGCTCTGGCTGCATACACTTATTCCTATGGTTAACCTGAAACATGGGAGTAGTCCTGTCAAATTCAATGGGATTATTCTTATGGGTAAATACAAGTGCTTGCAGAAGGTGTGGGGGGTGTTAGTTTTCAATATTTTGATTTGCCTCTAAGGGTCTGTAAAATTCGACACCCTACTGATAGTGACATTTAAAAAACCTACTTATAATTATAAATTTTCATCTAAAGACAGTATCTTAAATGAGCTTTACAAAGCCTCAACCTAATTTAAATCAGTCTTTAAAAAGAATTGGTTTAAATTGCTCCACACTGCTGTCTGTTTTCTCAAACTTAACAAAATGATTGTGTGTATGTATAAATCTAATTAATGAAATAAACTGGTACCAGTGCTTGAATTAAATATGCATCTTTTTTGGAGCAGCCCTATGGGCAACAGAGTTATGGAACTTATGGACAACCCACTGATGTCAGCTACACGCAGTCTCAGACAACTGCTACGTATGGGCAGACTGCATATGCAACTTCTTATGGGCAGCCTCCAACAGGTGAGAGCCTCAAAACAGTTGTATGACTTTGTTTTTATTGGGGAAAGAGCTTACTTTAAATAGTCTGCTTATCTTAGGAAAAGGTTTGAGGTTTTTCTTGTAGCCTTTCTTTTAGGGAATGCTGATCTAAAGTCATGCTGAGATGTGGGTGGGATGAACGCCAGGAGCAAACATACCCATTTAATCTTTCAGGAATGTTTTGGGTGCTGGTTTATGCTGTGTAATTAGGCATAACTATGGAATGTACTTTGTTTAAAAAGTCAAACACAAAAGCTTTGTAATAGCGCTCATTGGGAATATGTACTCTGGGCATCGCTTCAGTTGCTTGAAAATCAAATGGGTGAAAGTGACATTTTGCCTGTTCTGATAGTGTACCCTCTACTTTTTGTCTTGTGCTTTCCACAGTAGAAGGGACCAGTACAGGTTTGAATATCCTGCTCACTCTTGCATGGAAAATGCTGTTTCATCCTGTCTAAACTTGTGATGTTAACCCTTTAGATGTTTCATTTGTTTTAGCCCTGATAACATCACATTAAACATGCAATACTATTGAAAATTTGGTAGTATTCAGTGCCATTTATAAGTTCTTTATCTATATAAAGAGTACCATTCACAAACTCCTGAGTGCCTTGCTTGGTGGATAAAACTTCCCAAGCAGTCTAGTGCCAGCTGTACCAAGGTGTTCTAGGTGACTATAACCCACTTGTATTTTCCATTTTCTAAAGGGTAAACAGCATGATTAGACATGTTCAGATGTTCTGACCACCACCTTTGCATGTTCCATGTTACGTCTATGGATTTCCAGTTCAGACATATTGACATCTTCATAAAGTACTTCAACTTGTGCTTCTTAAACTAGAGTCTCATTCATAAAAATACCTTAATTTTTTTTAAAGACCAAAACTAGCTGATCCAGAGAGACTTGATTCACCATTTGAAGACTGTGTTCTGGTGCACTTAGTTTGCACCAGGAGTCCATGCAAAAATACAGTCTTATCTTCTGCCAAGTGATGATATGGCTATAGTTTTATGTGGCTCATAGTTTCTTTGTTAAAAGAAAACTTAGCCCTCTAGTGTGGAGTGGGAGCTTCCTAAAAGTTGCTGCTTCTAGTATCTGAGCATAAGTAGTAAGAAATGGGGGTGCCTTATAATGGAAAAAGAAAAAATTACTCCATAATATGTCAGTTGTGTTAATACTTTACCACTGTTTTTGAGTGTGGGAGTGTTTCTTTCTGACAGTAATCTAGTCCAGTGGTTTTCAAACTTTTTTTCCTTTGTGCCCAGTTGAAAAAATTTATGTCTGCGGTCCAGCAATTGCATCTTTCGACAGTTTATTCCAGTCTTTTGGCAGCAGCATCAGGGGGTGCTGTGACCCAATACCCAAGGGTCTGTGACCCTGTACTGGTTCCAACCTACCTGTACTGGTCCCAGCCCATGGTTTAAAAACCACTGATCTAATGTCTTGAAGAATAAGAACTGGTACCCGTTATAATTTGTGCAGTTCTAGAAATGATTTGTTCTTGGTGCACCATTTAAATGTTGAGGATCGGAAATCATTAATAGAATACACGTGTAGACATAAATTTAAAAAAAAAAATCTGACAAATGCCTGGGCTGTTTCTTCAACTGGCACTAATTGTGTAGTGGCTATAGGAACAGTAATCGATACTGGATTAAATTATTTGTTTGTACCTAGTTTATCCCAGGAGTACTTTTACTGGGGTGAATAACACTGTGCTGCTTTCTTGCACGTCCAATGAAAAATGCAACTTTAAAAAAAATTTAGGTTAAAGTTAAGGTCAGATGGAAGACCATGTAGGCCTTTGAAGTATGATTGCATTAGTTTGAGTGGCACCTTTTCTGGTGTTTTGTCTTTGGCAGAACTCCTTTATATTTAAATTCTCTATTTTCATAATTCATTAGAAGGCTTTAGGATGGTTGTCAGGGAAATTCGGTGCTGTGAAGATCCCTCCTTATTGCCCCTGAAATACCTCTGGTGCAGGGTTGTGTCTGCAGGAATAGCAGAAGTAGTGGTTCTACACCACATGGCGGTCCACGTTAGGGCTGTCTTAGGCCGCATAGGATGCATTTTAGCCCATGAGTAGAGGATAATGAATCTCCCCTTTGTCCCAGCCTGTTGGGTCTTCTGATGGCTGGCATTCATATGTAGCTTGGTGTGCATCAGAAGAATGAATTAATTCAAAGGTTTTCAACATCTTCCACCCTTTTATCCCAGTTAAACAAGTTTTTGGGACTCCCTTTCACCTCCCCCTTCCCCAGGCATAAAGTTTGGGAGAAGGGTTTGTAATTCCCTGAAGACCTGCTTAACTCTTAAATTGAGAATTACCGGTATTTCCTGCAAATAACCAAATCCATTCTTTCTGTTTGTCCACTGTGTCTTAGTATTATGTTTTTCAGCACTTAACGTTACATATCTTTAAACTGATGGCATAACATAATAAAGAGTGATTCATTATACAAAAATAGAATAGATTGTGGACGTAACTTCTTATGTTTGTGTTCTCGCTTGTGGTAAATATACGTAATCCGCTATGTATTAGGTTCTGCACCAGACTAAACGCCACAGCAGCTCATGGTAGTGGCTGTTTAAATTAGAGAGAACTCTGAAAACTGCCACCACCTGAAGATGTCAGCTATTTCGGAATAAATTCTTTAAATCCAGCATTTCAGCCTTCCATCCTAATGCAGAAAGAATTGTTAATTGACATCAGTGGGTGTTCTGCATGCAGGCATCTTGCAGGGTTAGATCCAATGAGAGGAATTAGAGCCAGCCAAGGAATATGTATTTCCTGACTGACTAAAGCTGATGTTCTTAGTTTCCTTTCTGCCTGTCTCTGTTTTGGAGACTCTTCAAAATTTTTTGGCAAGTCATGGGAGAGTTGCATGGTCTGGGGAAATATTCAGAGTTAGAGTGAAATCTGAGGTTTCAAAAGATACAGCTATGATTGTTTCAAAGGGGCAGCCATGTTAATCTAGTTCAGCGCAAAAAAAAAAAAAAAAAAAGGCAAGGAGTCCTATGGCACTTGGACGAACAGATTTATTTATCTCATGGGCTTTCATAGGAGAAAATCCCACTTCGTCAGACATTTTGAAGACAGGGGAGCCTACAGAATGGGATGAAAGGTGTCTGATGAAGTGGGATTTTCTCCCACAAAAACTAAAGTGATAAATCTGTTAGTCTTTAAGTGCCATAGGACTTCTTGCTTTTTTTAGCTATGATTGTATTATCCTAGACCAAGATGATGTCATATAACATCAGAAATTACAGAAACAGGCTTCTAAATCACTAAACATTTACATATGTAGTCTTAAATATCAAAAGCACTTCTTGATACGCCAAGACTAAGTTCACATGTGTTTAACATTCAAGGTTCTTTATTGTGGGACCGTTAATGACTTGGTGGCATCTGGCACTGGGTAAATTCTGCTGCCTGCTTTGGATTTAGATTTTAGTAATACTGAAAGGGAACCACAGCTGGAAAGATCCAGGTAAAGCCCTGATCCTGCAAAAAACTCACTGGGTGCAAAATTGGGATCCACTGCATTAGTTTGCTGTGAAGTTTAACTCTGCTAGGAGCTGACTGCTACAAAAGCTTGATGTTGGCAATGAGGACTTGGGGACTTAGTTGTTTGAAATTGTATCCATCTAATTTTAGAAATCAGCCAGTCTTTGTGGAGTGCTTTTGTGGATTGTGTTCATTTTGTTGAGCGTGTTTGGACTGAGTTTGCTCAACACAAAAAATTGTGCTGATTGTATACCATTCAGCACCATCCTATTCATTTTTTTCCCCTCATGAGCACGCTTAGCCATCAGAACAGGGATTTGCTTTTCAGTAGCACTCTAGACACTTTGGGTGCCCAGGCAGAATATTTTGAAAAGCAGTTATTTGCTTCTCTCTAGGAATGGAGAGCACATACTAGTACTTGAGCTTTTCTCATGTAGTTGAATTATAACAAATGTAGCTTAAAATGCTGGGTTTCATAAGGAATGCTTGAAGAGTTATTAATTAGATTTGTGCTGGGCACTACTCAGTGTTGAACTGAAGTTAGTTTTACACTTTGTCAGTGTAATTGCTTTGTTACGTGTGATAGGTAGCTTCACTCTATTTAGTTAAAACACTGCTTCATAAACTGCCGTATATACTCGCAAATAAGCTGATCCATGCGTAAGCTGACCGCCCTCAGCTCCTAAAATAGTAAAAATGGGTGACCTGCTTATAAGCCGAGGTCGACCTGTGGCTTTGGACACTAACCCCCCTACCCTGCACCACTGGCTTCTCCTCGAGTCCCTGACACCCTCCCTATCCCCCCAAACCCCTGCTGCTGCTTTTCCTGCTTGTCCCTGGTGCCCCTGCCGCCACTTTTCCCTGACACCCCTGCCGCCCCTTCCTCCGACATTCCTGCCACTGTTTCCCCTTCCTCTGATGCCCCTACCGCTGCTTCTGCTGATACCCCTGCCACCACTGCAGCTGCTTTCCTGACCACCCCCCAACCCCTGCTGCTGTTGCTTTCCCTGGACTCCCAGACACTCACCACCGGGCCCTGACACTGGCTCCCGGGGGCTTCCTTACCTGGCTGCTGCAGACGCCAGGGTCCCTCCTTCTCTAACTTCAGGCCAGGATCTGCCTCCCAAGCATGGCCGCTCTGGCCACACGCTGGGCTCCAGCCCAGAGCATGCTAAGGGCTGGAGGCTTCCTGTGAAACTGGGCTCCTCTGTATAGGCTGAGTGCCTGTTTTAAGGGTAATTTTCAGGCACAAAAGTCTCAGCTTATGCGGGAGTATACATGGTAGTTAAGAAAGGCCTGGATTTTATGATAGATCACCTATGTAGCACAATGAATGCATGAAAGCAAATTCTTGCATTTTGAAAACACCAAAGATGAAAGAAAAAGATCCTGACTAGTAAACATTACTATATTAGAGGTCATTTTCATTCTGAAAATCAGGCAGTCAAAAAGAAAACTCAAGTGTAGTTAGTGTAAACCAGACATATGAAGTAATCGTATCTGTAACTACAAGTGTCTTAAATATAATAAAATTAAACAGGTGAAAAAGAAGATGTTGTCTTAGTTGATGCAAATGTTTCCTGTTAGAATTGGGAACAGAGTATCAGCTCTGTTTTACCAAATATTTGCTGAAGAATATCATTAAAGATTGTGTCTCACTCACTATATGGAAATAGGAACGATAGATATTTAAGACATTTAAAAGATTTTTTTGTATTATCTATTAAATATCTTTGCTTGAGTTGTATTAAATTGCTGAGGTCTTTTAGCCAAAGACAGTAGCGTATTAAAGCAGCAGATTTCTAGCTATGTTTCTTTACTGAAATACCTCTTTTCTGAAGAGTAAACAGTGAGGTAACAAGGTTTGCAGATGATACTAAATTGTTCAAGGTAGTTCCAAGTCCAAAGCAGACTGCAGAGAGTTACAAAAGATCTTAGGACTGAGTGACTGGACAACAAAATGATAGTTACAGAATTCATCGTTAATAAACGAAATAATACACATTGGAAGACATGAGCCCACCACAACTATGCAGGCAAAAGGATGGGACCTGATTTAGCCGTAGCCACTCAAGAAAGGGATGTTGGAGTCATTGTGAATAATTTGCTGAGAACATCCACTCAGTGTGCAGAAAATGAATGTTAGGAGACATTGAGAACAGGGTGGATAAAACAATACATAGAATGATGTTAATATAAATGTATAGTATGCCCTCACATTGAATAAATACTAAATGCAGTTCTGATCACCTTATCTCGGAAACACCTGCTATCACCATTAGACTTGGAAAAGGTATGCAGAAAGGCACCAAACATTATTGGAGGCACAGAACATCTTCCATATGAAGAGAGATTTAAAATTTCAACTTGAGAAAGAGATGACTGAGGGAATATGATAAAGGTTTATAAAATCATGAATAAGGAGGTGTTACTTACCGCTTCACATGACACAAGAACCAGGGTCACTCAATGAAATTTTAGCAAACAGGTTTAATAAAGCATATGAAAGGAAGTACTTCTTCACACAACGCACAGTAAACCAGTAGAACTAATTGCCAGTGAATGTGTGAAGGCCTAAAGAGTAAATGAATTTTAAAAAAGAATAAGATAAGTTCATGTAATGTGACTGTTAGCCAAGATGGCCAAAGATGTAATTCCATTGTCTGGATGTCCCTATGCCTCTGACTGCCATAGACTGACACTGGGTAACAAGGAATGGGTCACTTGATAATTTTCACAAAACAAACAAGGTGTCTTGTGGCACTTAGACTAACAAATTTATTTATTGCATGAGCTTTCATGGGAGAAAATCCTACTTCATCAGATGCTGTGTGGACAAAGTGGGATTTCCTCCCACAAAAGTTCATGTAATAAATACATTTTTTAGTTTTCAGGTGCTACAAGACTCCTTGTTTGTTTTGGTGAACTAGACTAACTCGGCTGTCCCTTTGGAACTTGATAATTTCCATGTTCTGTTCATTGTCTCTGCTGCATTTGGCATTGGCCACTGTTTAAAGACAGGATGGTCAATGGGCCTTTGGTCTGTCCCAGTCTGGCCGTTCTTATGTAAATGCAAAACTAAAGTTCATTCTTTACGTTTCGAACCACTAATTATTGCAAGTACGTATTGCTGTAAAGGTGACCTGTAAAGAACGTCTTAAGAGTTAGCCTTTTCTTTGCACTGTATTAAGGCCTAAAATGGGTGAGACTTTACTGAAAGTTTCTGTAATTGTTTCTTTAGAAATATCAGGAATGTTCTCTGATTCCTCCCTATTTTATGGTATTTTGTTTCCACCTCTATTGTATATGTTTTTGTAAATTAATCAGTGAAATTGACTATTGTTCAAAGCTATTTTTATTGAGAAGATATTCTCTTATTCAGTTAGTTTTTCTTCTCATGACTCTAGTGATGTCTTTATTTCCCTAGTCATTAGCTGGACCTGTAAGATTAGACTGGAATTTCTAATGTTGAAGCTACAATGCTGTTTGTGGAAAACAGATTTCCAGGCCTTTGTATACAATGCAAATAGCATAGTGGCTAGCACCGCTGCTTAATATGCAGAAGGTCCTGGGTTCAAGCCCCAGGGGGTTGGACTTGATGATCTCACAACCCCCCAGGGGGTTGGACTGGATGATTCTGTTCTATTCTATTCTAATGTATACCAAAAAGAAGCAGAAAGGGGTGTAAGTCAATTTTTAGTTTTCAAGTTACCTATATTACATAGAAAAAGTAAAATCACTAACATTTGTAACCTGGGTAAGAATGTTTGAAGAATGAACTAGACTATAATATATTAAAGATCTGAGGTGAAAGTCAGTGTGACCAAGCCTTTTGTTTCTTCTAGGCTATACAACCCCGACTGCCCCACCAGCGTACAGTCAGCCAGTTCAGGGCTACGGTACAGCTGCCTATGATACTACCACACCCACTGTTACCACGACCCAGGCTTCTTATGCAGCGCAGTCCGCGTATGGTGCTCAGCCCACCTACCCAACGTATGGGCAGCAGCCAGCAACATCTGCACCTGCAAGGTGATCCACCTTTTCTTATTTTCTTTTTAGATAAGGCTCTTCCTCTTTTGATGAGAAGGGCTGGCCTTTGATAACGTAGAAGAGCAACACCAGACATGCTTGCGCCCACTCCTCTTCCTCTCTCTGCATGTGTCTGTTCTCTGCTTGTTTGGTTTCAGCTTTGCTGCTGTTCTGTCTCAGCTTTATTGCAGTGCTTGGGCAAAGTGTGTACATGATTTCCTCTTTCCACCCCATTCCCCCTGTCCTCCCAGCCACCCGCAGCATGAGGTTCCAGCAGTGTTAATTGTTACCTGCAGAAGGGAAACTGCCAGATAGGAAAACTAGTGAAAAATTGACTCCTGTCTGGTCTTCCAGTTACCGGGTTATTTAAAGCAATAGTGTTGCCTAGTGTGTCTTTTGGAAATGGGTGTACAGGTGTGACTTGAGGTGCAGAATGTCTTCAGCATGTTAGGCTTTGTTGATAAGAGGCCTCTTAGTGCAACTGTGTGTTCAGCAAATACAAGATTTTCTTCAACTAAAAAGAGGGTTGTCTCTGTGTCACAGTGAACTTTAAACGAAAGCTGGTGCTGTCAAGTAGAAAAACTGTTCATCAGTTTGTACTAACAGTTTACAAGCATAATGCAAGAAAATCTAGAATGAAATGGCTGGGTTAGTTGGCTCTAGAATGTTATCTGCCTGGGTACATGCTGGAATCAGTTTAATTCTAAATTACGTGCTTTAAATTTGAGATAGCACCTGATTAATAAGGTAAAGGGGAGGTGTAGCAGAACTGTATTTTTAGTTACTTCTAATAGGTGCCCTATGGTTTCTTTAGTAGTGGGAGAAAAATAGAAATGGCAGTGGAAAGATAAAGTCTCCCTCATTTAACTAGTGAATTCCAGCTGCTTTCATAGTGATGAAGCTAAATCATTTGATTTGAAATTAAAATACACTGGAGTAAGTAATGGTGATTTCAGCTCATAAATTACACAAACAAATATATCCTCATCTTCTCTCAGGTGTACTTGTTGCAAGGGGAATTGGGGCAAAGGGGCATTGGGTGCAAGATGACTCATTGGCGAACTTTGCTTTTAGACCCCAGGATAGCAGCAAGCCAGCGGAGACGAGCCAGCCACAGTCGAGTACCACAGGGTACAGCCAGCCCAGCTTAGGGTATGGGCAGAGTAACTACAGTTATCCTCAGGTGCCTGGAAGTTACCCTATGCAACCTGTCACAGCCCCTCCATCCTATCCTCCCACCAGGTAATTCTTTCTGAAAATTAGCTGTGGTGAAGGTGGCAGTGAAGTACTGAAATTTGCTTGCATGCTTAAACGTGCTATTATGGGTTTTTAACGGGTCTTTTCTAACATGTGAAAGCTTTAAATATGTTAGACTTTAAGTAGTTGCTCATTCTTGCCACATTTGCAGGTTATCACAGATCTTACTTGCTTCTGACCAGTATTCTCTTCACTGTAAGGTCAGAGAGGAAAGTATAAATGGTTGTTGTTAAATAAGTTCCTATAAAAGACTAGAGATTACACTAACAAAGGCCGAACTAACTACTCAAGAAAAAATGTTTTGTATTCACCTTTAAATTTTCAGTGAAAGTCGCCCTTTAATCATGTGACATTGCTTCTTAAAACTTTGGGTCCTAAAGAGAAAGTTTTAGGCTCACATCTGTGTATTCCTTTTCAGTGCTTATTTTTTAAAATGCTGCTTTTGCACATCATTAATCTCAGTGAGGAGTTGATCCTGAAATATAGAACAGACAGATGTTGCCTTTGAAATTCTCAAGCATGTCTGAAAAGCTGGCCAAGTAGAGATGCTTAATTTTGTTGGAACTAAAATGAGTTAGATTCTCTGGCTTCTTGCAAATCAAGTGCAAGCAAGTTACAAATAAATATTTCGTAGTTTTCAGTGGCTTTGAAAGTCTAGATTGACAGAGATCAGTCATTCAATCCATTAGTTTTAAAGTGTTTGAGGGCAAAGTCCCAAGGGATACAGATTTTCTACTTGGGAACTAGCAGTGATTTCTTTTTAGACCTATGAGGAACTTGATCACAACCTGCAGATCTACTTCTGCAGGATAACCTTACATTGTCAATGACTTGTGTTATTTTTATTGCATAGTTGGATACCACTGTGGCCTTATGCACACTTCTGGAGGCCATGATTTAACTTCCCTCTAGAAACACATGTTTTAATTCTTATGTCTTTCAGCTACTCATCTTCCCAGCCAAGTAGTTACGATCAGAGCAGTTACTCTCAGCAGAGCACCTACGGGCAGCCGAGCACCTATGGACAACAGACTAGCTATGGCCAGCAAAGCAGCTATGGCCAGCAGCCACCAACCAGTTATCCTCCACCAACGGGATCCTACAGCCAGGCCCCAAGCCAGTACAGCCAGCAGAGCAGCAGTTACAGCCAGCAGAGTGAGTTAGCTTTGTGGTGCTTATGCAAGGAGCTGAGCTGTAATGATTGCACGAGCTCAGCGGTGTGTCAGATAAGACACAGTGATAGATTTCTGGTGGAGGCTTTGCACTTGTTTAGCATTTGAATATTTCCAACCAGCTGTTAGTTCTGTAGACTGTTCTATTAACTGGGAATAGTTTTAACTTTGAAAGCAAATGTACTGCTGTGCAGTCTGCTTTGAATAAAGCTGTTGTCTTAACACACCCTTATCAAACAGTTACTTCACAGTACTGTTTAGGTTTGTGGTACTGAAGTCAGGAGCAGACTGATAATGGGAGCAGGCACGTCAGAATTAATCTTAGTTTGTCTGCTTCTGCATTAATATCCACCATATAAACTCTCCTCAGGTTCATTTCGTCAGGACCATTCTAGCAGCATGAGTGGATACGGACAAGAGTCTGGAGGCTTTTCTGGCCCAGGAGAAAGCCGGAGCATGAGTGGCCAGGATAACCGAGGCAGGGGACGAGGAGGATTTGATCGTGGAGGCATGAGCAGAGGTGGGCGGGGAGGAGGACGCGGTGGAATGGGGTAAGAGCAAATCTTTTCTCCTTTTATGTAATTCTGCTTTATCCATAGGATTTGAAATGGAAGGATGGGCTGAAAGATGAAATTCCATGGAGAATATTTTATTAATAGCAGAATTGTTTCCAGTCCATGGAAATGTCCTCCTAGGGGAAGTAGGTGCAGGACTTATTTTTTTCCTGCAGTTTGTTGGGCTTGGGGGAATTAAGGGTGTTATGAAATACAGAACTTTCAGCTCCCTTCGTTGTTATCCAGAGGTGAAATCCTCTTTGGGATTTAACAATAACTTTGGATGGAACACACACAAACCTTCCAGGAGATCCAGGTTTCACTTTCTTTACCTCGCTTTTGTGGGTCTTGACGTTTCAGGTATGTACATGGCAGAATCCTAATGTCAGCTGCTTTTTATACGTTTCCCCTCAGCCTCTGTTTACACTAGAAGTAGCGCTTGGAGCTACTGTCATAAGTGTCTGTATGGGTCGATGTTGAAGCCACGGCTCTCGAGTGGCTTGGTTGGAGTGTGAAGAAAAGCCCCGAGAACACCCAAAGATCTGACTTGACTTCCAGGGCTGCTCCCCATTGGAGCTTTCAGGTGGTCTAAATCAGTTTGGTCATTTTAACTGATGGCATAATCTGGTTTAGTAAACCTGTTTGTTCAGATCGATAGTTTATAGTTCCCTGTCTCTGGTGTCTGTTTAATAAAGGTGAGGATAATGGACTAATATCAAGGCTAATAAAAGGAAGGTTTAGCTTTGTGTGTGTTCCATCCCTATGAAACTTAGTTTAAAGCTATGCAGAGTGTTTCATTGATACAGATTAGAAATATGGAGGTGGGAGTGGAAAACAGCCTCAGGAAAATGTTACCTATTGTGTGGCTGGGCAAGTGAGTCAACAGCCTTTCTTAAATGTGTGGCATTCATTAACTACTTGTTTTACAACCCTATTGCACCTAGAAATCGGAGAAGTTACCCTGTCATTCTGCATAGCTCAGCTGAAATGAATCCAAATGGCCTGAAATCTTTATTGGAGAAATACAACTACCAGATACTTTAAAATATGTTGAATACTTATTCATATGGAAACACTACTCATTTTATAAATTGGCTTGAATGGAATAGGATTCCATTGTTCTATATAAAGATTTCACCCATAATATATTTATTCCTAATGTTTTTATAGTAGATGTAGACACTTGAAATTTCTATCATCACGTCTTAAAACTTCTAGCCATTTTGGTGCTGTTTACTGCAAAAGATTCACAATTTTTTCTCTAATTTCACACTTGTAATCAAAGAATAAATTGCTTCTGTAGTGATTTCCAGCTGACTAGTCTGTTTAAGGGGCTGCCTGCTTTTTGGATGTAGTTTTCCTACTGTCCATTGAAAAGGTGGCCTTTCCATGAACCAGTAGGTTGGACACCAAGGGGGCGGGGTAGGGGAACTCGGCCCTTTTATGGTGTGGTGATGGATTTCAGTGTCTCCTGCAGGTAAGGAGCTCAATGTTATTAACATGCCCTTTTTCATTGACTCAATTATTTTATATTTTCATTGGCTGTTAAACATGGAAACTTTTTAACATGCTTTGTCGCATTTATATGCTACAGGTTACAAAGTGAGAGCCTTGTATACACTTCAATACTTAAAAAGTACCCGTACTCAGTACTCAGCCGGCAGCATAATGAAAAGTGGGACTAGACACGGTGTCCATATGGAGAGGAAAAATATACATAGAATATTTTTAACCAAATGTATTCATTGTATAAATGGAATCCTTCTGTAATTTTGGTAATTGCATACTGGTGTAATACTTTAGAATTGTGTAACATTAAAAGTGTAAAACATGTGTTTTAAAAAGAGACATTACATATATGGTGTGTACATTTAAAAAAAAAAAAGGAAGCAAAGCTGCATGCAACAGCTTGAAATTGTATATTTAAAACCTTTTTAGGTATTAAAGGTGCAATACTTGCTTGCAAATAGGTGGCTCTCTCCCTCAAAACACCTCCCACCCTGCAAAACCCTTTTCAGGTGGCATTTTTCTAATTAATCAGCAATTGGAAGTCATAGCAGACCAACTGCCTAGCCTGTGCTTTTGTATTAAAAGCTGGTGGCTGTGATTTTTGCATTGGCACACATTTAAAATCTTAATTTCTGTTTTGTGTCCACAAAGCTGCACCCCCAAGCCTTTGAGCCCTGATATATTCTGTAAGCTCTTCTTCCACAGAGACTGTTAAATCCAGTAGTGACCTGATTGTATCGCTGTATACTGAGGTTTTAGTGGAAATGTCATCTGAACTGTGTTTTAGGAATTGCATATGGTTGTCTCCTGCCTTTTTAATGTTAATGTTAGGGACCCAAGGGCTCTGTTTGCTCTCCTGCTGCTAGAGGCTGAGGGTGCACCTTTATGTACATAGAAAGGGGAGGGAGTTGACCTGAAGCTGACTTTTCCTTAAAAAAGAGGAAGAAAAAAAAAAAACCCAGAATTTGAAAAACTCAGATGTTTTTGCCAAGTATTGTACTGTTAATACCAATACAGGTAATGAAAGGGTTCAGCAGTAAAAGTGGTGTCTGAAACCAGACGAGCAAGGTTGTGTGTAAAGGAAATTTGAGCAAGCTGCCCTGAAGAAAGGCATAGTGACAAGATGAGAGACAGACAGACAGATGCATTGTTTGGAGATGTTTAGCCAGTGCCATTCTTCCCAGTGAGCCCCAGAGGCTCAGAGCGGTACTGGCTTTTTAAAGGGAAAGGCCTTCATTTCTTCGTTTATCCCCCCAGCAGCGCTGGAGAGCGAGGTGGCTTCAATAAGCCTGGTGGTAAGTTTTTGAGCATTACAATGGGTAGTGTTAAAAAAAAAAAAAAAATCAGTCAGTTTTTAGAAAAAATATAATTTTTATTAGTTTCATAAGTGGTTAAAAAATGACTTATATACAACAAGACTTTAATGGGTACTGCCGGCAATGCCTAGGGGTATACGGTTAACCTATGGTTACAGAACAAAGGGTAACTTGAAGTTTTGAGAAACTACTTCTGTAATTTGGGGAGATAAATTTAATTTTGTTTGGATTTAATAAATAAAGTAACTTTTCTTATAAATATACACTAATTGGCCTAATAAAGCTAAAAAGGCGTAATAATGGTTAAAGGTTTAAAAGGCTGCTGAATGTAGCAAACTGATCACAAAAACGCTAAAAGGGCGCATTGCTAACGTTTCTGCAATGCAGGTCAATTTGAATTTAACCAACACCATCAGATGGTGGTTGTAAGTAGATAGATTTGTGTGTTTTGCTTTTTAGCCTGCAAGACGTGCACTAACAAAACTTTATATGCTTTTTCCCCTGACTGGCAGGACCCATGGAAGAAGGACCAGATCTTGATTTAGGTAATTTTGAATACTGTTGAGAATATCATTTGGGCATGATGTAAAAGAAGAAGACAGTCATTCACGTTGCATGCCAGTGAAGGGACTCTACCTTGTTTCTTCCCTTACTCTGTAAAATGTGCAGGAGAATTAATTCACAGTCTGTGTTTCAGCGTCTTGATGGCCATTCATTCAGTTTGCATTCTTGATTATTCAAATAGCTGGCCTGGCTTAGTCACTTAAATTAGCAAACATTCATTTAGATGCTTGTCTGTGGAAACTAGCAGTTATTTGAGTAGCATTGTTTATGGCTATTCAGATATACCACACATCTAACTTCAAGCAGTATTGAAATAACTACCACACAAGTACATACAAATATTACCCCTCCACCACCTGTGAATTTGTAATTTTTTTCCTTCATTGTCCTGTACAAATGTGCATTTTGTCTTTTTATAAGCTGTTTCTCAGGATCAGCTTATTGCTGTGGCTGGTCATAAAGGCTCTGGCACAATAACAATGGGCTGTGTAAGTTAAAGCCTGTATTATTGCACAACAGATGTAAAATCAAATGTGCACTTGCCATTCTGTTTCTGATTTGGCATAGATGTTCTTCTCTGGTTGTTCCCCAAGATGGTTTCCATACATCAGCCACCCAGTTTTGAGTACAGTTTCTCATGGCACTTGAATGGCACTCATCCAGCCATGGGAAGAGATTGGATTATAAATCCTTTCTTGGGAAGATGAGTGGGAAATAAATCAGTTGATTTATTTTTAAAGGATGAGTTCTTTTACATACATGTGGCTTAGTGATCAATATGTGGCATAGATTTTTCTTATGTATTAGAGAGGTGTCACTGAATCCCCCACATTGTATGGTTGGATTGTCAGCTGGCACTTCTGTGCCATGTGTTTGCCCTCATTGAAAGAGAGGGCTCAATCATTGTGCTTAATAAGCTCTTGTGATTACGTGGTATAATGACACCTTTGTGAATTTGATCTCCTTAGGCCCCCCTGTAGACCCAGATGATGACTCGGACAACAGTTCAGTTTATGTACAAGGACTGAATGACAGTGTGACCCCAGAGGAGCTGGCAGACTTCTTCAAACAATGTGGTGTGGTCAAGGTGGGTATGTAGGGCCACTGGAGTGTGGAGCAAGAACTGCCTTATCTACTGCTAGAGTGGGATGGAAATAGAGCTGTGATTCTCAACTGTTCCTATCCTGAGACATCCCACCTCACCCCACCCCCAATGTAGGAAAGACTTCTCCCACTTGGCAGTGTGGGCCCAGAGAGACAGGCTGAGAACCCCTGAAATAACCGGCAGCATTGAATTCCCAAAGAGCCTTTTAAGACTTGGCCTTTAGTGTCCACATCAGGCTTCTGAATACTGTTGTAGCTGTGCCCTGTAGGTGGGATGGAGGAGTGTTGCATGGATTTGCCCCTTCCTGAAGCATCTAACTGCATCAGTAGAGCAGAGGATGAGACAGCTGATTTAGAGGAATTGGGGGGAAGGGGGTCGTTTAAGAACAATACAGAATGATGTATTTGGGATCTTTGTTTACAGTTCATTCAGCTTAGCCTACTGCAGTTTGAAGTGTGATTTTTATTCTCCTACTAGATGAACAAGAGGACTGGCCAACCTATGATAAACTTCTATCTTGACAAAGAAACTGGAAAGCCAAAAGGAGATGCCACGGTGTTCTTTGATGACCCACCAACTGCCAAAGCAGCTGTAGAGTGGTTTGATGGTAGGTGACTGCAATTAACTAAAGCTTCTGGTTAATGTAGTTCTTGCTGGGATTTATTTCACAGATAAATGGTTGGCTAATTCAGAGGCTAGAAAAGTGGTGCATCTATCCTTGGCACAAACAGTTATAGAGACATGTGGTAAAGCAGATCTTACCTGGAAAGACTTTACCTCGGAAATGCTCTTGGTTTAGTCAGACCAGATGAGAAAAGCCAGCTACCTAGTGCGCTGACTTCTAAACTAGTCTGCGCATCTGTGCTAAATGACAATATGGTCCTGTGTGTAAGTTTATCTTCAGCTCTGCTTGTCAGAGGTGGAATTCCCCCACCCCCAGCACTTGACATAAGGACATCTTTCCCTGTGGCCTGTGACTATGGGAAGGTGTATCCTGTAGGATGTGTGTCTGGTGCTGAACCATATTCCTTGTCTAATAGCAGATGTTTGTGAACATGTAAACAAGCATGTTTTTCCATGTTTATTCCAGGAAAAGATTTCCAGGGGAACAAACTCAAAGTTTCTCTCACTCGGAAGAAGGCACCAATGAATAGCATGAGAGGCGGGATACCCCCACGTGAATCACGTGGATTGCCTCCACCACTGCGAGGAGGTAATGTTGGCCAGAGTCTGTATGAATGAGCCCAATTCCCCTGGAACCTCAGGCTAATAGTGTACACTGAGCTGTGGAGGTAACAAGTGGCTGTACTGGAATTAACTGACTTTTTCCTTTCAGGCCCAGGGGGTCCTGGTGGTTCTGGCGGTCCAATGGGCCGGATGGGAGGCAGAGGTGGTGGAGACAGGGGAGGCTTTACCCCAAGAGGGCAGCGAGGTTCTAGAGGAAACCCTTCTGGAGGAAATGTCCAGCACCGAGCTGGAGACTGGCAGTGCCCCAACCCGTAAGTTTTTGCAAGTGTGCAGATCTGTAAGCATTTTGGTCTCTTGTAGTCCTGCATGGAAACCTCATGCTTTCTCTTGTGTGGTCTACTGGGTACCTGACACTGCAGCCCACTCATCTTTCATCCCCTGCAGGATGTCATGGGCCATCATGTTGGCAGACTGCCTGGCTGCTGGCCAGTTAGGAAACTTGGGGTAACAAAATATGGTTCACGTTTGGGAAAATAAGCTCTTGAACTGATTGTAACAGCGAGCTGCTGGGGAGTTTCCAAAGGCATTTGAATTGAGCACAGCTGCATCAGTGATAATATGCAGTCCTTGCCATGCTAGAGATAGCAGCATTAATTTATTTGACCAGCTGTAGTGCCATTGTGCTAGGTGCTGTACAAACACAAAAGTCATTGTCCCAAAGAGGTGCTTACTTGGAGTAGCCATATCATTCTTGCTTGAGCTGTGTCCCTGACATGCTCTGCTCTAGGTGTCTTCAGCACCCTGCGCTGTGGATCGGAGATCTTTGACAGCAGTACCCAGGGGGGGATGCACATGGCAGGGAGCCTGCAGCAGTTTGGTGACTAACACCCCCACCCCTGGTCCCTCAGTTCCCTCCTTTCCACCTTTGGCTATGGACAGAATCCCTGACAACTCCAGTCAAACTGGAATTTGCACCCACTCTGCATCCAAAAAAAAAAAAAAAGATGTCATTAAGGAAAGAAGAAATAATAATTACGATGCCAACTCCATCGGTCTTCAAACAGTGTGCCTTGTGTAGAGGCGCTATGCCAGCTTCCAATGGGCACGACCAGTGTATTAAATGCTTAGATGAGGGACACTTGCCTCGTAAGTGCCCTCACTGTAAAAATCTTACTTTTAGAACCAGGAAGGACAGGCAAATGAAATTAAAACTGCTCCTCATGGAAGGGTCTTTGAAATCCGCTTCAGACCCTGGTTGCTCCCTGCATGCCTTGGAAAAGCTGTTAAAAAGGCACTCTTTGGAGCCTTCCCCTTTGGCTGTCAAAAAACCTAAAAACAGTCATAAGAAAGACATACTTGTGAGACTCTGAGTTCCTGGGGTATCTGTTCCCCTTGCTAAGGGAAGCCGCCCCTCAAGCTCAAATAAATAGCCCGGGCAGCAGCTGCAGTTTTGACAGCTGGCACGCCTTGGCAGACAGCTGGAACAGCACTGGCAGGGGGTTGAACCCTTCTTCCTACTGTTCCATTTGCGGCACCGACAGTGTCCACTGCACCAATGCCCACCTTCTTCCCAGCTGCACCAGGAATTGCCCAGGGTCCACCTCAGCACTCCGTGCGGGCAGAATCTGCTGTATCAGCATACTTCTGTCGCTCTCCAATCAGCTTTCCACAAGGTGCACAGCAGTAAGCAGCTCCAGCAGACCTCTGTTCCCATGGAGTCTCAACCCCCGCAACTCCAACCTTCTACGCTAGAGGGGGTTCACATACGACAAAAGATCACTAAGAAGCATAAGCAAAAAAAAATTCATCGCTGCATACAGAGTGAGGTTCTCTCCCATCCATCTTCTCCAGTTTATTCTCTGTTTTGAGATGGATTCCTCCCTGGGACCAGTTACATCTGTATTTTTCTCATCTCCTGACTGCATGCTCTGAAACCATCAAACCTATAACTCCAGATCTGTTTCCATCACAGCAACCTTCTATGGCATTACCCCAAGTTCCATATACAGGTTATGCCGGGCACCTCCTCCATGGTACACTAATGTCCCATTCCCAATCCAGTGGACACCATGGGTAATTGGGTACGGTCTGGGGCACTACAACCAGTCCCCTCAACGTCTCAAATACCTATGACTAATCAGCCTTTGTTGCCATCAGTACAGCAATCACAACAGCAGGCACAACCACAGACACATAATGACACATCACCTGATGAGACCAAAATACAAACTAAGACGACAATAAATAGTTTCAAGAGTTGTTTAAGATTTGCAGGTGCCATGAATATCCCACTGCACAATACTTCCACGAGTCCACACAAACATTACAGAATTCTCCAATCATCCGTATCACCTAAGGTTGCCCTTCTGATGGATGAAGGCATTATGGAGCCGGCCAGTACCATGTGGCAAACACCATCCTTGGCAACTCCCACACTTAAGAAAGTGGATAAAAAGTACTTTATTGCCCCCAAAGACAATGAGTTTCTTTTTACTCACCCACAACCAAATTCCTTAGTCATAGAGGCTGCCAGTCAAAGATCCAAACAGACCAGCAGCAAAGCTGCCCCATCTGACAAAGGCGATAAGAAACTTGACCTCCTAGGTAGGAAGGTTTATATCTCTGCCTCCTTAATACTATGAGTAACTAACTACATGGCTGTTCTTTCCAATTACGATCATGACAACTACACAAAGTTACCAGAATTTATTAATTTTGTTCCACACAGTAAGAAAAATCAATTCACTTCATTAATTAAGGAAGGTCAATTCATAGCAAGAGTTTCTCTCCAAGCATCCTTGGACATAGCTGACACGGCAGCCCACACCATAGGCACCACAGTTGTAATGCGAAAATTGTGGCTTCACTCTGCTGGCCTCCCCAGGCAGTTACAGGCTACAATTGAAGATCTTCCATTCGACAAAAATAAACTGTTTGGGGAGAAAATAAATGTCATTATGCGTACTGTGGAAGATTCTAGGGCGACCCTTCGCACTTTTGGCATATACACTCCGACTACATGGAGAGAGAGTAACAGATTCCACACACATGGTAACAGATATACATACTGTCAACAGAACAAAGTATGATAACGTGTTCCAGGCCCAGAAATCATCAACATCATAGACGATCAGATCAGTCATCAACAAATAACCAATCTGCAAATCATAAACAATCATTTTGAAACCTCAGTCGAGGGATCGTCTGACCAACTCAGAACAAGACAGGAAGATACCATACAACCCACCTGTTATTTCAGCAACAAGCTTTTCCACTTTCTTTCCTATTTGAAAGCCATTACATCAGACAGGTGGGTCTGTGACATCCCTTTCACATCAAAGCCTATCTCCCACCCCACTTTCCCATCCCTTTTCAGGGACCCCCTTTGCATACAGCTCCTCCAATAGGAGATATACAGCCTCTTCTTGTGCGAAGCAATAGAGCAGGTCCCCATCCAATACAGGGGAAAAGGGTTTTATTCTCAGTACTTTCTAACCTGCAAGAGAATGGGGGGATGGAGGCCCATACTAGATCTCAGGGCCCTGAATGCCTTTGTTGACACCTAAAAATTCAAAATGGTCACGCTTTCCACAGTTTTTTGCTCTGGATCCCGAGGACTGGTTGGCATCCCTTGACCTGAAAGACACACATTTCCATGTAACAATTCACCCAGCCCACAGAAAACTTGAGATTCACCTGCCTAGATAATCACTACCAATACATAATGCTCCCCTTTGGTCTGTGCACAGCACCAAGTGTTTTTACCAAGCTGATAGCTGTGGTAACTGCTCACTGCAGGGAGATGGGCATCACAATTTTTCGTTACCTGGATGACTTCCTTCTCAAGGCTCGGTCCTTCCAGGAAGCATGCAACATGTACAGATAACAGCCTTTTCCACCATCCAGGTCTGACTATAAACTACGAAAAATCTTTATTAAACCCATCACAAGAAATTATCTTTATGGGGACCAGGCTTCCTACTCCCACTGCCACAGCATTCCTCCCACAAGACAGATTCCAAGACATAAAGAACCTTGCATGCATGATACAGGCCTCTTCTGCAGTCACAGCATGGATATGTATGAGAATGCTTGGCCATATGGCAGCATCTACTTACCTAGTCCACAATGCCAGACTCCATATGTGACTGCTGAAACTCTGGTTCCTGAGGAATTTCAGTCCAAGGAAACATCCTTTTTATTATCCTCTCTGTCCTAAAGGCAATAAACAATTGCCTAGACTGGTGGATGAGGCAGTCTTTGCCTTAGAAACCCACTCCTTACTAATTGACTACAGATGCATTATTGGTCGGCTGGGGAGCTCACCTGCAAAACAGGACAGCTCAGGGCAAATGGTCCATACAGGGGTCAAGCCTCCACATAAACATCCTCATACTTCAAGCAGTGGGAAACGCTTGTCACCATTTTCTACCCTTTATAAGGGGAAAAGTGATGAGTCCACATGGACAATACAGCCTGCATGTTTTACATCAACCAGCAGGGAGGAGCATGTTCTCAGTCCCTGTGCGTGGAGGTGATGAAACTTTTGGAATGGTGCATTGCCAGTCAGGTTCACATCTCCGTGTATTTCCCAGCCAGGGCCAACAGCATGGCTGGCTCATTAAGCAGGTTCTTCAAACAGAACCACGAATGGGAACTAAAGGACTTGATCCTCCAACAGATATTCACCCTGTGGGGAGTCCTTATCATTGACCTGTTTGCCACTCTAGTGAACAAGAAATGCACATTGTTTTTGCTCCAGAGCAGGCATAGAGACACATTCCTTGGGGGATGCATTCCTCCTCAAGTGGAACAGGCCACTACATTACGCTTTCCGCCCAATACCAATGATCTCCAAGACAATCTCAAAAATTTGACAGGCTAGAGGCAAGGTAGTATTAATAGCACTATCATGGCCAAGACAACCATGGTATACGCACCTGTTGAAGATGTCCAGCAAGCCCCCGATCATTCTCTGATCCCAGATCTCCTTTCCCAGAACAGAGGCAGGTCCCTGCATCACAGCCGGGAGAGACTGCACATGACAGCTTGTCTCCTAGATGGTTCAGTCAAATAGAAATGCTGCGCTCAGGCCCAGTTAAATACATCCTGCTTAAACGGCAGAAAATCAGCTACTAGATATACTTACCTTCAGAAATGGCACAGATTCTCTCCATCTGGTGCAAACACCAGAATCTAGACCCCAGGACATCATCTATTTCACTGGTCCTGGATTGCCTTTTGTCACCTGAAAGACACAAATGAATCCATCAGTACACTAATAGTTCATTTAGCATTAATGTTTGCACACCAAATACTAAAAAGATTCATGACAAGGATGCAAAATCTCTGTCTTTCAACATGGCTTCCCGTACCTCAATGGGATCTGACCTTAGTCCTTAAAATATTAACCAAACCAACTTTTGAGCCCTAGCAACTGCTCTATGCTTCATCTCTCTAAAGTGGCGTTCTTAGTGGCAATAACATCTGCCAGACATGTTAGTGAGCTTCCAACACTCATGGCTTGCCCACCATACACTGTATTTTTTAAGGACAAGGTATCACTGCGACCACATCCTAAACTTTTACCAAAAGTCTCTTTGCCATTCCACTTCAACCAAACCATTCATCTCCCTGTGTTTTTCCCAAAACCTCATTCCACCCATCAGCAGGCCACCCTCCACACATGGGATGTCAGAAGTGCCTTAGCCTTTTACTTGGGATACAACAAAACGGTTCAGAAAATCACCTAGACTTTTTGTTTCTTCTGTCGAGTGTTCAAAAGGGGACTCAGTCTCCAAGCAGAGATTGTCTCAGTGGCTCTCTTGATGCATATGCATAGCATAACACAATATCTGGAAAGCAACCACCCAGCACCATCCACACTCATTCAACTAGATCTGTTGTCACGTGCACGGCATTCCTCTGCAATGTTCCTATACTGGACAGCTGTAGGACAGCGACAGACACCTTTGCCAAACATGCAATCCAGCTATGATACCTCTGTTGGTACTGCAGTCTTGCAGTCTGCAAACACCTTGAACTCTGAAGTGCCCACCTCCATGTAATGGAACTACTTGGTAAACACTTAAGAGCAGTCAGGGACACTGCTCAAAGAAGGAGTTTTACTCACACTTGTGTGGTCTCCAAGGTTCTTTGAGATGCATGTTGGTCTACTACCTGCCCTCCTCCCCTCTACTTCGGAGCACATGTCATTCTTGCTCCACAGTGGGCGGAGGCAGGGGGGGCCGAGTCACCAACAACGAGAAACTGCTGCGGGCTCCCTGCTGTGTCCCCCCCCCCCAGGTACTGCTGTCAAAGGTCTCTGATCTGCAGTGCAGGGCACTGAAGACACCTAGAGTGGAGCATGTTGGGGACATGCATCTCAAAGAACTTTGGCTACCACACAAGGGTGAGTAACACTCACTTCAGCATAATTGATAACATTGCCATTCTTCTGTACTGGCAAGGCAGATCAGGCAATGAAAGAACTGTTACCCTGAAGTGGGATGCAGATTTTAAGTAGTCAGTCATCACAGGCCCTGACAATGGAGAAATATGAGTTGGTTGATACTGAGCCTGTAAGTGAGCAAATCACAGCTGAGAATAAACTGTCTTCCATTCTGTGCCAGGAGGACCTGCCTCTCCTGGATCAGCCACACAGCGGTTCAGAGTTTAGATAGATTTTTTAATCTTGTCTCTCATTGAGATTTAATCTGCCAGATAAAATAACTTTTTTTCTGAAGTCTTCACTAATTAATGGTTCTGTCTAGGGGATGTGGAAACCAGAACTTCGCCTGGAGAACAGAGTGTAATCAGTGCAAGGCTCCTAAACCAGAAGGCTTTCTTCCACCCCCCTTCCCACCTCCAGGTATGTACATAGCACAGCTTTTGTAGATGAGCTCCATATTATTCCTCAAGCATGGAGAATAAGCACTTTAAGATGATGAGCCACTTCCTTTGCATACAAGAGTGCCATTGCTTATGCGGTGGTCTCAGTAACTGTGTTTTCTAGTCCTAGATAATTATTGGGTAAATAATATCCTTTTGGAGCTGTTGAGACAGCAAGTTGTGGAATGGCTCTGCCTGAGAGAACTCACCTTCAGTTTCCTGCTCTGTGGCTCTTCTTTCCTTGCATCTGCCTGCAGCAGTCCAGTTTCTTAAGACATTGCCAGTTTACATGACTTCCAGCCAAAATAGCCTCTAAGTCAGCCATCTGCACCTCAGGCTTCCCCAGTGTATTTCAGGGTAGCACTTCCGGAAACGTAGTGTGGCATTAGCCCCCTGTAGCTTCCTCCAACCCAGGGAGCCACCTTATTTTACTTTCAGGGTTCCTGTGCTTTGTTCCCTCCAGTCCAGTGTTTTTAGTTCTGGAAGTTTATCTAAAATGGATATTTTCATCCTCTAGCGGCATGGTTTCAAGCATATATGGTGACAATTTTTCTCCTCCAGGTGGAGATCGTGGCAGAGGTGGCCCTGGTGGCATGAGAGGAGGAAGAGGAGGCCTCATGGATCGTGGTGGCCCTGGTGGAATGTTCAGAGGTGGACGTGGTGGAGACAGAGGTGGATTCAGAGGAGGCCGGGGTATGGATCGAGGTGGATTTGGAGGAGGAAGACGAGGAGGACCTGGGGGCCCACCTGGACCTCTTATGGAGCAAATGGGAGGCAGAGGCGGCAGGCGTGGAGGACCAGGAAAAATGGACAAGTATGTAGGGGAACAAACCAAGGAACCTGGCAATAGCCTAGGACAGGGGTTTTCAAACTTAAGGTCAGGACCCACTACTGTGTCATGGCACCCCCTGCCTCTGCCGCCAAAAGACACAAATGCATTGCTGAAAGATGTAACTGTTGGGTCGTGGGCATACATGATTTTTTTTTTTTTTCAGCTGGGTCCTGGAGAAAAAAGTTTGAAAAGCACTGAGCTAGGATGTTTGAACAACTTCAGATAGGGTTTGGGGTGGGGAATGAAACAGGATCAAATATGAGCAATGGGTGATGGAGGAAGAAAGGTCAGGAAACTGATGGTGACAGGAACAAGTAAACACTGAATAATACAATTATGATAGCCCCTCACTGAGTTCGTTTTGTGCTAGGATTGTGCATAGAATCAGAAATGTTGGACTGGAAGGGACCACCAGAGGTCGTCTAGTCCAACCCCTGTGCTGAGGCAGGGTGAGGTAAACCTAGACCTTCACTGGCAGGTGTTCATGTAACCTGTTCTTAAAAACCTCCAGTGGTGGGGCTTGTACACCCCCTTTAGAAGCCCATTCTAGGGCTTGAGTTCAAAAGCTTTTCCTAATACTGAACTTAAATCTCCCTGCTGCAAGTTAAGCTCATTATGCCTCTAGCTTCAGTGGACAGAGGCAGAGTCCGCTTATTAACAGGCCATGCCATATTAAAACCTGTCTGTTTTCCAAAGACCAACATGCCCAATTTTAAACCTTTCTTAATAAGCCAGTGGAACGGGGAGGGGTGTTCCTAGGAGCTCTAACCAAACAACACCTTTTCCTTTGCAGGGGTGAGCATCGTCAGGAGCGGAGAGACCGGCCCTATTAGAGGCTGAAACCCGCAGAGCTGCATTTACTACCAGATTTATTTTTTAAACCAGAAAATGTTTTAAATTTATAATTCCATATTTATAATGTTGACCACAACATTATGATTATTCCTTGTCTGTACTTTAGTATTTTTCACCATTTGTGGAGAAACATTAAAACCAAGTTAAATGGTAGTGTGCTGAGTTTTTTTTTCCTTTTAAACAAAATGGTTGTTTAATGAAAACTAAAACAATGAGAAACCATTGTTGTGAGCATGCTTGGTATCATTGTGTGCAAAACCAGGAGGAGTACTAACTGTAACAATGTTAATGGTTGTGATGTTTTTTTTTAAATAAAATTCCAAATGTTTATAAACTTAATACTTCTCAGCCTCTATTCAACAGCAGTCTGAGCATCTTCTGAAGTCAGCATCGCAAATGCAGCTCTGGGCTCTGCAGAAGAGGCAGTGCGTTGCACCAATGAGTTTGTATGTACTGTGTGGCTTGTAATCCTTTGATATTGAATTGTGGTTGCATGGGGGGATGGCAGGGACTGAAATCTGCTATGAAAAGATTGAACCAATCCTGAAGTGGCGAGGCAGAGCAAGCACCTTAACCTTACTGTAAAGTGTGGCTTATTTCATTCAGGGGATGGAATTGACTGCACCATTTCAAATGATCCCTTGGACCTCAGAATTGCATCCTGATTGTAAATAAAGATGTATTGCTGGGCATATCAATGACTAGACTTTTTGTAAATAACACATGAACATCTAAGTTCCCTCTGATACTGGTTTTATTTGATCTGTGCAGTGCCCATGTCTTGGAACCTGAGTGTAGGTTAGTGTCCTCTTGAAAACATTCAGGACAAGACTTCAGTGAGTGGAAATGCAGGTGTGTGTGAATCGAAGGGCAAACAGGATCACCTTGAATACTAAACCTTCATCTGAAATTATACGGGCAATGTGGTTTGAATGTTAAGCAAAGCTATCACGCTGACACAGCAGTTGTCCTGTGTGTAGACAATGAGAACGGGGAAAGTTCAGCTTGCATTGTAACTAATTTATAACTCAACAAATAGACTAGTCTCAAGTGCTGGTGTCTTGGCTCCCACACCTTGTGTGTGTAACATACCAGTAAGACTCAGACTTAACAACAAGGGTAGGAGCAAAACAAAGCCCATCTTCTGTTCCTTGGGATTCTTCGGGGTGTGCACTCATCGTTGCCAGAATGCATTTTCTGGTGTGAATTGCCAGGTTCTCCAGGCTTGACTATTTCTGATCTTGCAGAGAAGGAAAACCAAGAAAAGGAGGGGTCAGCACTGGTAGAGAATGAGAGCATGTCACGTAAGCAAAGGTTAGTGACATTGGTCCTGTGTTCCTATGTACCTGGGAAGTGTCCAGGGGAAATACAGGTGCTTTAACAAGTTGGTGTGAGTGACATGCTCTCTCTCGACTCCTCCAACGTGCAGCCCAGGCCTAGTCAGGATCACTACGCAAACCTTGTAGTTCTCAGAAAGTCAGAGATGACCTTGTTGTTACGCCTTCACTGTGAGCTAACGTGGCTGTGAAGTGGAGTAGTGTACCTGTGTAATACTCGAGTTGAGACCAAGCAGTGTTCTAGGGGGGGAGGAACAGGCGCTGCTTCTGGGACATTCAGAACTTGACTGGGGTAAAGAAGTTCTAGGGTAGGGGTCTCAAACTTAAATCACCATGAGGGCCACTTGAGGACTAGTATGTTAGCCTGAGGGCAGCACCACTGAAACCTTTGCATACAACGATATTGCAAGTATTAGTAATGATCGTGTTGTCACAGGCTGCAGGAAATAGCTTTAGCGGCTGCATGCGGCCCACGGGTCAAGTGTTTGAGACCCCTCTTCTAGGCTGTGTCTCCATGAGCACTTGCTCCCTGCAAAGCGGGTTTGTGACTCAGGGCTCCAGTGTCCTGTGTATTGGTGGTTTGTGCAGCCTCTGCTGCTGCGCGTTCAGCCCGTCAGTGTGTGCAGCAGCTTTAGTGTTCAGTAGCAGGTCTGCACACACACCACCACAGGTGGGGAGCACTGTAGATTTACCCCAGCTGGCTGTGCACAGATGCTCCTGTGGATGTCTCAGATATTTCACTGGGTTGAGGTGAAACCAGTCCTTTTAGTGCTTTAAAATGTCCTTTAAAAGGTTTTGGCAACAATTATTCAGCTTCATGTCTAGTGCCTAGCTCAACAAGTGTAGAATGAGCTGGAGAATCACAGCCCTAGCTTGTAGGCTGAGGTAACCATGGTTGGGGCCGATGTGTCTGCCGTCCACAGCTGAATGAAATGGGAGCCTCTCTCCAACACTGGACCTGGGAAAGAGCACCTATCCTGTGCTATTATGGAAGGGCACTGTGTATCTGAACCTCTGCAAGGGAGGATCTTGGATAATGGAGAGTAGGCTGATGCGTTAGCCACTCTATTCTGCCAGCTGCTTTTGCAGAGGTGGAGCCGCAAAAGCAGAACTTCCCAAGCTGCTGCTGCTCATTACAAGCACAAGGTGGCAGGGTTATCCTGGCAGATAATGGGGGCTTTCTGCTTCTAAAGTCCAATTCTTTCTGATGAGAGGCCATTGGATTTCTGGCACTTGTTCCAGTTCATGCGTTCTACCCTCTCTTAAGCTTTCTCACATCTGGTTTGAGGCATGGAAGACGCTTTTGTCCCTGCCTTCATCCCTGCTGCCTGAGACGACGCTTGGATTTGGCAATGCTGCCTCGGACAGGCTGACCTGTTGAATGTGATGTAAATTGGGCCTAGCATGTAGGCCTGGTCTATGCTTAAAAATGAGATTGACCTATCTACAGCTGTTGTGCAAAATTTTGTGTCCGGATCTGTGTAGGTCAGCTTAACCTATGGTGTCGACAAGCGAGGTCAGGGGAAGAATTCCGTCAGCCTAAGCACCATCTCTGAGTGGGGAATCAATGCCACGCTGGTGCTCAAGCTGCAGTAGCATAGCTGTGCGGACATTCCCCAAAACATCCACATCCCCCTTATGTCACAGATGGGCAAAAGCTTTGCTTTGCAAAAGAGCCCCAGCTCCCTCTCAATTTCAATAAAAGGGGGGTGCCTAACTCCCATAAGCTCCTTTGAAAAGTACTGGCCTAAATTGCTGTGTAAATCGTTATCTATCCTAAGGCCAATGTGCTATGCTGCAGAGGTTGTTCCTAAGATGGGGTGCAGTTTTGTCAAGAAAATGGACACGCTTCCTGGCCTCACTTCTGCCAATGGGAGGGTGTGCAAGAAAGGTTTGTTGCTGCTGCTTAATTGAGAAGCTGCATCTGCTTATTGTAAACTAAACTGATGTGCAGATGTGGGACTGAGCCGCAGGCGGCAAGCAGGGCTGCATCATGCTTTCTGCAGCAGCTGGCTTTAATAACAGCAACTGCTGTTGTCACAGTGAGGAAGATCAAAGTTCTGCTCTGTATAATCATTGAAAGTGTGCATTTGCTGACTCCAGTTCAAACAGCATTTCTTGAACTCCAGGCCCCCTCCTCTGCTATTGAGGAGCCTCAAACCAAAGTCACTAGATCTTAACAGCAGTTTGTAACAGCATCCCGTTGATGGAGCTCTTTTTGCTAGGCCTGCCCAAAGTGAGCTGGCACCTGTGCTGTGCTGAGCCGATATCTTGATGTCACAACGTGAGCCCCTGGAGCTAACCTGGGGGGACAAAGGAATTTGTGTGATACAGCTACCTCAGTGAACTACTGAGACATGTTAGGTTGAAGGAGGATCCCTGGGGTGTAGCTAGCTAGCTAAATAACAGTACACGCAAGGGATCTACTTGCACTTTGCCTGCCTTTTACCTCCAAGCTGCAAAGACAAAGCCCCTGATTCTCTAGTGCTTTTGGTAGCCGTTTTTGTGTGCAAAGCAAACATTTCAAGAAACTACCTGAACTGTTAGATCAATGTGTATTAGCTAGTTACATAAGTAGATATCTACTGTTGTAAGAAAATGCAAAATGAAACTTTTCTGCTTTTTGTATGTCTCAAGAGTTTTCAAAGGTTGTAAAAAGCAAGGTTGGTCTGTGGCTTATCTACAAGGGATTCTTGGGCAGTGTAGATTACGGGGTGAAGCAAACAGACCAACATTATTTGCAAGCTAATGCAGACCTTTCTGGGGCAGATAAAGATGAGCTGGACATAACTAGTCAATAAGTCCAAGGCCCCAAGAAGCAGATAAGCAACAATAAGATGACTGTTGTAAGAAATAATGAGTATGTGGCTTAAAAACACACACAGATAAGGAGGTACTAGCGCTGTGGGTGTCAGCAGAATAAGCAAAAATGTGTTAGAAAATACATTTTGAGTGGAATGTTTCTAGAGGAGGCAGTTTGTCGTTGACCCATGCACAATGTAATGAGACAAGGTATTAAAGCTGTGTGTTTAAAAAAGGGGGGTGGAGCAAAGCAGGAGGTCACCAGGCTGGAACCAGGAAGGGGTGCTGCTGACAGAAACAGCCCAGCTGTACCTCTGGACCAGATCACTGAGCATCAGCCTAGCCTGCTCCAGCTGCTTTACTTCTGCTCTGCGCTTGATTACAATGCTAATATACTGTTCTAAAATGCTCTTAATAAAGCTGTAAATGAGCACTTTTTACCCACTAAGGTTATCCTGCTTGGAAAGCCATACCCACTAAATGTGCTCAAGGGATTTGAGAAAACTGCAGAGCAGTGAGCAACAGCAGGTAAGGACTGATGGTTGGGTGGGGCCTCTCGATCCAGACTCTCTAAGGTATTTAGGTGCCTAATTCCAATGAACCGGTGGGAGTTACTGCACCCCAAATAGGCTACTATGGACCCTTGAGGGTCTAGCCTTAGTGCTGTGTACGGCTATCAGTGTTACAGGTGTACGGATATAGCAGAGGAAAAACTGGTAGTGGAGATTGGACCAAACTCTGCCGTGCTAGCCTGATCCAAAAACCCCGGATCATCCCCGGCTTTGTCTGGTTACCTGCTATGGCTACATCCCCTACTGCACAACATGTACCAGTGATACACAGATCTGGGGACAGGGTCCTTGACTTGGGGGCTGGAAACATCTGAAGTGTGTGTTTGGGTGGGAATGGGTTTGATCTGTTAGGCAGTGGGATCAATGCACGTATATGAGGACCAAACAGGAGGGGAGCAAATGGCAGGAGGATTATCGTGGAAATGGAAGGTGAGGCAGTTTTTGTCTTTTGTGTTGCCCTTCTTTGTACCTATTTCCAAGTCTTAAATTGTAGATCTTTTCTAAGGTGGGTAACCAGAGCTGAATGCAGTATTCAAGGTGTGGGTGTACCATGGATTTATATTATGGCATATTTTGTCATTTTATCTGTCCCCTTTTAATGGCAAATGTTAGCTTTTTTGACTGCTGCTGCACACTGAGCAAATGTTTTCAGAGAACTCTCCATGATGACTCCAAGATCTTTCTTGAGTGGCAAGAGCTATCTTAGACTGCCATCGTGTTGTGTGTGGTTGGGATTATATTTTCCAATGTGCACTACTTTGCACTTACCAATATTGAATTTCATCTGCCATTTTGTTGCCCAATGACCCAGTTTGGTGAGGCCCTTTTGTAACTCTTTGCAGTCGGGTTTGGAGTTAGATATCTAGAGTAATTTTGTATTGCCTGAAATTTTTGTCTCCTCACTATTGACCTCTCTTTGCTATCATGCTACAGAAAGATGTTTGGATTGGTGCTTTTGGGGTAGCTACCCTGGAGTGCATCATCAGGGAGATGCAATCCCAGAGTCAATGCTCTCAGAGCTGAACAGAGTGGAATATCAGTGGCATGCAGGAGAAAGGTGAGAGGAGGGCACTGTGTATCAGAGACTGGTAGGTTGAGACAATATGGCCTGGGTGAGGACTGATGGATGAAAAAACCATCCAGTGACAGTGCGGTGCTTATTGCCCTGTGGGACCCTTTAACTAGACATCTTGGTTGGGTGACCTTGCTGGTGAGCCTACCTTAGGACAGCTTTGCTATCCAGTAAGTAGAGGATCCAAGTGGAGGAAGAGCCATCTCCTTTCCAGGAAGGAAAAGGCTGAGAACATGAGATTGAAATTGGCACTGGTGATACCTGAGGTGCTGTGATTCAACAGAAGACAGAACAGATTCATAGCAGCACAAGGCAAGAGCTCATAGACTTGTAAACAGGGCCATTAATTAAACTTCAAACTAGCTCCTAGCCTATACTCTACATTAATTCAGAGAGATCTTACCCCCTGCCCAAGGCCTGTCACTTCATCCAGGCAAAATAAGGTGAGCTGCGAATGTTTTTTGAGTCACTTTATTGGTCTATTCAAGCACATAGGCCCAACTTGTCCCACAAGCCAAAGTGAGAAAGGTATGAAGTGGTTGACTGGACAGGGGAAAATCCTGCTGATTGTCAATTAGTTTTTCTAGTTGTATCAAGTCTACTTCTCAGATGCAATTGGCCTGTGTAAAATCAAAGTCAGAGTAGCTTGGTTCTGATGAGGACCACTGGCACCAGTTGCTTTTTTTGATCCTGTGGGGAAAAGAGGAGCCAGAGCTGGAATGGAGAGCAGGGGCGAGTTTATTAACTCTTCAGAAAGGACAAAGTGCTCAGTGTGTGCATATGTCCCTGGAAGAAATCATTCTAGCTGCTGTGGGGACCTGATGCAGGAAAATGTCTGAGACCTTCTAAACTTCAGCTAGATAGATTGGCTTTTTAAAAGCAAAACTCATTATTTTGGGGAAGGTCTGTGAGGCTAGGAAAGGGCTAATATTCAGGAATCAGAACAATGGATTCCCCAGTTGCTTCTGCCCCACCTAGTCTGTTGCATCCTGCTTTCAAGATGGGGTCTTTCTCGATAGGTGCCAAAAAGGAGCATTAGGCAGCAATACTAGAAATAATCCAAATTCAGGAAGCCCCATCACCATTGCACATGAGACAGTTGGGTGAGAGAATGGTGGCAGGACTCCTGGGTTCTGCTCTCAGCTCTGTACCAGCCACGCTCTAATTCCTTGGCCAAGTCACCTAATCACTCTCTGTTTCTTTCCTCATGTGTCAAATAGCAACAGAAGTCATGCAATGGGCAGCAGGGCTGTGGTGCTGAATTTCATGAATGTAAAACTGTTTAGGATTCCAGTGCTACGTATACACTACACTAGCAGAATCTAAACACTTGGCCTGTGTTTTTAATGAGGCTAATGATGAGCTTGGGGGCAGGGGCAGGGTGGTTAATGGGACTGAGGATATAGAGGTGAAATTACCATGGGATTACCACAACCAGGTGTAGATGTCAAATTTGAACGGCTTAATGGGACTAAAGCGGAAGGTGAGGGGATGGGATAATCTCCATCCACAAATGTTAAAGGAACAATGAAATTGCAAGTCCATTGACAGGGATTTTTAATAAATCTGTAAATTGACAATGTAATTCCTAGTTTTAAGAAAAGAAAAAAAGTAACCTGGGTGACTACAGACCTGTTAGTTTGGCCTTGGCAATAAGGAAAATGTTTTGAAAGAGAAAGTAGTTAAAGACTTTGAGGTTAACGGTAACTGGGATAAGATGCACCATGACTTTACAAAAGGTCGGTTGTGCTAGACCAGCCTATCTCCATTTTGAGAAGATAACGATTTATTAGACAGAGGGAATGCATTTTCTGTACCTTAAAGTCCTTAAGTTTAAACTGTGATTTGAGGACTTTAGTAGTTCAGTCAGGTTAGAATTTATTGCAGAAGTGGGTGAGTGAGGTTCTGTGGCCTTCAAGGTGTGGGTCAAACTAGATCAGTGGGTGTCAAACTTTTTTCCTCAGGACCCAGCTCTGAACCCCTCTGCCATGTGGCAACCCTCCATTGAAAGAAAGCAGCTGCTGCCAAAAAACTGAACAGTGACCACTGCTGCAGTGGGTGGGGGATCCCTCGTGGCTTTCATCCTTTCTCTTGAGGCTTCTATTGCATCTCTGAAATCTATACATCTAATTTGAGATCACCTACATGGAGTGGAGCAGGCAGAGGGTAATCCCACATGCCATACTCCTGTCTCAAATCAGGAAGTATCTCAAGTCTCTAAAATTGCATGTAGTACCCTGGAGTGTGTGTATGGAAGCTCCTTAGAAATGGCGGAGGGGTGGGTGACTGGGTGGAGAAATGAGATGGAAGTGCTGAGACAGAGAGAGGAGAAGAAAGCCAATGCCAGGCTGGAAAGAAAGGTCCTGGAAGATCCTGTCTGCTGCTGAGCCTGTCCAAGTCCCTCCAGGTCCTGGTCCCTTCTTCACTGCCCAATCCCAGGAACTGAAGCAGCCCCTCTGGGCTCCACTTTCACCTCTGCCGTTCATCTGCTCCCTGAGCCTGCATGAGTCTCCATGAAAGCACAATTGTGATTGAAGGGGTGCTAGTCCTGTCTGCTTAGCCTGGTGACCCCTGGCAGTGTGCATAAGGCAGCAACACAATGAGGCTATCCACTTCAGATTAGGACCTTGTTATAACTTCTCCCTTCAGCAGATCCATCCCTGAGTTGGATTTTATTGTTACTTAGGCTCTCTAATTGTAGAAAAAATACCATACTTTGTAACAGCGGCTCCTACTAGAACAGTTTGCTTTTCTCCTCTTTTTATAATTATCAATCAAAAAAATCTCTGGAGAGAGTTTTTATTAAAATGTACAAGTTATAACTTTTGTTGCAAGCAAGGGAATTCTCAACCCACTGAAAAAAGAGGCAAGTCCTAATTTGCAGAAATAACTGCAATCCCCAGATCCCAGAAATAGTGGAATAAGGGGATGTCCAAAATTTTTTCTTTTCTTCATTGGATCTATTGATAAAAACCACAGAGGTTGCTTGCTTATGATCTTGGTCCTTTTTATATGAATGAGAGAAGCCCAAAAAGATACTGACTCAGGGAGGAGGCATGGAGCTTGTTTGAACAACAATTAGCACCTCATTATTAATCTTAATGACGCACATCCCTGGTGTTTGTCTCAGTGCTCACTACTGAAGGCTGATCCTATGTTACAACAGGCTGCAGATCAGCAAAGGGCAGCAACCTTCCTGCACCCCCCCCATCTTCCCTGCCCGTGACCCAATACCTGTGGGTCTGCAACCAAATACTGGGTCGCAACCTGAACTTCGATGACCACTGAACTAGATGATCACTATGGGCAGTGCATGGAGCATGTGTAGTTACGTGCAACAGTGGAAAGTGAGCCTCTTCCGTGCTGTGGCATGTAGCTCTGTGTGGGAGTGAAAGGTTCCAGCAGCAGGAAAAGGGGAAAGTGACCACAAAAGGCTTCAGTGGGTCTCTGCTGTGGGAGCCTTTTGCTGTGGCAGAAAAAGCATTAACAGGGGGCAACAGTGGGTCATTAGCCTGCTAAAAATAGCAATGGAGTGAGGGAGGTCTGGCTTGGATGAGTGTAGAGCAGGGCCAGATTAGGGGCCCTGGGCTACCCACCACTGTGGGCCCACCATGGCAGCCTGCCGGCAGGCTGGCATTGGGGTACCCTGGGGCCAGAGGCTGCTCTTCACTGGCCCCAGTCCAGCTGGTCCTGCCCCCAGGGGCATGGGTAGCTGGTGTGCCGTGCAGCCTCCAGTGCAGCCCTCCAGAGCCGTGGGTCCTGGAAGTTCGCACCAGTTTCCTCACCTTGTGGCAGCTGGCCGTGCTCCCGGAACGGAGCAAATATGTGCCAGCTCCCTCGCTGCTGGTGGGGGGGAACCAACCAGCCTAGGGATGGCATGGGAATGCAGAACCTGGCCTCTGGCTGCAGGGCTCTGCCCCATCCTGTGCCAGCAGGAGCCCTCCCAGTGCCCCCCCCCCAGGTGTGCTGGCACTGTGGGGGCAGACTGGGGCGACAGGGGTCAGGTCTGGAGGCCAGGCCCTCTTTAGGCTGGAGCCCAGGTTTTCAGTCCCCTTAGCCCCTGCACTGATCCAGCCGTGGTGCAGAGCTGTGTAGAGTATGCACAGAATACAGACTCTGGCCTTCAGAAAAACAAACTTTGACTCCCACAGGGAACTCACAGCCGGGATCCCCTGGGAGGCTAATATGATGGGGAAAGGAGTCCAGGAGAGCTGGCTGCATTTTAAAGAAACCTTATTGAGGGCACTGGAACACAATATCCTGATGTGCAGAAAGAACAGCAAATATGGCAGATGACCAGTTTGGCTTAAATCTTCAGTGAGTTTAAACATGAAAAGGAAGCGTACAAGAACAGAAGCTGGAAGCTTGGACAGAAAACTGAGTGGAATGCAAAAATATCGCACGAGCGTGCTGGGTGAAATCAGGCTGGATAAAGCACAACTGGTGTTGCAACAAGAAGAGGCTGGGGGAGGTGTCCTAGTCACAGGTGATGTGGAAAAGGCTGAAGTACACAATGTTTTTCTTTTTTTGCACCTCTGTTTTCACAGACAAGGTCAGCTCCCAGACTGCACTGGGCAGCACAGAATGGGGAGGTGGCAGGGAGGATCTGGGGAACTGCAAACTAATCAGCTTTACCTCAGACCCTGGGAAAATCATGGAGCAGCTCCTCAAGGACTCTATTTTGAAGCACTAGGAAGAGGAAGGTGATCAGGAAGTGTCAGAATGGATTCACCAAGGACAAGTCATGTCTGACCAACCTGACTGCCTTCTATGATGGCTCTATGGTTGTGGGGAGAGTGCACGATGTGATATAACTTGACTTGAGCAAAGCTTTTGATATGGTCTCTTCTCGCTGTATTCTTATCAGCAAGTTAAGTATGGGTTGAATAAGTGGACTATTAAAAGGCTTGAAAGGTGACTAGATTGGGCTCAACAAGTAGGCTATGTCTACAGTTAGAAGTTTAGTTTGAATTAACTGAATTTGAACTAATCAATTTGAACTAATAATGATTAGTTCAAATTAAGTTAATTTGAATTAACATGGCCACACTTGAAAACCTAATGTGGAGAAACTGGAGAGAGTCCATTGGAAGGCAACAAAAATGCCGAGATGGAGCACATGACTTACCAGAAGAGGCTGAGGGAACTGAGCTTGTTCAGGCTGCAAAAGAAAAGAGTGCGGGGGGATTTGATAGCCGCTGTCCCTGAAGGTTGGTTCCAGGGAGGATGGAGATAGGCTGTTCTCAGTGATGGCAGGTGACAAAACTGGGAGCAGTGGTCTCCAGTTGTGGGGGGAGGTCTAGGATATTGGGAAAAAAATTTTCCCTAGGTGGGTGGTGAAGCGCTGGATGGGGTTACCGAGGGCATGGTGGAATCGCCATCCTTCGAAGCGTTTGAGGCCCAGATTCACAACCCCCTGGCTGGGATGGGTTAGCCAGGGCTGGGCTTGCTTTGAGCAGGGGGTTGGAGTAGATGCCTTCTGAGGTCCTTGAGCTCTCAGCCTCCCTAATTCTCTCCCCAGATACGAGTAGCCGCTCCCCACAGGTGTGTCTTCACTCTACTTGGCCAACCCATGCCACCCAGTCCACATTGCTGTTCAGGCCTGTGCAGGGGCCTCCCGTCTCTGTACTAGCACTGCTGAAAGAAGCATTCAATGTATCTGTGTAACCTTCGAGGGAAGCTGCTCTATATCTACACAGAGAAAGAAAGCAAATGGGAAGCAGAGACTCTTGCTAGATCCTCCTTTATCATGTCATTCCCCTACCCCCTCTTGTCTCTCCCGTTATGCTTTAGCTAACATCAGACTGTGAGCTCCCTGGGATTGTTTTCTTCATGCCTGCCTGTGCAGCATCTAGCACAAAGAGGCTCAATGCTTGAGTGATGGAGACAGTGTGGTCTAGTGGTTAGAGCACAGGACTGGGATTCAGTACAGCTGAGGTCCAATCCTGGCTCTATAACTGGCCTGCTCAATGCTCTTGAGCATGTCACCTCCTCTGCCAAGTCTCAGTTTCCCCATCTATAAAATGGGTATAATAATTCTTCCTTTCTTTGTAAAGTGCTTTGCGATCCACTCATGAAAAGTGCTAGACAGGAGCGAGGTATAATTATGCAACATTACTGTAATAACGCCGGATTGGTGAGTAATGATTCAATCAGCTGCCCTTTTCCTGCTCAGCTTCCTGCCAATAGACCATGATTCTCTCTGGTGCATTAGGGACTCTAAATTATTCACTGAACAGCTCTGGCTCATCATCCTCCTTCCTGCGCTCATCACTGGCAGCTCGTTGCAGCCTTTGACAGTTACAATCTGAGTTGTTTGCTTTGGTGCCCCCTGCTAGTTTCCCAGCCGTGCCTGGATGCAGGTAGCAGAGCTTTGAATCTGGTTTCTGGATCAAATAGTTCCAAAAGTGAAGGTGGGGAAAACACATCTCCATCAAAGGATAAACACAGCACGGTGTGCTATGAATGAATGGTTTGGTTGCTCAGCAGGGTGGTGAATGGCCTGAGTTCTAGTCACACCTCTGCTATTAACTGGGTGGGTTTGGGCAAGTCACTTCTCAGCTGTGTGCCTCGGTTTCCCCATCTGTGCAATGGGACGATGAGATGCCCTCCTCTGTAAAGCACTTTGAGGCTACCTGTAAGGTATTATTAGCTAGATCCTACCATCCTTTGGCACAAGACCTAATCTGTGTCCAGGAATATTCCCCTAGGTTGGCTTAAAACCGATGTTCCTCCCAGTAAGCTCACCTGCTAGGATATCAATGAGAGCGAGTCCAGCTGTGGATAAAAAGAGCAGAAGTAAATTCATTACAAAGGTTCGTGGATGTGTTGGCTGGTTGCTTTGGATTAGTCTTTGTTCAGCTCAGACTCTGGACGTCTCCAGCGAGTGCTAGCGTCCAGACCCCAACCACTTTGCCTCCTCCATGAGTAGATTGGGAAATGACTGAAACGAGGCAAACAGAGGAGACTCAGTCATTGCTTTCACAACTAACCCGCAAGTGGATCCACTTGGGCAGACCTTCATGCCTACTCACAGGTGGCTTGGGGCCTTGCTTGTGATTTCCTGTTGTTGTGGGGGGCATATGAGATCGCCAGCATTTTAGGCCCCATCTTGTGTCCAAAACATTTTATTTTGAAACCAATTTTTAAGATCGTTTTTGTCAATTTAAATTTTCACAGATGTGCAAAATTGCAGATTTCCCCTCCCTTTTTTTCTTGATTTAAATGTTCACAGTTGTGGGACATCATGGAGGGTCTGATAGCTATTCAATACAGTAGGTTCTAAGAATCTAAACGTTAAAGCTTCATAGCCTTTGACACCAATGTCACATGGCGAAATACACTCAGTAAATAGTCCAAAATCAACCTCTGAGCTCGAGCAGCATTCTTCTTACTTTGCCTAAGTGTAAATTTCAATTACTCTGGCTAGGAAGGTCTTTTATTCAGTTCACATAGATAGGATGAAATCCACCTTTCCACAGAGACTAAATCTAACCCTTCCAAGTCCATCTAGCCAGCGGGGCGGCCAATAGGCATGGGACAGCAGGGATGGAGGATACCAAGCAAATGTTGGCTTGGCCCCCAGGTACTGGCAGCTCCCGGATGGAAGGGGAAACTCAGGGCCATGAAGAATCAACTGTGTCAAGGTCTCCTCCAACTCCCGCTCATTTACATCTCACACGGGGAGGGGGTGATCTCCTCTGAGGAGCGAATGAAGAGGCTTATGTCATTGAAAAAGGAATCCTTCTAGTTTGCTTTATGGGTTTGATCTATGACCTCTGTGTTGTCACCTAGAAATGCCAGCCAGGGGCTAGGCAGGCTGAAAACCTAAGGGTTTTGTTTTTTGCTACAGGAGACTCACTTCTGCGTTTAATGCACAAATGCAAGGTTGAAGCCAGCAGTGCCTCATAGCTATACCACTGAGCGCTCCTGACACCCTGCGCAGGGGGCTGGAAGAAACATCAAAAAGATGTATGAAAAACAGGGTTCAAGTTAGCTGTCATCACTCAAGCAAGATCTTGAAGTCATTATGAGGGCTCTTTGGAAGCTTCCACTCTGTGCATTGGCAGTCAGAAAAGCTACCGTAACACAATGTTGGGAATTGTTAGGAAAGGAATGGCTAACAAGGTGGGAATTTGAAAATTGCATATTTTGAAAATAGCAATTTCCTCCCAGGGCAGATTGGCAAAGGCTCGGGGGGGGGGGGGCTTTTTTCTCCTCTGTAGTGTGTGGGGCATGACTCGATTGCTGGTAGATCTGCTGTACCTTAAAAGCTTTAAATTGTGATTTGAGGACTTCAGTAACTCAGTCCTAGGTTAGCGGTTTATTACAGGAGTGGGTGGATGAGGTTAGTGGCCTGCATTGTGCAGGGGGGCAGACTAGACATGGCCCCCTCTGACCCTAGAGGCCATGAGTCTTTATAATCCATGGTACACCCAGGAATGATTCTGGAGGGGGCCAGGATGTGGGGTACATGCCCCCCAAGTGGTCCCGATCCAACCGCACATGGGGCCTGAGCTGGCTTTGAGCCTCCTAAAACGGGCTCAAGGACAGGGATGATTCGTGCCACTTTTTACAAGTGGCAGGGATGGTCTCCAAGTGGCAGAGACTATTCCGGCCACTTGTAAACAGCAGCATGGACCATTCCCCGGCTTTGGGCCTCTTGGAGGAGGCTTGAAGTGGAAGACAGTCCTGCCATACTGGCAGGAGCCATCCGTGCTTTCTGGAAGCGGCTCGGAGCCAGATCAGGCCGCTTCTGGCTAGCTGGGGCCAGAGATGCAGGGCCCAGAACCGGAGATCCAGGGCCTGTGCCCTGCCAGCCCCAACATAGCAACACCCCTGGGTGCACCCACAACTTGAATACTGCATGCAGATCTGGTCGCCCCATCTCAGAAATGATGAATTGGAATTGGTACTGAAAAGGAAAACTTAAATGACCAGGGTATGCGAAAGCTTCCATATGAGGAGAGAGAAATAAGACTGGGACTTTTCAGTTTGGAAAAGAGACAGCTACAGGGGGGATGTAAGAGTAACCTATAAAGTCATGACTTGTGTGGAGAAAGTAAACAAGGATGTGTTATTTACTCATAACACAAGAAATAGGGGTCGCCGAATGAAATTAATAGGCAGCAGATTTAAAATGACCACAAGGAAGTATTTCTTCACAAAATGCAGTCAACCTGTGGCACTCCGTGACAGTGGATGTTGTGAAGGCCAAGACTATAACAGACTTAAAAATCATCCTGCCAGTAGGTACATTCATAAAAGATAGCTCCATCAATGGTTATTTTCCAGGACAGACAGGGATTGCTGCTTGCCAGAGGCTGGGAATGGCCATTATGATGGAGCACTTGATGGCTGCCTGTTCTAGTCATTCCCTCTGCAGCACCTGGCGTTGGCCACTACCCGGCTAGATGGACCACTGGTCTGACCCTGTTCGTAAGTAATCCCGGTGTTTTTAAATCCCCTCAGCACCACCCTGGCACTGTGGAAAACTCCTTCCATCTAAGGTCCTGGGTTCAATTCCCAGGGGGTTGGACTCGATGATCTCACGAGGTCCCTTCCAGCCCTGTGATTTGATTTGATTTGATCTGCCTGTGCAGGGCGGCTCGTGTTTGCTGGAACAGAGGCTCCATAGTAGATCACCTTTTGTACAGGCCATTGAAACCACTTGAATTCTTCTGTCCCCCCTGGCCCTTGACCCAATGCACCTGACTTCACGACCGGAAGGTGGCAGCATCTCCCAGCCCATAGGTCCTTCTTTGGCCTGGCTGAAGGTAAACCCTGATTTACTGCAAACTGCAAACCAGAGTTGCCTCTCCTGGGAGTTTCTAGCATGGCTTTTGTATCCAACTGTACCAGCCCCATCCTCCTACCCTGCACCCACAGCAGGCCGAAGGGAACGGACATCTGTGGGGCTGTGGTGCTGGCTGGCCTGTCACTCCTCCAGTTGGTCATGGTGCTGGTGATGGGACCCCAGAGTGAGAGAGTTTCTCCCCAGGAGCACGCGAGTGCTGAAAGGGAGGACAGTCAAATGGCTACTGTTCTGCGGCAGCACACAGGTGATGTGCCTGCAACTCCTGGCTCAGCCTGGAGCAAGTCCTAATAAAAGGAGCTGGAGAGACAGGTACCACCCCGTCATAATTCGCTAGAGCTGTGGGGTTATGATCCCCCTTCGAAAATGAGGAAACTGAGGCCTAAGTGGGTGCAGGGCCACATGTTTTTGGGTGAATCTGACTTTCAGGGGTGAAGGCTTCCACTGGCTTCCTCTGTAGCCTGGGCATGTCGGGGAGGGGGCACTTGGAGCGCCTGAGAACCAGGCCCCAGGGGTCTCCCCCCAAGTTACCAGCCCCTTTGGAAACTGTCAGCCCAAGAGGGGTAAAGTGCAGGAGTCCTTGTGCTGTTTCCTGCTCCATTCACTAGGCAAGACAGCCTCTCCCAGAAACCACCTCCACTAGTGCTTGGTACCACAGCTTCCCTCTCCTGCACAGAACCGCCCCACTGATTCCTGTTTTCAGCCGGTGGCTCCTCCTCGCAAACGGCTGGGAATTTCTCAGGGCACCGGCTGCAGCCAGTCTTTCAAACATTTAAACTTGACAGTGATGTCATGACTCAGCCGCTGACAAATCCTAGTCAAAGGGGCTGTTTCACCGGCAGGAAGAATTAGATCATTTAATGCCTTAAAGACATAGCTCGCCCATGCCCAAACCAGCCTCTGGAACCCATGGCTGTCCCCTGGACCCCTTCCTAGGAGCACAGCTGGGCCGGGGCCTGCATGCCCGGCCTTCCCCAGCCGATCCTGCCCGCTCTGGGTGGAGACGCCCCTGGACTCTCCCGGTCAGTGAGAATTGTTCTGCTTTTGCTTTTGTTCCGTAAAGTGGAAGAGAAACAGTGACGAACGGGCACTTTTTGTTGTCCGCTCTGCACCCGCGCCACCGTGAGCACAGTGCGTCGTGCTCCCTGCCAGGTGGCACCTCCAGCCACAGGGAAGGTGCCAGCCGCGCCTCTCCGCCATCGGCCTCCGCGCCCAGCACGTTGTGCCCATTGCACAGCTGGGGAAGTTGAGGCACCAGCGCAGCTAGGCGCGGATGGCGGAGCTGCGAGTCGGCTCCTGGTGTCTGGAGGGCGAGCTAAGTCCCTGTGCCAAGCCTGTGGGCGCGATGGCACCGGCCTGCAGGGGTTTGCAGGACCAGGGGCAGGGCTGGCTCTGCGGCACCCCTCTGCCCTCCGCAGCCGCCAGCCAAGGCCCGGGGCGGGGCAGGGCGAGCCGGAGCCTGTCGCTTTAACAGCGGGGGCGGCCACACGGCGCTGCTCCCCGGCTCGCCCCGCTTCTCTCCTCCCCGCCGGCCGGAAACTTCCCGCCGCATCGGCACCGGCACCGCGCCCGGGACGCTCCGGGCTGCGCACCGCGCCGGGCACCCTCCGCCGCCGGGTCCCCCGGGCTGCGGCACGGCCCGATGGGGCGGAGCTGCGGGGCCGGCCCGGGTGAGCCGCAGCGCGGAGCCGGCGGGACTCGGGTGAGTGGCCCGGACCGGACCGGATCGGATCGGATCGGCCCGGCTGGCGGGGGGAACTTGGCGGCCACTTTCCAACTCCTGCCGCATCCCGGTCCTGGTGTTGGACAGTGTGTGTCCCCCCCCGGGATTGCCCCTGCCCCCCCCAGAAGTGCCCCCTGCCCCCCCCCGGATTGCCCCATCTGCTCAGGGTGCTGGGCAGTGTGTTCCCGGTCCCTGTGCCAGCCGGCCGGTGTGTCTGCCCCTCCCGGCAGTGCCCCCTACTCATGTCCTGGTGCGGGCTGGTGTGTCCCCCCCTCCGGGAAAGCCGCCTGCTCCCCCCAGCAATGCCCACTCTCTGGGTCTTGGTGCTGGCGGATGTGGTGCCCACCAGCCCTCTCCCCCAGTGCCCTGGCAGACTTTGCCCAGCCCCACCTGCTATGACTCAGCCTGGCAGCAAACGTGCCTTGTCGGGCACCTGCGAGCGGCTGGTGAACATGGCCGGCTGCTCCCGCCTCACCCAGGCTGGGCCTGACCAGGCTGCATCCACCCTGTGACCTCTTCAGTGACAGCTTCTTGTTCCCTTTGTTAAAAAAAGAAAGGGACGCTGGAAGGCTGGGCACTTTCAGAGGTTTCCTGGCACCCACGGCTGCCCCCAAAGGTGGGATGAGAGCAGACAAGAGAGAGGGGCCCAGAGATGAAGGCTATGGGGTGCCACTTGAGTTGAGCACAGGGGTCATCGGGGCCCTGCTGCCAAAGGTGCTGGCTGTTGGCAGAGCCAAATGGAGTTGCAGGATGCTCCCGGGAATCAGGGCCCAAGAGCTCAGAGCACTTCCTGCAGGCGGGGTGCACCATGTACAGATGGAAGGGGAAATTGAGGCACAGAGCAGTAAAGGGGAGTGGTTTCCTCAGTGCCCATAGGCAGAACCCAGGTCCTCTGACACCCAGCTTTCCCTGGGGCCATGCTGCTGCCCACCCAATAGCAGGCAGTGGGACCCCGCTGATGGACTCTGTTCCCTTGGCAGGGTTTGCATGTTCTGAAGGTGGGGCTGCCCGCTCGCTGGGGTGGGCAGGGAGGAGGGCCAGTCTCTGCCTGTCTTTGATGTGTGTCATCTTCTTGCCAAAGTGACACCCAGGGGCACACGATGGCGGAGCAGAGCAACATCCAGTCTGCAGCTTCCAAGAGCATCCGGCCTTTCCGGTCCAGTGAGGAGTATCTCTATGCCATGAAGGAGGACCTAGCTGAGTGGCTCAACACCCTCTACGACCTGGGTATCCAGGTGGACAACTTCATGGAGACCCTGGAGACTGGGTACGACCTCTGCCAACACGCCAACAATGTCACCCGCACCGCTCTGGAGTTCCAGCAGCAGTACCCAGACGCTGCTGCCCGCATGAGGGTGCCCCAAAACGAGGTGGTCTACCAGGCGAAGAACGTGGTGGCTGGCTCCTTCGTTGCCAGGGTCAACGTCTCCAATTTCATCCAGTGGTGCCGGCAGGACCTGGGCATCCAGGATGTGTTGATGTTTGAAACCAATGACCTGGTGCTGAAGAAGAATGAGAAGAACTTTGTCCTGTGCCTTCTGGAGGTCGCCAGGAGGGGCTCCAAGTTTGGGATGCTGGCCCCCATGCTGATTCAGATGGAGGAAGAGATTGAGGAGGAGATGAGGGACCAGATAGCCTATGTGGGGCTGGAAACCCCACAGCACAGCCAGGACCTGGCTCCCGAGTCACCTGTCTACCCTAGCAGGACGCAGAGAATCTCCTTGTGTGACCTCAGGAACCTGGATGAGCTGGTGAGAGCCGATTCCGTTTTGTTGGTCACTTAAGCCCCCGTGTAACTTGGTCGGCACACGAGAGACCCTCTCCTCCCACCATTACCCCGTGTGAACATGAGACCCCCAGTGAGGTATTGTACTAGAGGAGGTAACTGGAAGGCACTGGTTCTCCATCCTCCATCTACCACCCCAATTTGTTTCTAGTCCCCTGTTTCCATCCTGTTTGCTCAGAGCAGCTGGAGCCTGGAGCCTTCTCCCTTTTGATCCACAGCCCCACTCGTAGAGACAGGCTTGCCCCAGGGCAGGAAGGGGACGGTCCCATGGCACATGATAGCTGGGCGCAATCCTGGCAGGTGGAACTTGGATAGGCTGGGGAAGAGTTCTGATGGGAGATCTCTCCAAACGTGAAAGCTGGGGGTGGGAGGTAAGGGGGAGAGGGAATGGGGCAAGGTTACTGGTGAGACTGAGGGTTGTGTGGTGGCCCCTGTGAAATGGGAAAGGCAGGAGTTTGCATCCACATTGCCACACACCTGCATCAAGACTCGTTTGCTGGGCAGAGAGGCCAAGGCTGGGGCAGTCTTTGGACACTGACAGGGCCTTTTCCCCCCAGAGATGTGTGCACTGTGCCAAGTGTGAGTGTGGTTGCAGCTGAGTGGGGCATTGGGGATCTGTGGGGGAGGGAGCTGGACTGAGCTGGTACATGGGGATGAACCAAAGCAGTGATTCTTTGTCCAGCTCAGTGATTTTGACGAGGAAAATTTAAGTTTTCACTGTCGTTTTTTTTTGAAAAAAAGGTATTATCCCTGTATGTGTGCAAAGTAGTCATTCTGTATGACCCCAAGGCAGTGCTGGCTGACCCCATCAGTGGAAAAAACAGCTCTGCAGTGAACTTCTCCAACCCAGCTCCAGGCTGAGTTAACTCTGAAACCTAATGACAACCAGTGTCTGTATCCTTAAAGGAGCACTGCCACCTTAAAACACTCCTTTTCCAGTGACTAATAATGCCTTAGATGAGTGAAAGTGAAATGTGCTCTTTACAGTTCATGGTCCCTATCTCAGATGCTGGCAATCAGTGCAGGTGACTTGCTGTCTGGGTTGGGCTCCCTGGGGGCAGGGACTCGCGTGATGAATGAACACAGCCTTTGTCACTGCAGCTTGTGGGGAGTGTCTTTTGACTGAGGGGCTTTTGTAGAAGCTGCTTTTCCCAGCATTGCCTGTTTTGAAGTTGATGTGAGGCTGTTAAATCTAGTTTAGCAAAGAGGGCCAACCATGTGGTCTTATGGCTTCTCACAGGAGCCTGTATTCTCTTTTCTGTCTTTGCCACTGCTGACTGCTGGTGCCATCCGTGTGCTCAGCTGCAAAGGCAGAGTGAGCCAATAACAAAGCCAGATACCTCCAGGAGTTGCCTGCGTGAGCGTGTCCAGATCCCCTTAGGGCAGAGGTATCAAACACGCAGCCCGTGGGCCGCATGTGGCCCCTAAAGCTATTTCCTGCTGCCTGCAATGACACTATCGTTACCGATATTTGCAATATTATTATATGAAAAGGTTTCAGTGGTGCGGGCCTTGGGCTGACATACTAGTCCTCATGTGGCCCTCGTGGTGATTTGAGTTTGAGACCCCTGCCTTAAGGGGAAAGCCTGGCGTATCCGATCACACGTCTGTTCTTGGTACCGTTTGTATCTCCATGGTTTTGATCTTGTGGCTCGCTTATTTATTATTTGTCAGAAGTCACTCCTAACACTGATGGTGACAAACACCATCGCCCAACAGAGCCTGGCAAAGCAATGGTGACAACAGGCTGCCTTGGGAGACGAGACCATTGTAATCCGCTTCTCTCTGGGTATGTCTACATGTGCTCTTCAAACCGAAATGATGAGGATTATTTCGATTTCAAGCACTACATCTTTACATTAGCATTCCTTATTTTGAAATGAGGAGCTCCCTCTTTGAAATAAGGAAGGTAATTTTGAAATGATAAAACCTCGCTTTATTATCGAAATGATGGTTAACTTGAAATTATTAGTTTGAAATAACGCTGTGTAGCCGCGTTATTTTGATTTAACTGTTATTTCAGTTTAACACTTTTTGCCCTTTTCCCTCCCAGGGTGCTTAACTCTTCTATATTTTGGGTGGGGACGTGGCCCTTCTTGGGGGTCATCTTGCCACACCTCCCATGGTGCCCCTCTCCTATATCGAATTAGCAAGTCCTGTCCATGGACATGCTAGTTCCATTTGGGTTTCTTGTGGGGCCATGTTAAATCAATTTAACTTAAATCGATTTAATGATTTTTATTTCGATTCAGTTAGATGATTTAAGTTAAATCGGTTTAACAATCCAAGTGTAGACATAGCCCCTGTTGTGCTGAAGCTTCATCGCCTGCTTTTTTTGACAAAATGGCTCTTTCTCCAGTCACAGAGCTGGCTTTTTTTGAAGCCTGGTGCTGGGCTGGGCTGAGTGGCCGGTGGGGTTAGGTGGAAACTGGGAGGGTGGGGAATACTAGGGAATACTGTGAGCTGCAAGTCCTAAATGCTGCTTTCCGAGCTGACCTGTGGTTGCAGAAGCAATCTCTGCCTTCCAAAGTACACAGGCCAAAATGAAGCCCTTGGATAAATCACCAGCTTTATTTTTAGATGTGGAGTTTGCTTTATAGCTTCTCAAGAGGCGAGGCGCAGAAAGGCTGGCACCTCCCGAGGTGCGACACACCCACTGTGCAAAGCAAACTGGAAGCTGAGCAGTCTGTCTGTTTCTACGGGACGCCCTGCTGAGAGAGGAGGTGGCTGCTTTCTTTCTCCCTGGCATGTCGCCCGCAGGGAGGATGGGCCTGATTCCCCACGAGCCTAGCCTTGGGGTTGATCCCAAGCAGCCGGCTGATGCTAAGTGTGGATCAGCCCGGCGTAGGGCTGATTCTAGGTGCCTGGTTCCCCTTATGTTGCTCTGCCACGGACCTGTGGAGCACACCTTCCATGCTGCTTTAGGATGGCCGAGGTTACCAAGGTGCTCCCTACCCTTGGGCTGGGCCCCAGGGGAGAGAGCCTGAAAGTCGTGTGCCAGGCCACAGCGCCTCTGGCTCGGGTATGGCCTGGCCGCTGCTCCATCGGACGCCAAACCCAAGCAGTGCTGGCCGTGGGTGTGCAGGGCAGGTGATGGGTGTGGGGCGGCTGGGGTTAAGGTGAGCTGCTTTAGCCCGGACAGGAGCTGTGCACTGGTGGGGGGGGTGTGCTGATGCGGGTGAGCACCCAGGAAGGTGCCAGGAGCCTATGGGATGAGTGCAACTTTGGGGAAGAGGGGTTGAGGGATGGGTGAGGGCAGTTGGAGTCAATGAGGGATAGTGGGGCTAGTTATGGGGGCTGAGGCTGGTGGGGCTGGTCAGTGGGGTGAATGTGAGTCGTTGGGATGTGTGGGGGCTGTTGGTGGGGAGGGCTGGGGATATATGGGGCATTGGGCAGTATGCGTTGGGTGTGGAGAGTGGCACTGCCTGGCCAGAAGGGGACCCGACCCTGGTTTCTTTAGTACTGTACTTGGAGCCCTAAAATTCCTTAATCTGGGCCTGGTTCTGGGCTTCCACGGCATCTGTCCCCTTGTTCCCAGCCATGCTGTGGGACCCAGCCCAGAGTGCCCTGCGTGTAGGGTGGGGCAGGAGGACCAGCTATGGGGGGAGCTGTGGCGGTTCCGGCAAAGTCAGACTCCAGCCCACAGCCTCGTCCCTGGGCTGCAGCCGCTGGTCCGGCTGGTGTTTGGAAGGACTGGGCTGGCTGTGGAGCAGCGAAGTCAGGGGTGTCTGTAGGAGCTCCCCTGCCTGGCCAGGGATGGAGAATCTTGCCCTCCCACTGGGGAGTGAATGTGCGGACAGCAGAGTCAGAGCTTGTTGATGCTGCTCTACCCTAATCCCCTCCTGGGCCCTGTGCTTGGCTGTGCAGAGGGAGCAATCAGCCTATTGCCCAGGTGGGGGAACTGAGGCACAGGGAAGGCCTTTGCATGAGGAAATGCTGATGTCCTCAGCTGTTGGGTAGCTCCTGGGCTGGCAGCTAAGACAGGGGTCTCAAATCACCACAAGGGCCGCATCAGGACTAGTACGTTAGCCTGAGGGCTGCACCGCTGAAAACTTTTCATACAACGATATTGCAAATATCAGTAATGATAGGTCATCGTGGGCCGCAGGAAATAGCTTTAGGGGCCACATACGGCCTGCAGACCACATGTTTGAGACCCCTGAGCTAAGAGGAGCTGTCCTGCAGCTCACTGGCCCTCGCCGAGTCAACAGAGGTCTCCACTCAGGAATCTGTCGCTGTAAATCCTGTGAGCCAAATGTCACCAGCTCCCACGGCTTCCTGGCTCTGCCAGAAGCAGAAATGCTGCCACACCACCAGGGCAGCTGTTCTCCAGGGGTTTCCCAGCCAGGCCACAAGCAGGAAGCATGGTGGGTTTGCACTTGTTCCTTGAGTTTTCCACCCAGTCTTCTCCCCCTGAGATTCGCAGAAGCGAGAGAGGGTAGGGGTGGGAATGTCCCTGGGTCGTGCCTCACACTTCTGGTGAGCGTGGATAGAACCATTTGCCTGGCCCTAGAGGGGCTGGTGCTCATTGCTGGGTACGTAGCCGTGGGAGGAGGCAGCTCTCTCCTACTGGGCGATGCTGGCTGCTGGGCAGAGTGAAGGTGGTAACTCTTATGTGACCGTAGCTGACTCTGCTGGACAGCCCCTGCTCTGAGGAGACTGGCTGGAGGGGGTGGCTGGGGCAAACATCCTCAAGGCAGGGCATGGTGGCATCTGTTCCTGGGGCTGGGTGTGCATACCTCTTAGCTTGCTCCTTGAAGCGATCGTGGGTCTCTGCCCACCGAGCAGTGACCACGAGCTTGCGGCTCCTCCATTGACAACGGCTTTGCTTAGTTTATTCTTGGGCGCTGACAAACCCCGGGGTGCACGCTGGGAGGACAGGAGAGGGTGACAGTTGCTGTGGGTATTTTTTAGGCTCCATCTGTGCTGCAGTTCTGGCCCCCGTCACTGGAATATCAAGCCCCACAGTCATCAGGCTTTGATCCCCATACTCCTGTGGGCGGGCAGAGGAGGGGACTTGCTGAGGCGGGGAGGGTAGAGCAGCATCAACAAGCTCTGACTCTGTGCAGGTCACAAGGGGAGTCTGCCAAGCCAGGGAACTGAATATTGGTCGCAGCCTACCCTTTCCTGCTGGGCTGGGCTGGGTTGAGTTGTATAATACCACATTTAAGGGAGCCACTTCCTAGCTGCCGTCTCCTCCCTTAGCAGTGCTCTCTGCTGGTGTCAAGGAGGCTGTCTGGAGCCTCGAGGCATCCTAGCAGTGATTTGGAAGAAGCAGGTTGGTCCTGTCTGGCCTGTCGCCTTGGAAGGGGGCATCACTATGGGCTGGTCCTGATGATGTGGCTTTGAGACTGGACCTTACGCAGCTGGGCAAAACGTACAGTATCGCAGCCACTGGGAACCCAGGTTTGGTTTCTTCAGCACAAAGCTGTTTGAAAGCACCACAGCCAGGCAGCAGGAGACTGTGCAGTGCTTCTTCCCCAGTCTCCATTCCCCAAGCACAAACCTTCATAGCTACACTGACTTTAGCGTTGCCTGCTATCAATTCTAGGGGGAGGCTTCTCTTTCTTCTCTGTAGTTCCTTTCTCTGCTGCTGGTCCCTTCAGGCGGCTGTTGGCTACCCTGGGGTTTTGTTGTCCTGCAGCACTGCAGAGCTTAATGGGAGGGACTGCGCAGGGCAGGTGATGTTCCCCAGCACCTGCACCTTTTTCCAGAGGACTCACATGGCCCCAAATATGCCCCGTTAGCATTTTATGACTTGCTTTCAAGTCACTTTGGGAGGAAGGGACTCAGGAGAGACTGAGGACAGCTGCCATTTACTTTCCCATTCATCATTCACCTGAGATTCATATCCTGTCCTAAGGGCTCAGTTAATTTCAAATGAATTGTTTCTTCATCTGCTGCGTGCTCACTCGGTGGCCTGGCCGTTGCCTGCTGGTGAGTGTAAGTCTTCCAAGTCAGGGCTCTTGATCAAACGTTCCTGGGCCACAGCTCAGGCCAGTGTCCAAGTGCCAGGCTAGCAGTCAGGGTCACTTTTGAATCTAATGTGAAGAGTCCTGCTCCCACACTCCTGCACATACAGACTCAGGCCAGCCACAGTGATTCAGTGACTCGCTGCTGGCCCAACAAGGCTGGGATGGAAGGTTTAATGCAGCGCCAAGTGCTTTCAGCCTCAGCCCTCGGAGAAAATCTGCCTGGCTCCAAACACCTGTTTACAGCTGAGAGAGCCCAGGATCCTGTTGGTTTCCCACTCCCACGTGATTTGTGTGTGTGTTTGTGTGTGTGTGTGTGTGTGGCGGGGGGTGTTAGCCAACTGAGCGGTTTGATGGCCGCTCATTGCTAACGCTTTCTAATGGTAACAGACAGGGTCACGTGTTTTGCTGCTGTCTCTGCACCATCCGCCTGGCGAGGGCCGGTCTGCCAGGGCTAATCACCGCTTTACTGCTGCGGAGGCGGGCGGCTGACGGTGCTGAGGGTTTAAGGGGATTGTGTGTCCAGCTGCTCATCCTCATGTGTGTGGCTTTGGCCAGGGATGTGGGGACTCCTCTCCAGAGGGAGAATGCCATGTCCAGGGAACATGGCCCCTGGGTTTCCATTGGCCACACTAGACCAATTGCTTCTTGGAATCGAGCCGGGGCTGGGTGTCAGGGCCGTGAGCCCAGCCCCAATAACGAGACCGAGCTAATGGCCCCATGGCTCCATTGTGCTGTCGTAGCTCTCGCAAGCAACAAAGCTCCCTGTGGCTCCCAAGGCTGGCTGCCAGCCACACTCCTCTCACCCAGTGAAGGGCCATCCTGTAGGCTGGCGGAGGGCCTGGGGCGTCTGTCACTGCTAAGTGGGGAGCCCTGGGGCTGGACAAAGCTTCCTCTGTGTGTCGTCTGGACACCATGTTTGCTCAATTCCTGCCAAGGGTCCGGTGGAGGAAGATGAGGAGCTGCTGGCATAGGCTGGCGAGGGGCCTCACACCGAGGCGCTAGCTTTCCTTTCCTCGGGACTGGTGGAAGGGTCAGGTTCGCCCCTCCTGGCCCTATTTTGGTGCTCCCTTGGAGGCACTCTGCTTATTTTCTCAGCCGCAATTCAAGATGTTTTTTACCTCCTGCAAGGGTAGGGTAAAATTATAGCCTTCCTGGCAGGCCATGGCCACTGGCAGCTGTGCCATGGTGGAGGTTCTCAGCTGCTCCAGCAGCAGGTTGGCCTGGTGTCTCTGCAAGGGGCAGCTGCTCTTTGCACCTACAGACCAGACGGTGGACAGCTCTGGAGTGCAGGGGCTGTGTGGGGGATGGAGTGAGGACCTGCGGTAACCTTCCCCTGCTCTGTGCCCCTGGTTGTGCCCCTCGGCCAGCCTCCATTGGCTGTGGCAATGCAAGGTCCCTGGCATCGTGTGCAGTCCTGCTCCAGGGGACCTGCTGCTGAGTTAAGGAGGCATCTGGGCTGCTTTTGGTAGAGTCGGCTCAGCCCCAAGGAGGACAGGCTGAGCTGGGCTGCAGTCAAGTGAGAGGGGGCAGCAGTCACGCAGGACACTGCCCCAGGGGTGTCCAGGCTTTCCCTGCACCCCACGCTCATGGGGGTGCAGCAGGGAGGAGGCGGGGGTAGCCGGGGGTCCAGCAAGCAGCCTTGCCTCACTCAGTTGGAGAAGCAGCCCAGCCATGGCCGCAGAGAGGAAAGGGCATTGATGTGCTGTGGCAGATCACTGCAACCTCTCTTCTCCCCCTGGAGCAGTGGAGCCTGGTCCGTGAGCATGCTGAAGGTCCGGCTGGTGTGGCGAAGGGGGCGGCTGGGCGGACGAGTCCTCTCGGGCTGGTAGCTGAAAGGTTGTTGGCATTCATCCAGCCTGGCGCTGGGTTGGGATGGTCTGATGCTGCTGGGAGGGGCGAGGCAGAGACTTGGAGGAGATGCTCCAGGTCTGGCATGGGTTCAATGCCCTCTTCGGTGCTCATGTACCCACCCCATTTGCTGCTGGTGAGCCCCAAGGAGGCGTGGGTGTGTGTGTGTCTGGATTATCAAGCCATCGTATAGTAAGAGCCTGGTGTGTGTGTGTGTGTAGAATATGACCTCCCCTGACACCTTAATCCAAAAGCCCTTTTTAGTATAAACCGGGCCCTGCCCCCCTTCCTCATTCAGTTCCCAGTTGCTGCTGGGGCAGGTGACCTCTGTGTGCACTGGGGCCTGCGGCGCTTTTGATTGCTCCCTTGCTGACTATTTCACAGTGGGGATGGGTGTAAATTGGGGTTTGCCTGGGGCGATGTGGCTGCATCCTGGGCCCGGAGCAAAGGGTGAGCAGGGGTGATCCAACCGGGCCAGTGGAGCAATCGGGGCATGGCTGGCTTCAGGGCTGTGCCTGCAGTGAATTAATGGGGTTTGATCACCCCTGCCTTGGCTGTGCTCCGGCAGAGACGTGGCTCCCTCCGTCATGCTGGGCTTTAGAGCAGCCTCCTCCAAGCAGAGCAGGCTGACGTGCATTTTTCTCTGCTGTGTGATGACTAGCCCGATGACATGCGCTGGGCTTTTATGGGCATCATCAGAAGTGGGGCGGGGCGTGGAGCAGAGAGCACTCTTCCTGCTGGAGGCTGCTCCCGGCATGTGGACAGGCCCCTGCAGCACACAATGACTGTGGTCGTAGGAATCCCAGCAAACAGCAGCTGGAAAGGCAGCACTCTCTAGTCAGAGTCAGGACTCCTGGGTTCTTTCCCCAGTTCTGTCACTCACTTGGTGTGTGAATAGGATGCCCTGCCTCAGTTTCCCCATCAGTAAAATGGGGATGGTGCTTAGGTTACAGGGGCTCTATGGGGTCCGCTGCAATGAAGGGGGCGTATTACTGTGATTGATGCACCTGGCAGGCTGACTCTGCAGCTTTGGTACCCTGGGCAGCTGACTCCTAGTGCCAGCAGCACCTGGTATGCTGTTGCCTGTTCAGCTCCAGGAAAATCTGCTTCCCGTCACAATGGGCCCCGCTTGCAGCCCAGCCTGTGCTGCCGTAAATAAAGTGCCTTGGCGCGTGAGGCAGGGGCTACTTCACTTCTTGTCCTAGGCCTGCTGGGATGATGGCAGAGGTGGGTGGGTACATGCAATGGGCACTGGGCTCTCCTGGCTGGAAAGGGGCATTGGAGAGGATGTTCTGGGAGTGAAAATAAGAGGTCTTGGAGACTGTACTCTAAGGAGCTTTATGCTCCCTGCGGGACCAACTCACTGCCACAGACACTGTTCCCTCTAAGCTGTGCATGTGTGTGCGTGCACACAGGTTATGGAAGGCACACGCAACAAAATAAAGTGCACACAACAAAATTCAGTAGTGCTAATATTGGTGCTCACAAAGAAATGTTTTTGCGCACACAAAGAAATTGTTTGCGCACACAGTCTACGAGTAATTAGAGGGAACATTGGCCACAGACCTCTCAGTTTGTGTTGCAGCCAGTCTTCTTCAGAGGTCTGGATCGACCCTGCCTATCAGCGCACTACACCAGCTCAGAGGAAGCTCCGAGTGGAATCGGGGACTGTAGCTGACTGACCCAGAAAGGGGCTGCGGGGAGGGGCTCAGAGGAGCGAGTGGAGAAGTTCTTGGTAGGAGCCAAGCTGAGCATGAGGGCTAGGATGGCAGAACAGGCTGGGAGCCAGCAGCCTTGCTAGGCACCCAACTAACCCTGTGCCAGGCTTAAGCCAGTGCCCAGACTGGAGACGCCTGGACATGACCACTGGGTCTCAGCCCCACCTTTCTAGTATCTCCATATAAGGTACGCACCTGTGCATGTCATCAGCCCCTAAGGCCTGTAGAGATGGGGCAGCAGGGCAGTGCTGGGGCTCGAAGCATCTCAGGTGGACTTGGATTGGTGTGCATGGCCTCATGTAGGCCCAGATTTTCCAACTTAGAGATCAGCCCCTGTAGCTCTCGGAGCACCTGGCCAGAGTGGTTGGGCTGTGAAAGATGTTGAGTGTGCCTGCTCCCCAGTATTAATGGAGTATTAATGTAATTTTCTTCTGTTTTGGGGGACCCTGGAACGTTTCCCCTTAAAAATAGGGTGTTCCAGGGCATTCCAGCATACTTTAACCCCTGTAAGTAAAAAGCTAGACAAAACCATGTGTTTTTAAAATGCCTGTTGGATGGAGGACGTGAAGGTAAAACGGAGGACATGTCCTCTTGCCTGACATCTGGTAACCCTACCTAGGGGTGACTTTCTGTGGGGCATTAGTGGCTGCTGGGGGCTCAGACTCTGGGCTCCATTTTCATTCCTCCCCCAGAGGGTCCGTTCTTCAGCTGCCTCCAGGTGGGGACGTGGGTTCTGCTTCTTGCCTCAAGCTCTGTGCATCTGTCAAACCCAGCCTACCAAATGCACCCATTTCTGCGTTTGCGTCCAGTTTCAGGTGGCTGCCATATTTCTCTGCACTTCCTGCTTTAATCTGTCAGCCAGTGTTGCTGTGTGCTCTTAATAGGCTGCTGTGACCCACCCTAGAGGTGGCTGCATTATTGGGATGGGGGGATTCCTTACTGCCTGGTGAAGTAAATCAAAGCCTTTCAGCTCAGAACATAGAGGTGTCCTATGACGCCCCTGGGTGTGGGCTGAGAGGCAGGCTGCTGTGATAAACCTGTCTGTCTCCCATTGAGATTCGGGCAGTATTCTACGTAGGACTTGAAATTGGGGAGGAGGGCCGTTAGAGAAATCCTTGGACTCAGGCATGTTTCAAACTGCCTTCCCAAATATAGCCGATGGCTGGCTGCTGCATGGCTGGGGAAAGCAGAGTGGGTGGTAGGTGGCGGCAGAGGAGTGAGAGGTGTTACGGGACTCTGGAAGGAGGATGGTGAGAGAACAGAAGAGCCGGTTACACCTGCATGAAAACCCAGCCTGGCTAGGAGCGAGGGACCATGGCCAAAGAGCTCCATGGGCCTGTGTGCTGGCCGGCTGGGTCAGGCTGAGGGGAGCTGGGCCCCGCATCCCAGGAGGCTCACATTGAGGTTCACAGCTGGGCCGGGCGCTGAGCGCCTCACCTGGATTCTGTCGAGACGGTTACAGTCAAGTGTCACCGTAGCACCAGTGTTGGAAGATGGAGTTAGGGGGACTGACTGACTGCCGGCCCTGCCTGCGTGATGCTCTCTCAGGAGTCCAGGTCTGCGTCAGCTCACTCTGCTTGGGGGTTTGAGTCCCAGCCCCAAACTCTGGCTCTGGGTGCTGTGGCTGGTGATTGTTTGCAGGTCTGCCCCATCTCTCGGAGCATTTGTCTGCCAGGCTGCGCTCACACATTTTGCGTGCGGTGGCCCAGCCTGCTTCCTTCGCCCAGATTAAGGCTAGCGTAGCATCATGCTCTCCACACTAACCAGGTGCCTTCTGGCGGTGGCAGGAGTTTCCCAACCCTAGCTGAGTCACTCGGTGCTGCAATCTCTCTTCTTGGGGAGCCTCTTCCCCTGGCTGAGCCCTACAGGTTACTCAAGCCCTTGGGCACCTCTGCTCCTCACCCATGTGCTTGGCCTAAGGGTGATGGTTGGATGTCCAGTGCCCTTTGAGGAAAGGGGAGGAAATGGGAACCTCCCTAGCTAGGATCTTTGTATATAGCAGAGGGAGGACAGTTCAAAACCCTTCTCCCCTGACCCAAAGATGTGACACCTCTTTCCCCCAAAAATCATGAGCGCTGCTTCCCCCGACACAAGCAGTCTCATTTCCCCACCCCAGGCTTTTGGGCTGATGCTTCCGGGACTGGCTCCCTGCCGTCACTACGCCGGCTGTTCCCTTTACATTCACTGCACCGTGAATTCACTCTTGTGTGGGAGAAGGAACGAGCCCACCTTGCTGTGGGTATGATTATCCGTGCCTTGGTGTTCCAGGATGTGAAGTGGAGACCTCCGGAAACTTCCCTGGCTCACGCAAGCTGGAAAATGGCTGAGGGGAAAGCTGTGCTCGTGAAATCAGTCTGTTCTGGCCCTTTAAATCTGTTGCACCCTGCTGGGTGTCTCCTATTGAATAGCACTGAGTTCCTGTAGAGAGAGGCCCCTTTCTCCCTGCTGGATACATGGTGTTTGAAAGGACCAACCCTGGTGCCGTGTCCCACCCTTGGCCACTAGACTCTATCCTTGTTGGGTGCCTCTTGCTGCTCTGTCCCCTTGTGCTCACTGGCTCCACGTTCCCTTTCTGTCTGGGCCTGCCGCTGTGTCTGTGCCATTCCTGAGAGCAGGAGCTGGTGGCCCCGGCACAGGGCCAGCATCAGTGCCTGGGCCTCTTGTTCCTTCTGTGCTGTTTGCAGTGAGCCCCATGCAATGTCCTGGTGGGGAAGGAGGGGAGTAACGTTTGTGCAGCATGGAGTCTGCTTCCTGGTGGTCCGTCTGGCTCTGAGTGAGTCACCACGAAACCTCCATTAACTCAAAAAGGCCCTCTGCGTATCCAGCCTGGAAAGTACGACCGGTTTAGTGCTTTCCCCACCTGGTGAGACACCTACTCCTCTGCTGAGATGGTGGCCAGCTCTGGGGTGGAGTGCATGAGGGTGACCGCTCACCAGGTTGTTGGGCTGGCTCATCTCCCCCTGGGAAGAGCCACAAGCTATTTTACATCCTTCTGGAGGCTGAGGCACTCATCTGAAAAAGCCCTGGACAGGAAACTGCATGGCTGAACGTGGGAGCCTTGGGTGGGGCATCTCCTGCTGGCTTCCGGAGTTGGTGTTTCCAGGGGTCCGAGCCCAGAGGGGTAGTCGTAGGAATACGATCAGGCTCTGACATCTGTTTGCCTGGTGACCAAGTGGCCTCGCCCTTGGCTCAAAGCCTTGTTCATCAGACAGGAAGTGACCCCTTTTAGAGGCTTTATGGCCTCCAAAGGGAACCCGTCTGGCTGTTCGGTTTGAGCAAGTGTGGAAATCGGTGGGGGCTGCCCCTAGTTTTGGGGTTGAACCAGAAGCTGCAGGTAGAACTCTGCCAGTGCAGCTGAATCTTGCCAGGTGTGTGAAGCGTGGGGAGGGCCGGACCCAGGGATATTTCCATGTAGTTTGCACCCCAGGTGCTAGCTGGGGTCTCCTGCGGGCTGTGAATCGAACCTGGTAAAGCCAGTGTGCGCTTGGGGATTGTGATGCCCCTGCCTCCTTAGCCATTGCTGGGAAAGGTGAGTCCAGCTTTCAAGGTTGGGAATGGTGCCCAGCCAGTGGGAAAAGACTGGGAAGTGCTGCGTGCCAGGGAGGAGGGGTGAGGCCTGAGTGGAGCTCACCTGGGGAGGGAAGACAGGTGGAGGGCCGCGGACGGATGCCATTCTCCATCAATGCAACTGCTGCATCTGATTTGGTCCTGCTTACTTGGTCTGCTCTGGGCCGTTCCTCCCACGGGATTTCCTGGCTTTGTGAGACATAAGCTGCCCCTTGATGCTAATTCCAGCAGGGTGGCAGGGCTCAGCTTAGCTCATTTGCCCAGGAGGGTTTTGGTCCCCTTTGATCTGAGTGGTTTGAAATCTGCTTTATGTTTAACTCTCTCCGGGCTGATCTGCCCCACTCCCCGTCTCCGGTGGGAAGAGGTCAGTAGGTTTCATCCTGGATTCTGAGCTCTTGTCTCTTTAAGGGTCTATAAATACCGGCTTCTCTTGAAATCTCCCAGACCTCCCACTCTGGCCTACACCCAACAGCTGTTGAGGGCCTGTCTCGTGGCAGTGCTGGGACGCCTGGAGAACGCCTGGCAGCCAGCTGTGCCACATGTGCGGTGCGGGTTATGGTAATTACAGGGTGGAGAAGGGCACTCTGGGCTGGGCTGCACTGGGGGCAGCAAGCCAGGGAGGTAAATCTTCTGCAACCTGGGGATTAGTTAGAGCTTGACATTGGATTTTGTCTCCTGTGTTCAGCAGTGAAACTCTGGGTACTTCCACAGCCTCCCAGCGCCACCCAGGACAAGAACAATCCCTCCTCGCTTGCTTAATGCGGTGGGGCAGGCTGGGGTCTGACCTCTCTGGACTTGCTCTGATTCAGCTGTGCAGATAGCCCTAGAGCAGGCAGGCAAGGGTCTGCGGAGCCGCCCTGATAATCAGCCCTACTGCGTACTAGGAGCTTCATCGAGACTTAGCCCTGCCTGCCCCGGTGGAGCGATACCAGTCACAGGTGACCAGGAAGCCCCAGTGTGGCAGGAGAGCAGCTGGTGAGGCCCGTAGCCTTGGTCTGCTCCTCCGTTAGCGGGGGAGTCTTGGCTCCTGTCCTCTCCTGGAAGGCAGCTCAGTCTGTGAGGTCTCTTGCATTGCAGATTGGAGCTGGGGCTGCTGGCTGGCCCCACCTCGGAGAACTGCCTGTCTGGTGTGCCCAGCCCGACAGGGCATTCCAGATGGAGGAGTGGTTTGGTGCAAGCTGTCCTGGGGCTAACGGGGCTCATGGAGCCCTTGTCTGGCTGTAGAGAGTCAAGCCTTGGTGCCAGGAATTGCTAATGAGCCTGGGAGACGTGTAGCTAGAAGGATCTCTCTGGGCACTTTGTTTAGCAGGAGCTCCGTGTAGGTTTGTGAGTGCAGGGGAACAAGGAGGGACTGGGAGGAGGGGGACAGGGTAGCATTGAGCCGGCTCCTAACCCTGACTCTCCTCTCAAGCTCCCGCTGGTTGGGCCGGGACCCGGAGATGTACAATAGTGAGTTGTGGAGAAGCCGCTCTCCTCTTCTCCTGCACCGCACCTCTCTGGCAGGCTATCTTTGGAGCCCGAAGCCTTGCTGCTGCCCCCTCTCCATTCCCTCTCCTCCTTGGGAAAATCACAGCTGGGCTGCTTCCCGCACACAACCCATGGCAGCGGGAACACTGGTGTGCTGCTCACAGCCCTACATCCTTGGGCTTGCTTTGAGCAGGGCCAGTTCCCCTCACAGCACTGTTTCAATGCTAGTGTAGACTGACATGGCTGATGCAGCAGATGTACTTTTGCAACTGATCAGTCCGGCCCAGTGCTGCTGCAATTGTTTGTGCCCGGTTCACAGAGGATGCAGCTGCTGCCTGTTAGTCTGTTTGCTCAGAGCCAGAAAACTGGCTTCTGGCCCCCTTGCTGCCTGACATGCTCGTTACATAGGTGACACACTGGATGTCTGGGAAATGCCACGTTACTGCCCTGCTGCCTCCAGCCCTTGCTTTGGGGAGCTGTGCTGGGCCCTGCGGGCTGGCAAGCCACAAAGCCTGGGCTGTGAGTGCTGTATGTGCCCGTAGGATCAGGGAGCCCACTGCATTGAGTCTGTGAGGGGTGAACCACTGGATATGGCCATTTTTGGATTCTGGACGGGACAAAGTGGAGGTTTCCCCAGCAGCTGATCCCCCTGTGCACTGCCAGACTGAACAGCTACCGTCTCTTGCATTAGGCAGGTAGCTGCACACTTCACCTGAAGCTTCTCCGTGTTGGGTTTATTCCGCAGCGTGGCCCACTGGGTTCCTATGGCTGTGCTGGGCGTGTTGGCTTGTCACAGGAACTGATGGGGCAGCGTCACCCAGTGGATAAGACACTGGGAGACCTCAGATTTCTTGGCTCTGCCACCCAGGCCAAGTCACTGCCCCTCTCTAGGCCTCTGGTTCCCCACATGTAAAATGGGAGAACCTCCTCCAGAGAGCTCTGAGATGGGGGGATGAAAAGCACTAGGTTGCGGTATTGAACCTTGGCTTAACCTCCAGGACTGCAGTGTATGTATTGCATCTAGTGCAATGAGATCCTGGTCTGTGACAGGGGCTAGGGGTGCAACGGTAACACACCTAATTGCCAGCAAAATCACTCTCCTGCGTGTGCTGTTTTCTGCTCCCAAAGGTTCATCAGTTTCTGGGCAGTGACCATTGCCGTCCCTTACATCAAAAGGCCCCTTTTCCCCCAAGGGGAATCGAACCAGGAAATAGCTTTAGCTGGATCAGATCAGCTGGATGCTTGCCACCATAACAGGCTGTGCTGCAGATGCTTGGTGGCCAGTTGTGCTGACCATGATTATGCTCTTTCCATGTCTTTGTTCTGGCTCAGCCCATTTCCTAACTGAGAGATTTAGGCAAACTTTTTTAGCTCAAAAACCCTACTTACTCGTGACAGGGGGACTTCAAAGGAGACTGCACAGGTGAAATGAATTGGGTGTCTGCCCCATTTGTTGCTGTTCTGTGGTAAGGAAGGCCTGAAAAGACTTTTTTGGGGTGGTGGGAGAGCGCCACACATTTTTTACGTTTTTTCCCCTCCTTTGAAGACTCTGGGTGACAGAAGAAGCAGGAAAATTGACATTCCAAAAGGATGTTGAAAGGGGAGAAAGGGATTTTTGCTCAGGCTGTTAAACTCTGTGTTTAACACCTACTTAAATTCAATGTTTAGAGCAGTATTTGCCAACCAGTGTGCCATGGCACACAGGTGTGCCATCAGCTCTAAGCAGGTGTGCCGCAAAATTTGTTGAAAAACTACTCCAAGAGCTCTCGATTGGCTCATTAGCTCATGAATATTGATTGGAACCTATATGGTGGGTGTGCCTCAAATTAAATGTAACAAGGTGTGCCGCAGCGGAGAAAATTTTGGGAACCACTGGTTTAGAGAACATCTGAGAGAAAGACAAGCCCAGAGCTATCCTCCATGAGAACATGGCACTTAAACCTCTGCCAACTACTGTGTGGATACACTCACTTGAGTTAGCTGCAGTCAGCTGTGGATTTGTTTAATTTTACTGAGACTAGGGTTACCAGGTGTCAGGTAAAAGGAGGCCACATCCTCCTTTTTACCTTCACGTTCTCCATCCGGCAGGCATTTTAAAAATCATGATTTTGTCTGGCTTTTTACTTACAGGGTTTAAAGTATGCTGGAACGCCCTAGAACACGCTATTTTTGGGGGAAGCATTTCAGGGCCCCCTAAAAACCAGAAAAATATTACATTAATACTACATTTTCTCCATGTGTCCTCCAATGTCCTCCTTTTCATACTTCCCTGTCCTCCTTTCCATGTTTTGGTATCTGGTAACCGTAACTGAGACCAGCATGTCCACCCGAAGTTTGCACTAGTTCAAATACAATGACTTTCCAGGATTGCTGTCACCATCTTTTCCAAAATCCAAAGTCCAGGCCTCCAAACCCACTGGGACTGCCTTAAAATCATTCAGCTTTTAAAATCTTGTGGCCTATGTCTTTGAGTCCTGATTTCTGAACCCTTCCGGTTGCGTCCAGGTCACATTTCAAGCTTTTATCCAGCACACTTCCTTTTTTGGTAACTGGAACCTGAGGGTCTCATGTTATCATGGGATGCCAGGAGCCTGAGTGTTAAGTATGTGAGACATGTAGTGAAATGGTGAGAGTGGGGAACTCTGGACCGGAGTCTGGCATCAATTCTAAGGGCTCAAACTGCCTCTCCTGGAATCCTTTCAAAAACCAAAATTCAGGAAACTAGCCATCCTGTCCTGACACCTTTAAAGCCAACCATAATATAAGTGCCCCTGTTGTTAGCTGGCGTGAAGAAATCGGAAAGGTGCCAATGCAATTAAAAGCATCTTTAGCAAATCTCCGTGGAGCGAGTGGCCCTCCCAGTGAAACTGTGGGTCTTGGGTATGGCAAGTAGCAGTAGAAAGAATAGAGTGGTTAGAATAGATCGATCTGGAACTGGAACAATTGCTCAAGACTCCTAGAGCCCAGGGGGAGGCCAGAAGAAGGACTGAGTGGAGAGATGGATCTATGGGAATGAGATTCTTGCCGGGAAACTTGTCTCTGCCCAAGCTTTCCTGGAACTCACTCCTTTCAGCTTGGTGTAAACAAGGTGGCCAAGGGTCACCAGTTCTAATGCATCAAGGGCAGTTTTCATAAGGGAAGCTAGATTTTGCACAATGTCTCTATTTTCCATTCCTGGCTGTCCCCATGTAGTCCGAGGTTAATAATTCTCGTAACTGCTTTGTCAGGAGCAAAAGAGCTGAAGCTGCAGGATCGCTGCCTTTTCTGCCTGTTTGAAACTTTTGTTTGTGTGCCGGGTTTTGCTGCTGAGTGATTTCACCTCACTCCCTCCCTGCTGCAGCTCATGAATGAGCCCTGTGTGTGTGAAGGCCTAAGTGACGCTGGGAATTGAGGGCACGCTGTCTGAGCCACTGTCCAAAGCAATTCGTACAGGGAGGCATTGAAGGTGCAGTGCATGTTTGCCAGATTCCCAAAGAGCAGACACAGCATCATCAACTCTAGCAGGTTTTTTTATTGCCAGGCTCCCAGTGTTTGTTGCTTTACTTGAAGCCCCAGTTCCTGGAGTCCTGTGATTATTTCAGGCTGTCAGCCTCCATCAACAAAAAAAGAAATAAATATTAAGTAGCCCCTTCCGTTGACCCAGCTGCTGGTCCTCCTACCCCCTTCCTGAAAACCTGAGCGAGCAAATGGCGTAAAGCTAATTCAGAGCTGGTCGTGTCAGTGGCGGGGGAGCATGTTCTTCAAGGGAAGGTCCTTGTCTGTTGGAGCATCCAGCCTGCAGTCCCCTCCCTGGTCAAAACTTGCTTGAGCAGGCAGCTGATCTCCACCGCTGTGCTCCCACATGCAGAGGGACACCTGGAGCCCATGGGGAACTAGGATGGCCATCGGATAGAGTTAGGAATGAGATCATTTATAATAAATAAACCCTGATGGCTTTGCAAGGTGCAGGGCACTTTTCCCCTGACACCTGATTCCAAGTTGTGCAACTGTGCTCTGCCTCCTTAAAAACTCCCTGGTGAGGGAGGGCCTCCCTCTGCCTGAAGCAGTGGGTCGCATTGCGGTGGCTTGTCAGACGGTGGCAGTGTTCCACCCCAGAAGTGGCTGCATTTCAGTAGTGTGGGCTGCCTGCCTACAGGGTCGGCATGACTAGGGTTACCAGATACCAAAGCATGGAAAGGAGGACAGAGATGTACGAAAAGGAGGATGCCAGAGGACATGTGGAGAAAATGGAATATTCTTCTGGTTTTAGGGGACCCTGGAACGCTTCCCCCTAAAAATAGGGTGTTCCAGGGCATTCCAGCATACTTTAACCCCTGTAAGTAAAAAGTGAGACAAAATCATGTATTTTTAAAACACCTGCTGGAAGGAGGACGTGAAGGTAAAAAGGAGGGCGTGTCCTCCTTTTACCTGACATCTGGTAAACCTAGGTATGGGCCTTAAGTTTAAAAGAGCATCTTGGCAGCTTCAGCTCTTGATGCTACAGAGGGGCAGAGTCCTGGCCTGAAGGAGCAAACAAGGAGAGCCAGATTCTCCTGGTGGGGCCTCTCCTGGCTGTGTAGATGCAATCCTGAGAATTAGAGAGAAGGTTTGTGGGCTGTGGGGGATCACAACAGCTGTGAGATGGCAGCATTTGTGCTCTCACTCCCTTATGTTGCTTGGATGTGGCAACTGCCCCCACCAAAGCAGGGTCTTAAACCCTGGCCTGAGAAAGTGAGTTGGAGCCGCGTCATTTCCTCCAGCCCAGAAGGGCCTGAGAATTTCTGCTTCAGCCGTCTACCCATAGTTTGTTCTCAGAGCAGGGCTGGAAATCTTTGATGTGAACAGTGGCGCTCCAGACTGAGGTATTGGTTGTGTTGCCTGGCACGCCCTGGCCCAGCCACTGCCCTTTGTTTGCTGCACTGGGGCTGCCCTTCCTGAGCTGGCAGTGAGGACTGAAGGCTCAGCCTCGGTCTGAATGCAGGCACCACTGTTGACAGAAGGGTGGCCTAATGATTATGGTGCTGGGCTGGGACTTGCGCCCTGAGTTCAAATCTCACCTCTGCCCCAGAGCTGCTGGATGCCCCTGGGCAAGTCACATGCCTTGCGGTGCCCACAGCAGTGAGCCCTGGGGCCTGGGTCTGTGAGCTTGGATCACAGGCTTTTGGGTGTGGAGCTAGACATTTGGGCTGGAGGCCAGACTCCTAGGTCCGCTCCCCTCAGCAGGCCCCTGGCCATGCCAGAGTGTCCACACTGCAGTATGTAGCCTGAGCCAGTTGTGTAGATGTACGTTTTGTCTCTCTGGGCTTGTGTCCTGCCTGTGCGGCAGGTAGGGTAACAGCCCTGCCTGCATCCCCAGGCTGCCGTGGGGAGGTGAGGTGCTCAGGTAATGGGGACCCAGAAACCCCTGGGGTTGCTAGTAGGCTGCAGTAGGCTTGGATGACAGTGACAGCACTGGGCTGGGTCTGTGCTGCTTTGTTTGCTAGGTTACAAAACGTTCTGTCTGGAAGAGAAAGGCCTTGCCAGCCTGGACCCCTTTCCGTGGAGTGGGGAGCCCAGAATCCACTCCAAGCAAGCAGAGAAGTCTGGCCTGGCTTCCTCTCCTTTGGGGCACCTCTAGTTCCCTGAAATCAGCCTGCCACTCGCAAGTGGGTGTGTGGCTAAGGCCTCCCAGGGGCGCTCATGGCTTGGTCTAGGTGGGGCACCAAGCAAAGTATGTGAACGTGGCTGGTCATTGTAGCCTGGGAGGCAGTGGGCTGGGTTCTCCTTACGAGGCACTGACATTTTCTGTTTTATTTCCTCCTTCTCTTAGGTGCGAGAGATTCTGGGCTGCTGTACCTGCCCCTCTCAGTTTCCCATGGTCAAAGTCTCAGAGGGTAAATATAAAGTGGGAGACTCCAACGCGCTGATCTTTGTTCGAGTAAGATCTTCCGCAGCCCCCTTTCCTCTCTAACCTGCCCATCTTCCCTCCCCAACCCACTAGTGTTGGGAGGCCACAGAACACCTGTCCCCCTCCTCTCTTCCCTAGACGTTTCTATGGGAGGTGGGCGGGTGGACTTCTGTCTCCTTCAGAGGCAGTGTTGTCTAGTGGCTGGAGCCAGGAATTCCTGAACTCTGATCCCTGCTTTGCTGTGGGCTCCCTGGGTGACATTGTGGCAAATTGCCAGAGCGAGGATCCCAACAATAGGGATCCTAATCCCAGCCCACTTCCTAGGGAGAGGCAGGGAGGGTTGGTTCGTGTTCGCACAGCATGTAACAGCTATAAAGGGCTGCGGGACTGTGCTGGATGCCAGATGACACTTGAAGATTTGCTGGTGTCCTGGGATCTCTTAGGCCTTCATAATTCATGTGGCGGTTCCTTGCAGGGCACAATCCCGTGCCCTGTGAGATCACTTGATCTGCAATAACTGGAAGGGTGCTGTGGTTTCTACATGGCCGATAGTCTCCATGTTTACTCGTGGCCCCCCGCCCTCCCCAGTGCTGCCCCAGGATTCCCCATCGACTGGCACCAGAGCTTGTAGATGCGTGGAGGGTGATGTGGCCTGGAGGCAGCAGGAGAAGGAAACTGCAGCTTGGAAAGGTGGAAATCACTGCATGCAGACCTCTCTTGGCTGGGTCTGCCCATGCCAGGCTCTGTGTGAGAAACTGGCTGCTACCCATCAGTGCTAGCTGGGTTAGGTCTGGACAGCCCCAACCTCCTCAGTCTCTGAGGGTCCTGTGTGTTGGGAGTCTGTACCCAAAGTGCAAGAAGAGGCTAGCCACTCCTCCCAGGAGCCCATGCCCATCCTGGCTGCGCCTCCTCACTTCCTGAGCAGCTGGGCTAAAGCCTGGCCTCACAGTCTGTGACAGAAGTCAGATTAGCCCCAAGTGTCAGGAGTCAGAAAGCTGTGACACCTTTGCATGCGGACACTGAGTAGCAGACCCAGGGGGACCCCAGAGAAGTTCGTATTCTGGGTGTAGAAACCAGCAAGCGCCCCCGCCCCTCCCCGTGCCACCGTTTCCTATCTATAAAATCAGGCTTGTGCTGTTTCCTTTCTCATCGCTGTCCTGTTGCCTTTGAGAGCGAAAGCTCTGCACACATACCCACCCTCTGCTAACAGCTGTACAGAGCCTTGGCCAGGCCAAGTGTTAACATGATACTAAACCCCATTGTTAAATTGCTTCTCAGACTCGTGTTTTTTTAAAAACCAAATCCTCCCTGTATTAACACCTGAGCTTATCAAAATGGTGAGAATATCCCAAATATAAATACTTCTCACTCCTTTCCTCTCCTCCCCCTGGTTTTTCAGTGTTTTTTTTTTCTTTGCCCTCCAGCGTGGCTGATGATGGAGGGCGCTCAGTCAGCTTCATGTTTGCTGGTCAGTTTTCTCCCCCGCCTTTGCAGGCATGTGTTTACGCTGAGTTTTTATGCAGCCTTTGAACTGCCATGAAAAATGTTGGTGCTTCTAGGGCAGAAGTCTTGATTTTGAGACCAAAGGGGTGTTAAGTCACATGGTAGCTTGATCACGACACAGCTGTTACCTGTCTGAGTAATTCATGCTAGAGGTTGAAATCCTAGACCATCTGCTCTGGTATAAGCCCCCGTCCAGTGTAGACCTGATTTGTTCTGGTGGTTAAAATTCCATTGTCAACAAGGCCGTATTTATCTCGAGTCTTCCAAAAATCTCAAACCATTTGACAGAGGAAAGCTCTTATAGATGGGGAAACAAAGGCACAGAGGCATTAAGCAATTCATCCAGGGTCACACAGCAAATCAGTGGCAAAGCCAGGGATAAACGTATGAGCCACAGGATGAGTCACTCTGCTTTCTGTAGCAAAAACAATGAGTCCTGTGGCACCTTAAAGACTAATAGATTTCTTCAGGCATAATCTTTCGTGTGCTCCAACCCACATTGTCAGAGGCAAGTGGATTGTCTTCTCACTTCATATCGGGTGGGCTGAGAACAGCTACTCTTTCTTGTAGCAAAGGTACCCTGTGGAGTCCCATTTCAAGTAGAATTTCTCTATCGCAATCCAGTTTGTGATCAGTTATTTGGAAACCCTTTACTGGATTTCTGAGGTTGGGACACACCTTGTCCCCAAAGGACTGGTGAACAGTTTGGGAAGGAGTTGAAATATCTGCTCCTGCAGGATATGGGCTTGCAGATTTCTGGGGTGTTTTTGTATGCTGCAGATGCAGGTCCCACTCCCATAGCACTGATTCATTGCAGAAGTAAAATGAGCTGTTAAAACTTCAGGCCCAGCAGCTCTGCAGGTTTGAAAGCTGCAGCTGCCTGTGCTCAGGGACTCAGTATTTGCAGTTCAGCTTCAATTAACTGTCAGCTAGGCAGGGAGATCTGTCTGTTCATCACCTGAGCCTCTAAATGAGCAAGCCCAGCTCATGGGGCCCATGCGTGCTTGTGCCATTTGGTACCTGGAAGAAAACTATTGGTGTGCCAGTTTTTAAAAGGGGTCAGTGAGATGATCCAGGCTTGTCAGCATGACATGGATTCCAGGCAGGTGATGGAGTGGCTGATACGGGGCCTGATGAATGCAGAACTAGGTTTGCAGATGACACCAAAACTGGGAGCGTGGTGAAAAATAAAGAGAACAGCTCACTGGCTCAGAGCTGTCTGAATCGCTTGATAAACTTGGGTGCAAGTAAACATGCTGGGATCCCGTGTGTAGGGCTGGGGCACCCAAAATTCAAAAATTGGAGGGAAGGTGGGGAGGGGAGGGACTGGATATTGACAGGCCTGTTAGTATGGCCTGAGTAGTATGCAAGGTTTTGGAAATAATTTTGAAAGAAACATTAGTCAAGGGCATCAAAGTTAATGGTAATTGGGACAAAGACAACATGGCTTTACAAAAGGTGGATTGTGTCAGACCAACCCAATCTCCTTTTTCGAGAAGATAACAGATTTCTTAGATAGGGGGAATGCAGTGAATCTAATTTGCCTAGATTTCAGTAAGGCATAAGGCATTTGATACGGTTCCACATGGGGCGTTCGTTAAATCGGAAAAGATGGGGATTAATTTGGAAATTGGAAGGTGGATGAGGATGTGGTTAAAGGGGAGACTGCAGCTGGTCATACTAAAAGGTGAACTCAGGCTGGAGGGAGGTTACAGTGGAGTTCCTCAGGGCTCAGTCCAGGGACTGATCTTATTTAACCTTTTTATTACTGAACTTGGCACAAAAAGTAGGAGTGTGCTAATAAAGTTTGCGGATGACACAAAGTTGGGAGGTGTTGCCAATGCAGAGAAGGATCGGGGTATCATACAGGAAGATCTGGATGGTCTTGTAAACTGGAGTAGTAGGACTAGGATGAAATTTAAAACTGGAAGGTGCAAGGTCCTGCATTTACAACAAAAATTTTTGCTATAAGCTGGGGACACATTAGTTGGAACTGACAGAGAAGGAACTGAGCACGCTGGTTGATGACAGGACGACTGAGCCACCAATGTGATGTGGTTGTGAAGAAAGCTACGACAGTCGTAGGATGCATCAGGCAAGGTATTTCCAGTAGAGATAGGGAAGTGTTAGGACCATTATACAAGACTTTGGTCAGACCTCAGCTGGAATACTGCGTGCAGTTCTGGTCTCCTATGATTAACAGAGATGAATTTAAACTGAACAGATGGAGAGAAGGGCTAGTAGGATCATCCGTGCAATGGAAAACCTGCCTTATGAGAGGAGACTCGAAGGAGCTTGGCTTGTTTAGCCATCCAAAGGAAGGTTGAAGGGAGATATGATTGTTCCCTATAAACAGATCAGAGGGATAAATACCAGGGAGGGAGAGGAATTATTTAAGTTCAGCACCAAGGTGGACACAAGAACTAATGGGTATAAACTGGCCACCAGGAAGTTTAAACTTGAAATTAGACACAGGTTTCTAACCATCAGAGAGGAGTGAGGTCTTGGAACAGCCTTCCAAGTGGAGCAGTGGGGGCAAAAAGTCTAGTTGGCTTCAAGACCAAGCTTGATAAATTTATGAGGGGGCTGCTGTGATGGGACGGCCTACTTTGGCAATTGATCTTTCACTACTAGTGATATATATGCCCAAAGCTTTTGATGGGGTGTTAGGTGGGGTGGGTTCAGGGTTGTCATGAAGAATTATTTCCAGGTGCCTGGCTGGTTGGTCTTGCCCACATACCCAGGGTTTAGCTGATGGCCATATTTGGGATTGGGAAGGAATTTTCTCCCAGGGCAGACTGGCAGAGGCCCTGGGGCAGGGGAGGGGTGTTCCACCTTCCTCTGTAACCTGGGGCACGGCTCACTTGCTGGGGAACTCGCTGTGGGTCTCTGTACCGTGAAGTCTTTAAGCCATGATTTGCGGATGTCAGTAACTCAGCCAGAAGTTAGGGATCTTATGGGGTGGGTGGGTGAGGTTCTGTGGTCTGCGTTGTGCAGGAAGGCAGCTAGATCATATTGGTCCCTTCTGACCTGAAAGTTGCTGAGTCTCTGAGTTGTCCCTTTGGTGTCCTCCAGGTGCTGAGAAGCCATGTGATGGTGCGTGTCGGCGGCGGATGGGATACACTGGAGCACTACCTAGACAAACACGATCCCTGCCGATGCGCCTCCCTCTGTGAGTGTGTGGGAGACACGACCCGTCCAGCAAGTTACCAGAGGGGCTGGGGCCAGAGTAACCAACCTGGCCCCCATGCCAGCCAGTCATTCCTCGCAAAGTGGAGGAGACTCATTTGTTGCTCGGTTTTCTTGGGACGCTGCAGCCCTGGTCCCTTTGGGTGGCTGCTGCTCCTTGCACCTGGCTCCTTGCAGCCTTGGTTGGTCCGGACTCACTAGAGAGGGCCTCGTGGCCCTCCAGTTGCGACCCCTTGGGCTGGTGGAGGTATCTGTGGTTGGGCTCGCCCCACCAACAAGAGCTCCCCTCCTTTCCAAAGTGAGCTCCCTTTCTGCCCCCACTGTTATCTGGGCTCAGGGCTTTGTCTCTGCCCTGTCCTGCAGCCAGCCTTGTCTGCTGGCGGCATCCGTTGGGCTCCTGCAGCACGGGACAGGACGAGATGAAGGAGCAGAGGGCGGGAAGGTCCCAGTGAAGGGAACCTGCCTGTTAGCAGGCTCCCAAACGTCGGCGAGACTTATGGGGAATGTGAGGCTGGAGCCGTTGATCCCTGCTAGGCCCACGTGATGCCCCGCTGCAGTATCTTCCTTAAGCAACTTGCTGATGCCTGTATTCTCTCCCCAGCACATCGTGTGACACAGACGCGTGCCCTGGGCTTCTCCCCGCAGAAGGCGGCATCTCCTGGTAGCTCTCCCAGCCCCCGAACTGCCAGCCCCAGCTCCCAGCGGTACGTGGAAGGCATGGCCCCCTACCGGCCAACGGAGAGTCTCCGCCCAGGCGATAAACGGCTCACGGCTGGCGGGGACTTCACACATGCCAAGACGGATCTGTCTGTCCGTTCAGACTCCCCAAGACGGACGCCCAACATGGCATCGCACGCCAGTCAAGAGAAGGTGGAAGCGCTGCCCCCAAGGGCTGGCACGGGCCCCTCCTCTAGCCCCCTGAGGAGTTCCACAGCACTGGTCCACCACAACGCATCTGAGCCACGAGCTTCGACCACTCTCAGGTAGTGTATGCCAGATGATGCCAGGCAGCCATCACACCCTCCACCCATTTCGCTGCATCCTCACGCCACAAGACTAGGCAACAGCCAGGAGCATGAAGGCCATGGCTCTCAGCAGCTTCATGCCTGGGCAATGAAACTGGCAGACGACAAGTAGGGAGTTGCCCTTCGATGCCCGGAGTTGGCAGAGGCTGTGGGCATGGGCGAGCACAGACGGGCCTTTGTGCCTGTTACCTTCTACACCCCACTGCAGTAGGGCCAGGGCTATGGACCCACCTGCCTCAGAGGCAGTGAGTGTCCTGGGAAAGACAGCCACCTCCCGGCAGACTGTCTCCATCTCTGTGCACCCTCCCTCCGCACCGAGCTGGGGCAGCAGGTTCTGCCCCTCCCCAACCCTGGGCTCCCCAGCGTGGCACTCTCTGGGGAAAAACAGCACAACATCTCCAGTCCTTGGGCACCTTGGGGTGCCAGTCCTGGGACTGGGGCCACATGGGGTGACATGGTGGCTGGCCAGTAGCGTGTGGCCACCCCAGGGTCCAGGGGAAGATAGGGTGGGTGGCAGCCACGCTCCCCGCAGATGAGCTGGTGGGGGGCATCTGTGTCGGGGGAAAACCAGCCCCAGTCGTGTCCTGCCCCCCCACCCATCCAGCCGGCCTCCGCCGCGGAGCCAGCCAGCCGCTGACTCACTCCCTGGGAAAGGCGGCAGGATGGGGGAGGCGGCCAGCTGCCATGGCAACCGCTTCCCAAACACCGACAGGCCCCAAGGCCCAGCCCAGCCCTGCGTCCCTGCCAGGAAGGGAGGGGATGCCCGTCAGCATGGGCGGGGGCATGGCTGGGTGGGCTCAGCTGACCTCTTGCAAGCGCAGCTTGGCAGGGCTGGCTTCTGGGCTCCTGGACCCCAAGGAGGTGGAGGCGTCTCAGTCCAGCTTCAGATCTGCCCCAGGATGTTGGGAGCTGGGTGTCGAGACTCTCTGGGCTGCATTCTGTCCTCCTGCCCGCCTTTTGCTGCCCCAGTCGTCGTTCTCCGCTCCCTGTTTGAGCAGTGAGACACCCGTTAAATCTGCTCTGTGCTGAACCTGGGGCTCCCCCTGCAACTGGCTGGAGCCAGCTAGTGCCCAAAGAGAAACCCGGGGCACCCCGCTCCCGGTGCCTTGCTCTGGGGAGGATCTGCCACCCTCTCAGAGTGAGCACAAGGCCACAGCAGCTTTCTCTTGCAAATAAAAGGCCAGTTTCGAGCCCCCTGGTGGCAGACAGAAGCTGGTAAATGTGGCCTGATGTTGAAAGCAAAGAAACAGCCTGGACTTGTTCTCTCTCCTCATTGCATGTCTTCTGAGCCAATCTCCTGGCGTGGGGCCCTTGCTGGGCCTGGGATCCCACTGATGAGTGCAGGCCCTGGGGCCAAATGACACCAGTGGCAGGACTTTCCCAATACTGGGCCCACAGGAAGGGGACAGTGTCGTGGCACCTTCTCCCCATCCCTGTTCTCCGTTCTCATATCAGTGTGACATGAGGTCAGCCTGCTGCCGTACTGTCTCCACGGCCTGTCCATGTGCGTGTGGTATTTGTCCCACCGCATCATTACAAATGGGTGTAGATGGCACTAAGACTTGCACACGCAATCTGAGGTTTTGTTGACAATCACCTGAGTCATGGTGTTTGTATTAAATAGCACCTAGTGAGGGCATCAGTCCAAGCCTCCATTTTCCTGTGGGTAGAAACGTTTGCCGACTCAGAATTCCTCTTGGGCTGAGTCCCCCCACCGCACCCCCCCAGCTCAAAGGTGCATGTTTCGGAAAGCTTGAGCAGTTATTTTGGAAGGATTTATTTGAGTGTGAGCTAAAAATACCTTGCATGCCATTCAGAATGGTTGCAGCGGAGTAACTCAAAAATAGCTGGCGCGACTGACTTAGTTGGCTTCTTTGGCAGCCCCCTTCAGGTTTACAAACTGAGCCAAGTTTGGAGAGGTGGCTTAAGTGTCCATAGCTGTGCACGTGTGGGTTTTTGGCTTTCCTCTGCGGCATGGGGCACAGGCCACTTCTAAGTTTGTACTGATGAAAGTAGTGGAGTCTCTGTAACCTGAAGTCTTCACATTGCAATTTGAGGATGTTGGTAGTCCAGCCAGAGGGGAGGGATTGGGTGGGCAAAGTAGCTTGTGATTTGCAGGTAAAGTCAGATTGGTTGCTCATGCTGGCCTCAGTCTATGTCCAGACAGGACTCTGGGCTGAATCTGAGTTCTGTTCTCGGCTCTGCCACTGACTTGCACGATGCGCTCGGCAAGTCGCATCCCTTTTCCGTGCCTCAGTTTCCCTTCCCACCATTGTCTGTTTAGCGCTTAGGGGCAGGATCTGCCTCATGCAGGTGTTTGTACAGCACCTAGCATGGTGATCCAGGGTCACACTAAAGGTTTGTTACAGCAAAGTTTTACAGTCTGCTAAGTTAGAGGCATGTATGAGGGACAAAAGCCCCAAATGCCAGAGCTTGCAGCTGGTGGTGCTGTGGGGCTGGAGGCTGTTTGTGCTGCTAGCGAACAGCTCGGTGAATCAAGGGCAATGAGATGCTAGTTGTGCTTGCTTGCTTGCTTGCTTGATTGAACTGGAGGCCAGGAGAGCACAGTGGTTTGGTCTTCGCCCCAGGAAGTTTAGCTGTGTTATGTTGTGTTACTCATGTTAAATCTGGGTGGGAGCTGCTGTGCAAAGCAGAGGAAAACACCCCTGTTTGGAATGTGGCCTGCTTGATTCCAGCGTGAGTTGCTGCCACAGAGTGAATGGGGGGTTGCTAACATGGCCGGAGAGTCTCAGCTTTGTGCTGTGAGCTCAGAACTGGGGTGCGGATTTTGTGCCAAAGGAGGAGGCTGGTGTCTGTTGGGCTGTGTGTGGAGTGGGGCAGTTGTGACTGGCTATGCTCACCCCAGTGGCATGCCTGGGTCATTTGGTGCCTGGGGGCCAAGTCACATTTGCTCACCCTCTCCTGTGTAGCCACACAGGGCAGGAGAGATCTCAGCCCCCCACCCCCAGCTGCCCCAGGAAAGGGGGGGGGGGTCTATAGGGGCAAGGCCCCTGGGTCTTGCTGCTGAGCTGCAGGGGGTGCCAGGTTGGCCCTGCACCAAGGCCAGGTTAGAGGGGCCCCTGGCTTGCAGGAGCTCCAGGGCACAACGCAGCAGTGGCCTCTAAGCTGGGTCTGCATCCAGGGCCCTCATCCCCAGCTGGCTGCATTGCCTTGGACAGGGTGAGCCCTGGGAGTTTAAAGGGACATCAGGAGGGTTTAGTTTAGACTATGGAAAGGGGGGCTTGGCTCTCAGTGTGGCAGAGGCCTGGATGGACAGTGGCATGTATTGGCTCCATCAGTCCCCCTCCCTGTCCACAGGGGGCACTGACTTCCTTTCCTCCTTGTCCTCCCCTCTGTTCCAGGCCTCGAGAGCAGCTGCCCCCCAGAGTCAGGCGCCTTTCTGGAGACAGCGACTCCTCCACCTCGTCCGCGCAGAGCGGCACCCTGGGCAGGAGGCGCGGTGAGGATGGTGGCTTCCTAATGGCACCCAGGAAGGAGGGAAGGCAGGTGTCCGAAGGGGCCCCAAGGAGGCAGCCGGCGAGTCGCAGCCAGTCGCAGGAACGCAGTGCCTTCCTGGGACAGAGGTCTTCAGCAGGGGCCAGGAGGGCAGAACCCGAGGAGCGAGGTCGGTCTCGCCAGGTGAACGGGCCTCGCAGTTCTGCAGTCAACAGCCCCACTGCCCGAGCACGGAGCCAAGGGAGAGAGGGCAAGGAGCCGCTGTTGCTCATCAGCCGAGGAAAGGATGGCCAGCACTCCTGGGTGCGGGCTAAGGAGGTGAAAGAAAACGTTCGCACCTCTGGCCGAGCCACCCCTAGGACCAAGAGCCCAGCCTGTAGGCCCCTTCCTTGGGTGAGCTCCAGGAGCCCAGCGCCCACCAGTCGCAGGGCATCCCTTCCTGCCAACAAGCTGGGAGAGCCCTTGGCCCGACAGCCTCAGCAGCCGCTGGGGGCCGCAAGGCAGAGGCAGGTGGGTGAGACTGAGCCGAAAGGCCCTGGGAGGGAGCGGGCCTCCAAGGAAACCATCCAGGCCAGGCAGCTGCTTGACACTTTCAGCCAGGAGCTAGAGGAGCTGGCGCAGAGCTTCCGGACCCCCCTGTGCCTGGACCCTGCCGAGGAGCAGCAGCTGTACCGACGCCTGGAGGAGGAGTTCTTGGCCAACTCCCAGATGATCGAGCTAGCTGGGGATGACGGAGAGCCTGTGGGGTGTGCCCCCGATTCTGGGCGGCTCCAGCAGCCCACGCCAGACCCAGGAGCCATTGACTCTGCCTACTGCTCCTCAAGCTCTTCCTCCTCCTCCCTCAACTTCTTCAGCAAGCATGGCTTCCAGGCAGACTTCAGCGAGCGGCCCAAAGACGACCCCCAGAGGAACCCTTCCTCCCAGCGTCCGTGGGCCCCCAACTGCAGCACAGCCCCCACGGAGCTCCACAATGGCTCTGCCTGGGATGTCCCCGTGGCCCCAGAGCCAGCTATGCGCCGGAGGAAGCCAGTTCTCTCGAGTTCCTCAGACGACAGTAACTACCACGGCACCTTGAATGACCTCCATGAGGTGGCTGAGGGGGTGGAGGACTCTGATCCAGGCACAGATGTGGCATGGAGTGCCTTGGAGCCAGTGGGCTCAGACGTGGACTTGCCTTTGGCCCCGACGGAGCTGGACGATGAGCCGAAGGGGACCGAGGGAGGCTCTGTGATGAGACCTTTGGAGGAGCCATCCCAAGATGGCATGCTGGATGTGCTCCAGCCACATGGGGTGGTGTTGAGGCAAAAGAAGTCCCTGAAGAAACCAGACCAGGTGCCTTCCATCTGCAAGCTGAAACTGCGGCCAAAGGCCAAGCCACGTGCAGATACTCAGCCAGATAAAAAGCCCTCCAAGATCCCCACTCCGCTCAGCTACAAGCCAGCCGGCTCCTCACCCAAGGGCAGCCCTTCCCGGCGCCCAGCCGAACATAAGCCCTGGAGAGCCTTTCACAGCGTCTTATCCTCCTTCATAGAGCCGCCACGGGGCCAGGCGGAGCCAGGAGGACCAGATGAGGACACCTGGGCATGAGGGGCCAGTAGTCCTGGTGGAGGGACCAGCCTGTAGCATTTCCTGTTGCTGTTCCCAGATCCCTGTCCTGCACCTGCTGCTCTGAGTGTGCTGTGGGCATGGCCCTGCCCTGGCTGCTGCTGCTAGAAAGGGTGGGGGGCAGATGCCTAACTTCTTTATTTTGCAAGACGGAGGGCTCAGAGGAGGCCGGGTAGTTGGGTGGCTTTGCTCTTATGTGGGGGCTTGTAGGGGGCGGTTCTGAGCCCTGGGTTCTTGGTACCGGGTGTCTCAGATCAGAATCGTTCTAGGTGTCAGGGGTCGAACTCGCACATCCTCAAAGCACTTTGATCTCAGGCTCATGGCATCCCGTCGGTCTGGGTTGAAACCCAAGGCCACTGTGGCTGTTCTGCAGGGTTGTGCGCAGTGGAGAGGGTCGGGGTGAAGGCATGCCTGGCTCCTCCAGACCAGGATAGAGTTGCACAGAGGAGCGTCTGTGTTGGACTTCATTTTAGTTAGTGGTTTATTTTCGCGGGGGTGGGGGGAGCCAGCCATATTGCACATTTTTTCCGGCAGCACTTGCTGGTCTTCAGTCCCTTGGGCTCCCAGCATTAACTGACCCTGCCATACCGTGTGTGTGTTAACAACAGGTATTTATAGTGAATCTAGTGTGTGTCTGTGGCCGTGTAACTCCGCTGCTTCCCTGACTGCCTGGCATCAGCCCTAGGGACTCAGCTGTGGAACCAACAATTGAGAGAGTAAAAACTAATAACTCAACTGCTTGTCCTGTCTGCTGTGGTCTGGCTATTGCTGGAGAAGGGGAGGTGGCTGGAGGAACTAGGGCAGCCCAAAGATGCAATCCAGGTGGGCTTTGGCATCAATTGCCCTGCCAGTATTCCTGCACTGGGATTGATCTTGCCACTGGCAGCCATGGAGAGAGTCCCCCGCTGCCGTGCCTCCCACAAGGACATTCCCTCTGTCACCAGGGTCCACGTCTCTGCTGGGGGAGCAGCAATGGGGCTGGCTGCACAGCACAGTGATCCCTGCTGGCCAGAGGGAGACGTACGGGGCAATTCACTTGCTGAGACAAAGGCGCACATCTCTGCAGGGCCAGCCCAGCTTCCTGTCTCCTGGAGTATTTCCATAGAGGCTCTAGGCCAAGCTGGGATTCTGATTCTCCTCCCAGGGGGTGTGATGGGTCAGTTCTCAGTGCACCCGCCTGTCCTGGGGAAGCAGGGGCTGGGCACAGTGCGAGCAGCTCCCCATCCAACTGGCCCCAGGCCAGGAATGGCAGGCGAGATGTGGCTTTACTAGGAACCAAGTGGCCCAACAGCTGCTCCACAGCTCAGCCCAGCTTCTGGAACGGGCTTGTACGAGTAGCCTGCTGCTCCATTCCCCAAAACTAGACAAGGGTGCTGGAGAGTGGGTGGAGTTAAGCTGGGAACACAGGTCCCAAAGACAGGTCACCGGCCATGCCTCCAGGGTGAGGGAAGGACACCTGGGCCACAGGTTACCAGATCCAAAGCTTGGGAAGGTGGACAGGAAAGTATGGACAGGAGGCCATTGGAGGAGACAGGGAGAAAATGTAGTATTAATGTAATATTCTTCTGATTTGGGGGGGGGGGTCCTGAAACACTGCTCCCTAAAAATAAGGTGTTTTGAGATTTTTCCAGCATACTTTAACCCCTGTAAGTAAAACGCCAGACAAAAATCATGTATTTTTAAAATGCCTGCCAGACGGGGGACATGAAGGCAAACAGGAGGACATCTCCTTCTTGTGCCTGACATCTGGTAACCCTACCCGGGCCCAGCTATCAAAGGAGCTGCCCTCACCTGCACTGAGGTGGAGGCGCAACTTTGGGAACCCAGCCCCCCCCCCTCACTTCAGCTTGTCTCTTTCTATCACTCCTGCACCCAGGCTGTGGGGCACAGTGGGACCCCCCCTTCCCCTTATAAACAGGCCCCAGTGGGCAGCGTGAGCTTGGAGAGCAGTGCTCGGTGCTAATGGCTAAGGGAGCTTTCTCAGGGGTATCGCTGGGTGGATCATGCACCTGGATGGGGCAGAGGGGCAGTGAGTAATGGCTCAGAGTCTGTGGCCCTGTCTGAGCATGAGTTGCTTGCCCTGGCTGGGCTGATGTTTTAAAGGGAAGCAATAAAAGTACAGAATTGGGAAATGGGTTCAACAAGGACAGAAGAGTCCCATGCATTGCTATGGACTGGGGCCCAACTTGCTAGGCAGCAATTCTGCAGCTTTCAACCCTTAAGGCTGGAAGGGGGGCTAGGGAGGATGGCGCTAGGTGGCAGATGGCAGAACTGGGAGCAATGGTCTCAAGTTGCAGTGGGGAGAGTCTAGGCTGGATGTTATGGCCTGCGATGACTGAGCACAACAGCTCCTCTAGGCACCTCTGCAGCTGGGGCTGGTTACCTCAGGTAAGTGCCTGCTGGGTCCCCTTTTTGGCTGGATTTTTCTGATTTAAAAATAGCCCAGCCCTTTGACAACCCGGAGGCCGGCTGCCTGGAGGTCAAGACTGAAACTGCACCGAGGGGGACCCCATAGCAGCTGTGCCTGTCCCGTGGAGCCAGGTCTGTGCAACTTCACTGCTGGGCATTTCCTGCCAGCTGGGCCAGTCATACCTGATGCTGCAGCCTAGACACAGGGTGCCACACTGGAGGTGATGGGGTGGGTGGAAGCAATGTGGAGGGGGCAGGCAGCACAAACACATTGAGCAAGGCTGTGATACCCACCATTGCTTTGGCCTATTGCATTAACAGCACCATGCAATGTGGGGTCTGCACCTCCAGCCACATGAAAAGCCCTTTGGGCGGGTAGCGCCTGGTGCTTCATTTTGTTAGTACCCACATCACCAGCCATACGTGTGCGCTGGCCTGGTTCACCAGTAGTGACCTCATTGCTCTGCTCCCCCCTGCCATCTGGTAGCTTTTACCCACTTGGACCTCTTGGAGCTGGCACTAATTAGTTTTGCCCCTCCAGCAAACCAGCAAGGCACTTCTGGAGCTGGCACTGCTGTTGAGGGGCAGTGGCCAAGATAGCATTTCAGGGAGCTACATGGAGCCCTGTCGCTACCAATACCAGTACCTGGCCCATTAGCCAATAGCAGACCTATGGGGATGCTCACAGCAGCATGCGTGTGGAAGAGCTGACAAATGCAGTCGCTGGCGCTGCTCCCCCCCCACCACAGCCGGTCAATTTTATAAACCCTGTAAAAAGAAATTAAGTCATGGTCACGTTTGGGAGAAAAGTATTTTCACAAACTAGTTTATTTTGTTGTAAAATTGTCAAAAAAAAAGGGGGGGGGGGAGAAGGGACTGGTTTCCTGCCTGGCTTTGTAGACGACAAAAGGAATGGTTGTGGGGAAACAGGGTATTTTCCCTGACCCAACCCATTTAAGAAATGAATTAATTTAGCAAACAACTAGGCTGACCAAAATTAGCACTGGGGGGGTTTGGTTGCAAATGCAGAATTTTTGTTAAAAACAAGGTTGGATGAAAACATTTTGCCCCATGCCCCCAACTGTGGGCTTAAAGCCTGCCAGCTAAACTATCACAAGGAACTCCTGGGGAATGGGGGGGTTGGGGGGCGGGGGGGCTATGGAGCCCTGTTTGCAGCCACATGAACAGCAGCAAACCCTGTCCCAGTGTGCACATGCAGTGGGCTTGTGGGGGGGGGCCTAGGAAGTCAGCCAATTTTTTTGCAGGTGGGATTTTGGCCACAGACGCCCCCCCCACACACACCTGGATGCTTGGGGGGGGGGGGTGGCGCTCAACCACCATGGCCTTAGGATGGGGGAGGGGGCAGATCCTCCCCTCCCCACACTTTGGCCTGAACATGTTTGCAACTCAGACTCCCCCCCTCCATCAACACTTCAGCTCAGCCCAGCCCCAGGCCACTCTGCTCTGGAGCCTGCATCACATACTCAGGCCCTGAGAAGCCAGGGCTCCAGTTCCCTGACTGATGCATCCTTTTTGCAGTGGCCCCCAGCACCAGGAGTGGCACAGAGCCTTAGGCACAGCTCCCATTTCAGCCACGGTGGGTCCCTGCTCCCAGCCCCAGGTGCCTCTGGGCTGTGATGTGTCTCACAGGAGGTTGCACGGGCTTGTGTGCAGCATGTCCTGTAGGTGCAGGACCGAGTGGTGGCATTGGCAGCCTTGAGTCAGCACACTGCTCACGCGCAGGACAGTGGGCCAGTTGTACAGCCAAGCACACCACATAGCTGCACTCCCAGCCTCCTTTACCAACAGTGAGAGCATCCAGTGTGTTGTGCAGCATGGCCGCTGCTGCTTCCCCGCCATGATGATGGGGGCCTCGCTGGCGCTGCCTGTCCTGCAGGGGCAAGACACGCAGGTCAGGGAACTCTGCCTGGACCCGGAGCAGCCTCCTGGGCAGTGGAACTGATTGCCCCAAGCAGAAGCTGCCCCCTGCCCCTCTAGGAGGGAGGAGGGCAGTGGTCAGGGGTGCTAGTGCCCTCCCAGCTCCTGCCCTGCACTTTACCAGGCTTTGGCCATCCATCCCCCCCTAGTGCTAGCTAGCGTGTCTCTGAGACCTGCTGCAGCCCTCCCATAAGTGGCTCAGTCTCAGTCCTACCTGTGATCTGACAGCACCCGATGCAAATGGGCTCTGACCTTAGGACAGAGCAGCCTGGGCTGAGGGCTGGTCACTCTAGGGTTTAGTTAGAGCTGGGCATGCCAGGGCCATGGTGCCGGCACCTCTAGGTTTGGGAGTTCATAGCTCTGGCCCCTCTAGTCTCCAGTCACCCAGGGCAGGGTAAGAAAGGTAGCTGGGCAGGGCAGGGGCAGAAAAAGGGGGGCGGTGGCACTGCACTTTCTGCCCTCCATTTAGCACAAATATTTTTAAATTGTTTGAAAACTGTTGCCGCACCCTGGAGCTAGCAGCTGGTGGGAGCCACCAGCCTGTCCAGACGCCTGGCTCGCCGTATTAGGCAGCTGGGGCTGGCTGGCTGGTAGCCCTCCTTCCACATAGGCTGTGAGCTGGGCCCAGGTGCCACGCAGGCCAGGTGGACAGCACAGCTCCCTGACATGCTCTTGCCTCTCCCGGAGTGGCAGAGCAGGACCACCAAGTAGCAGTGACTGAGCAGCAGAGGGAGCATCTCACAGTGGCTGCTGCAGAGTTGGCCTAGCTCAGGGAGCAGAGCGGGGTGGGCACTAGGCAAGACAGCCAGTCGGTGCCCTGCTCCCACAACACAGAAGGCCAGGGTCCGAGCAGCTCCCACCAGCTTTTGAGTCACCAGTTTGGAAACTTCTGTGCTAAATGGAAGGTAGAAATCGGGGGGGGGGGGTGCCGACAACCACGCGTGACCCTTGGAGGACAGCAAATTTTCTTATAGTTTCTCATAGACTCTAAGGTCAGAGGGAATGAATATGACTGTATAGTCCAGGCGTGGCTAAACTGTGGCTCGGGAGCCACAGGCGGCTCTTGAATGAAAAGGTATGGCTCCTGGAAGAACATCAGCAAATCAATTTAAGAAAACAGCCCCAGCCTAGGAGTTCAGGAGGGGGTCAGGATGGGGGGAGAAGCGCAGCATGAGCAGGGATGGCGGAGAGAAGCGCGGCATGGTTGGATTTTAAAAAAAAACTCGCCACTAGCCCACAGTCTTCTACATCAAGCAGAAGCTAAGTTTTTACTGTATAGCCTAATTTTCATGGTAACCTTAAGTAAGTCTTAGAATCTGCCATTAGTAGAATCAGTATTTGCCCTCTTTTTATGATGAAATCAAAGCATGCAATGAACTTTAAACTTAGCCATTTACTTTTACCTACTCCAAAATTACTGTATGCTTCAGTGCAGCTCTCTAAGGTTTAATAATCAACTTATGTGGCTCTTGAGTTCCATAAGTTTGGCCATGCCTGGTCTAGTCTGACCTACTACACAATGCAGGCCACAAAAGCTCATCCACCCCCTCCTGGAATAAACCTCTAAAGACTGAGTTACTGAAGTCCTCAGATCATGGTTTAACGACTTTAAGGTACTGAGAATGCACCAGCAATTGAATCATGCCCCATGCCACAGAGGACGGCGAGAAACCCCCAGAGTCATTGCTAATCTGCCTTGGGGGAAAATTCCTTCCCAGTCCCAAATATGGCGATCAGTTAAACTCTGAGCATGTGGACAAGTCTCACTTCCAAGAAAGCGTTCTCTGTTACAACTCAGAACCAGGGTTGTAACTAGGGCGTGGCGACCGGGGCTTTGCCCCAGGCACGTATCAAGCAGGTGCATTTCACTGCTCAATTTTAGGGTGCTTTTCGCATTGCTTGCTCTGGGTGCACCCCAGGCACCAAAACACCTAGTTCTGGCACTGCTCAGGAAACCACCCCCATCTTCCATTTCGGGCCCTTGGCATATCCACCACCAATATGCAATGATCAGTCAATTTCCAAAGTAGGCTGTCCCATCATACCATGCCCTCCATGAATTTATCAGGCTCAGTTTTGAAGCCAGCTACATTTTTTGCCCTCACAGTTCCCCTTGGAAGGCCAGAACTTCACTCCTCTGATGAATTGAACCCTGCATCTAATTTCAAGCCTAAACTTCCTGATAAACAGGTAGTATCCATTTGTTCTTGTGTCCACATTAGCACTGAACCTATATAATTCCTCTCCCTCCCTGGTATTTATCCTTTGACATATTCAGCCAGCGCAATCATATCTCTCCTCAACCGTCTTTCGGTTAGGCTAAACAAGTCAAGTTCATTTAGTTTCCTCACATAAGTCAGGTTTTGACCATCCTTGTAGCCCTTCTCTGCACCTGTTCCAGAACTGCACACACTAGTCCAGCTGAGGGCTCACCAGCACCTTGTATAACAGTACTAACGCCTCCCTAGCTCTACTGGAATAGACAGTTTGCCTGCTTGCCCCAGGCATTAAAATACCTGTTTACAGCTCAGAGCCCCTGTGACCCAAGCCTCCTGGGATAACTTCTTCAATGTGCAAAAACCAGGGCAAGGTGCAAAACTGAGAACCAAACTCCCAAAACACTGATGGGTGGTACATAAAACAGTCTCGCAATCAGTCACAAAACATGCTTGATTCCCCACACCAGCAGGGCCATCCTTAGGGGAGGGTGACCAGGGCAGCCACCCAGGGGCCTGCGCTTTGGGGGCCCCGTGCAGCCACCCCGCCACCCCACCCCCATGCCAGGGACCAGGTGAGCGGGCAAAAGGGCGGTCCACTGCTGCAGCGCTGCTGGTCCCCCCCCAACCACCACGCTGCTCTGGGCTCTGTGCTGCAGCAGTGGGGAGGGGGCGCGGGAGGCAGTGCGGAGCCACTATTGCTGCCCCCTGCCTCCTCCCCAGAGCGGCGTGCGTGGTGGTGGGGGGAGACTGGCAGCGCTGCAGTGGCAGACCACCCTTTTGCCCGCTTGCCTGGTCCCCAGCATGGGGAGGGCAGCGCAGGGGTCTGCCCCTCCCCTGGGCCAGCTGGCCCCGCTACCCAGTGCTGAGGGTTGGGGGGGGGCCCGCAGAGGGCGATTCACCCTGGGCCCCGCACCCCTAGGCACCTCTCTAGGGATGTCTCTGCACACCAGTCACCATGATCCATAATAAAACAGAAACAGCCCCCTTCATTGCACATCAACTCCTCTGGTCTGCACCTAGCCACTGGGTCTCTTAAAGAAATAGGTTCTCCTGACCCCCAAAGGGCCAGACACATTACACAGAACAATATAGGCATGGATCTTACCCAAAATACCACACTGCCAGCCAATCCCTTAGTACAAGGGTTCCTAACCTTTTTAAGGCCCAGGACTCCTTTCTAACCCCAAAAATCTTTGCAGCCCCCCTGGACTGCTGGTGCCGTCGCTGCAGGCAGAAGCCGGCCTGTGCTGCTCTCCCACTGGGGAGTGGTGGCTGCGGTGGACATGCCCGCCCCCCTGTCTGGGAGCTGCCGTGGCCCCATACCCCTGCTGGGGAGCTGGGCGCCGCTATGGCCCCATCCCCTGCCAGGGAGTGGGGGCTACTACAGCCATGGCCCCTTTTCCTTGCCCCCAAGTGTTCCCCACCCCCTGGCCCATTCTCTGCCCCATCCACTGGTTCCCCATCCCCAACCCCCCCAGGGCCCCTTCTGCCCCCCCTTATCTGGCTACCAGAGCTCCTGGCACCTGGCCACTCCCCCAGGCTACTCTCCCTGATCACACTCTTAGCATGCGCAGGGCACGAGTTTTAAAAACTCCCTGCCTGGGGGGCTCCCTGATGGCCAGAAGCCTAGGTCTCTGGGGTAATCAGAGACCCTGGTAGAGTTTGGCCCCAGCTCCCAGCCTGTCCGTGGAGCCCCTGGAGCCACCCTATGGCCCCTCAGGGGTCTACGGACCCTAGGGTGGGAACCACTGCTTTTAGTAATTAAAACTAAGGGTTTAATACAGAAAAAAAAGAACCAAAATATGAGAAATGTTAAAGGGTCAATGTGAACCACATACATACAAATGACTTAGAGTCCACAGAAAGCAAGTCCATGGAAGAATTTGGAGTTTGCAGGTTAGTCCAATTCCTCTAACAGATGCCCAGCACCTGGGTGGGCCTCAGTCCTTTGTCCAGTTGCAGATGAATAGTTCCAGAGGAGGGTGTTGGTTGTAATCTCGAGAATGACAACAAAATGGAGACGGGGGCCACTGCCTTTTGTCACCTCTGGCCTTCCCTATGCTGTGTGGAAGTTTTGCAAATCAAAATGGAGTTGAATCACATGGTCAGTCCAGGTGACTCACTGGGCAGGTTTCTCATCGTGCCTGTGGTTCTCTTAATGGACCATTAAGCAGGCTATGACTGTAGCCATCCAGTCTGGGGATTTTCCCTGAATCACATAAGTCAAAATACAGATATCACAAACTTATTCCCAGCTTCTAGTACAGATAAGACAACTATATATAAATCATATGTAAGGCAGGCTTAGAAGCTGTCCCTAACAGCTTCTGAACTGAAAAGGGGGCAGCAACTAATCTGCATGGGTCCTGTATTAGCAGGGATACAAAGAGCACAATTAGCTGATTAGCATACTGGGATGGAGCCAGCAGATGGCGAGAGTGGCCAGCCACGAGCTGAGCGACACGAGGGACTGGAGGGCAGCGCCAGCAGACAGTGGGTGGAGCCATTGGATGGCAAGAGCAGCCAGTGGTGAGCTGGGTGACACAGGGGACTGGAGGGCGACCTCCGGGACATGACAGCTGAGTTTAACTGGGTTTTTCTTCCCCAGAAATGCCCCAGGTGCTTAGATGTAGCCATTTGTCGCCAACAAGCTCAGTCCTCAGTCACATGGTACATGTAATCAGAGATTGCTCTGAGTGGATAAAGCCTAGTGCCTTTAACTCTTTCCAACACTGTGACTAGAGCAGTCCGCATTGCCCAAGAAACCATGTCATGGGGCATGGCCTGCTTGGATGGGCCAGAATGATCATCTAGTCTGACCTCCTGCACAATGCAGGCCCCAAAACTTCACCTACCCACTCCAGCAATAAGCCTCTAACCTATGACTGAGTTATTTCTGTCCTCAAATCATGATTTAAGGACTTTAAGATACAGAGAACTCACGGGAGGGTTTGAAAAAAAAGGTTGGACAAACTCCTTTCAGGGAAGGTTTCAGTTTATTTGGTCCTGCCTCAGTGCAGGGGATGGGGCAAGAAATAGATGACATCTGGAGGTCCCTCACCACCTGATACTCTTGTGATTCTCTGCCACATGCTTGATTTTTAAGTTCCTCATCTTCAAAGGATCTGATGAAGTGGGGTTTCTCTTATAGAAGCCCATGTGATAAATAAATCTGTTAGTCTTTAAAAGTGCCACAGGACTCCTTGTTTGTTTTGCTTGATTTTTTAGTACATCAAGTCCTATATCAAGACTGAGTGTTCAACAATGTAATTGTTCATTTGGCCACGGCTAGATCTTGATGTTAATGCTGTCATAAGAGGGATGTGGGGGGGAATTCATGTCCCTGCAGATGCTGTGTTGTTTCTGGCTCACTGCCTGATGATTCAGGAAGCCAGCAGCCCTTCAATCTGCTAATGCATGACTCTGCAGCAGCAAGGGCGCAGACCTTCAGGTCTTAGAGAATAGCACCCGGGGAAAGATAGCAAATTGTGTGCCAAAGGGCTGCCTGGCTTCTGGCAGAGTTTTCCCTCTCCTGACAATACTACAGGATGCAGTGTTAAGTTTTGAATAATAAAAATGGTTTAAAACAACAACCCTGTGACATAAACACATGTAGTGGTGAAACCACAAGCATACAGCATGCGCACACACAAATCCCAGAAAAGATTTTCAAAAGCACAAAGGGCAGCTGTGTGTCCAATTCCCTTTTGTGTTTGAAAATCTTCCCCAGGGAACAGATGCAAACAATATCCCACTCCACTTGCAATGGTACACACACACACACACACACACACACACACACACACACACACTTATCTTTACTCAAAAGACATACGCACAAACACCCACCCAAACACACACTCACACATCTAAGGGCTATGTGCTGCAGAAGTGCCTATGTCTTAGTTCCGCTCTTTGCAACATAAGTAATTCTTGATTTCTGAAGAGTCCTGCAGGCCTTTGGTAGTTGAGTTCCCGAAAGAGCCCTAGACGTGCCAGGATTTTAGCATCCTGTATTTTATAGGGCATGCTTGCAGACATTAACTAGGAAAGACATCATTGCCAAAGATGATGTCACACATCTCTGTTTCACAGATAGACTTCTAACTGCTTTCAAGCCATTTCAGTCAGACTTCAGTGGTGTGGTTGCTTCATCCTCAGATCTGCTGCTTTATGGGACTACGTCCAAACAAATCTGCCTGGAAATGAACACGAGTGCTGGAAATTCTGTGGGCATTTATAAAATAATAATGAAACACGCTTTCTGGCTCATATAGATGGTCCCACCACCCTAGCTTCAGTCTTGATAGCTAGCTAGAAGTAGAAATAAGGATGTAAACGCAACTGCGCAAGCCGGTCTGGCCCCAGTTCTGTGTTCACTGAAGCCTGCATTAGGGAGCACTCCCTTCTTTTTTCTAGCAAGAGCACAGATGTCACAAGATGTCAGTCACACCCCAGCAGCCGTGTACACTTACCCCGCTCTGCAGCCAGGAAGATAGGCGATCAGTGAGGTGGCAGCCTCCTGAAGGCTTTCAGAGACTTGTCATCGTCTGAGGCCATCTGCCTTTGGGGCTGAGTTTTCTTCCATTTGTTCTCAGTCCATCCAGAGCCCGAGTTCACCTGGCAGGTACCGGAGATCTTCAGCCCAGGCTGAGGGGCACTGATGGTCTCATAAGCCTCCTCCAAAGCCTGCTACAGTCAAGGGGAGGCTTTCTGTTGATGCCAGCTGCCTTTGGATGAGGCTCCGTGTACCTGCGCTGGGTGTGCTCACAGGCCACCAACCTCCCCAGCAAATTTCAGCAGCACAGAAAGCTGTCAAATGGAAAAGATCAGAAGAAACATGCCACAGGAGTCCTGGTTTGTTTTGTTGACCCTCTGGAACTCACCAATTAACCCAGAGGCTCCATGAACGTGCATCTCATCCCCGCTTCTCTGGCTCAGTGCTGACAAGCTGTGTCTAGCCTTCCTTGTGATGGGGGGATTTGGAAGGGACAGGGAACCATGCCCAAGTCCACTGCCTCCTAACCCTTCTGCTGGAGAGATGGTGCTGCAAGCTCCATGGTCCACACTGCCTCACAGTGGCTTGAGATCCCCTGCTCGGGCCTGGGTCCCTTTCACCACTGAGGTGAGTGGTGGACAACACCAGGCCTAGATGGCTCTTCGGGTAGCACACCCAGCACATGGGCTGGAGAATCACGACTGCCAGCTTCACAGTCATTGACTGAACCCTGTCTGGCCTCATGCTGCTCCCTTGCTCCAGGTTCCTGGCCATCAGTGTTGAGCCCTTCCTCAGCAGGTCACCATGTAGCAGCCTCCTCCATGTGCCTCACTACAAATACACCTGAAGAGGTAGGCTAACACCAGGACAAGGGCTCTCAGCCTCTTCCATCCTGGGAAGCCCACTGCCCCCTTCTCCAGGCTAGGAAGGGTGGTGGCCCCTGACTCCTGTTTGCATCCTCCTTAGGTTCATGTCCCACATGTAAGAATGCCTGCAGAGGAGAAACCTTGTGGAGTGCAGAAGATTGGGCCTGACAAATTATATAGTCTGTCCTGGCTCCTAATTTCCATGGCTTGTCCCACTGCTTTCTTAAGAAGCTAAGTTTTGTTCTGCATTCTGGCTTCCCATCCTTTTTCACTACAGGCAACGATGTAACAACAGGCTGTACCATGCTACCATTCCCAACACCCAGCTGGATCCATGTCTATGACCTTCATGTTGTTCCCAAAGTCAGGAAGCGGGGCTGAGCCAATGGAGTGCATCCAAGCAGGCCATGCCCCATGACATGGTTTCTTGGGCAATGCAGACTGCTCTAGTCACAGTGTTGGAAAGAGTTAAAGGCACCAGGCTTTATCCACTCAGAGCAATCTCTGATTATGTGTACCATGCTACTGACGACAGAGCTTGTTGGTGACAAATGGCTACACCTAAGCACCTGGGGCATTTCTGGGGAAGAAAAACCCGGTTAAACTCAGCTGTCATGTCCTGGAGGCCACCCTCCAGTCCCCCGTGTCGCCCAGCTCGCCGCTGGCTGCTCTTGCCATCCACTGGCTCTGCCCGCTGTCGGCTGGCGCTGCCCTCCAGTCCCTCATGTCGCTCATCTTGCAGCTGGCTGCTCTCGCCATCCGCTGGCTTCGCCCCAGCATGGAATCAGCTAATTGTGCTCTTTGTATCCATGCTTATACAGGACTCATGCAGATTAGTTGCTCCCCCCCTTTCAGTTCAGAAGCTGTTAGGCACAGCTTCTAAGCCTGTCTTACATATGGCTTATATGTAGTTGTCTTATCTGTAGTAGAAGCTGGGAATAAGTTTGTGATATCTGTATTTTGACTTATGTGATTCAGGGAAAATCCCCAGACTGGATGGCTACAGTCATAGTCTGCTTAATGGTTCATTAAGCGAACCACAGGCACAATGGGCCTAAGGAGAAACCTGCCTAGTACGTCACCTCTGGCCACTCAGGGGACAGTCCCTCAGCCCCACGTACTACACTGGGAACTTCTATCCTACAGGGATTTGGACGCTTCTCTACTCACCATAGACTTATGGACCTGATCCATTCATTTAACACTGAAATGGATAGGCCCAGTCTCACTCATTCACACCCTCTAAAATCCACACAGCTTTTTAGGTAAAACAAATACTAATTTATTGATTAGAATGTGGTTTTAAGTGAGTATATAGTAAACCAATGCACAATAATTGAATAGCATCACCACAAGTAAAGGATATAAAATGTATGCTAATCTAATAACACTATTTCAAGATTACGCTTTAGCCTGTTCTCATTCTTACCCACAATGCTGGCTGTGTTCAGCTAGCCTAGATCATCCTAACCATGTGGATAGGCCCAGTCTCTTGCAGTTGCTGCTAAGATGGTGTCTCTTTTTGGCCAAAGCCAAAAGCTTCTCTCTCCTTCAAAGTGTTTGTATTTGTTTCTCAACCCCCCTTGGTCCCCGCCTCTCTGTACTGCTATGCAAACCCTCAGGATATGATTTTCCAAAGCAGGGTACATTGTAAAGTGAATTCCAGATCCACCAAGCAAAGGGTTCATGATACAAACAATCATATGCATCTCTGTAGCATTTGAATGTTATTTATGTGTTTGGTTGCAAACTCTACAGGCCCAGAGTATGGGTTTTTCCAGTTAAGCAGCAGACCTCATTGGCACTGTAGGAAATACGCTAGTGGGTCTCCACAGGGAAGGCAAAGAGCCTTATTCTGCCAGCCTCTGCTGCTTTGCTGGGCCCCCTCAACTTACTTGTCCCTTTATCTACAAAAGAAGAGATGGAAACCCCATAGCACCAGACATTTGGAACTAGACCAGTCAAAGCACTGGGGAAATACCCAGGAAACCATTCAGGGGGTCCTGTGGAGGGATGGGCCAGAGGGGAGCACCGAGAGCATATCCCTCTATGGTGCCTGGCTCAGCCCTGGGGTCCTATCACATGCCCCAGAGGAGGGTGCAGAGGGGAGGAAGGAGAGCCTGTTCATGCTCCTCACATTGGCCAAAGCCCAGTGCAGATGAACAAGGGGCCAGCTGGGCCAGGAGCTGGGCTGAGCACTCTGGAAGGTCACTGGCCAGTGGCAGGTCCCCACGCTCGGCACTCCTAGAACAGCCACATTCAGGGTCCCTGGACTGTGGGCAGCACCTTGAACAGCATCACACCTGGGCAGGTCCTGGAGGTTGCTGCCGAGCCAGGACCACAGACACCTCCCACAGGGCGCCTGGGCTCAGCCTGGGACTTTCCGCCACACGGGCGCTGCCGGGACCCAACTCAACGTGGCCGGTCAGGACGAACTGAGGGCTGGGGCTGGGGCTCCCAGCTCAGAGCCCAGCGTGGTGCTGCTCGGGCAGGGGCGGGTGTTGGGCTCGTCCCAACCTGGTGACATACCTGGCAGCCCTGAGCCACCACCAGCAACACCCAGCGCTTGGCCTGACATGGCAGGCCACGACTGGGGCCTGCAGTGGATGTCACGGATAGGTGTGAAGGTCAGAATCATAGAATCGGAAGGGACCTCATAGGTCATCTATTCCAACCCCCTGCCAGAGGCAGGACCACTCCCACTAAACCATCCCAGTCATGGTTGTGTCCAGCCGGGCCTTAAACACCTCCAAAGATGGAGATTCCACCACCTCCCTCGGCAGCTCATTCCAGTGCTTCACCACTTGCCTAGTACTGTAAACAAGTTTTTTCTAAAATCCAGCCTCGACCTCCCTAACTGCAACTTGAGACCAGAGCCACCAGGGAAATTGGCAGGGTTGGGGGACAGCCCCAAACAGGAGCCCTTCTGCTTGGGAGCCAAAGCCAGCTGGCCATGAGCCCTTGGCCAAATGTTCCCTCTAATTTTTGGTAGGCTGTCTGCAAAAAATTTCTTTGTGGGCACTAATATTAGCACTGTTGAATTTTTGTGTGTGCGGGGTTTCATGGCCTGTGTGCACCCACACATATGCACAGCTTAGAGGGAACACTGCTCGCAGCAGGAGGGCGAGGTGCGAACAAGGCTGGCTGTGGCTGAGAAGGCAGTAGCCAGTCGAACCGGATCCCAACCCCCATCATGGGACAGCCCCAGTCCCTTCCCCAGGGTGGGCAGGGGGAGGGACCTGCAGTTGGGCCAAGCACGACACCATGGTGGCGTGCTGAAGGTGATTCAATGATAGTAACACGCCAGGCCCCTGCTCTGCCTCCTTTCCAGGGGCTCATGGGGCCTGGTCCACTGGCTCCAAAGCCCTCAAGAGCACTCAGGAGCTCAGCTCTACTAGGACACAGTAGACCAAGGGCCAAACTTGCTGCCAGAAGATGCAGCTGCCCCAAGTCTGCACAGCCACCTGCTTGCCTGGTACCACCAGGCTGTGATGTCACCAACGCCCAGGAAGCCCTGGGGAAACACCATAAATGCAAACCCTGCCCCAAACAAGCCGAGAATCAACCAGGCACACCTGGCGGGTCATTGTTAAAACAGAGCGGGGGCTAAGAACTGTTCAAGCCCTTGCCTGGCTGGTACCAGCCCTGAAAACAATGATCCAGCGACCCCTGTTTGGCAGCTCTAAGAGGCTGGGAGCTGGTCTCCCTCATGCTCCACCCCTCCTGGAGGTGGTTTGATTGTGTGGACACAGCAGGAGAGCTTTTGCCCCTCCACATAACAGACTAACCAAGACTCAGTGAGACAGCTGTAAGCCAGGCCTCTCTGAAGCAGGCTGCTGCATGTATTGATCTCAATTCTAAGCTCTGGAGCCTCTGGTGTGTAGAGCAAAGACCAGTCAAGTGTCTGCATCTTAAACCTCTGCCCTGTAACTCAGAGAAGAAAGAAGAATTAAAGTGCATAGCCTGCACTCAAGCAGGCCCACAGAAACCATTGTGAACCATCGAAAGACAAAGACGCTGGTGAATGTCTCACACTCAGGAACTGGAGACAGGCACAGCCCTTGTCCCATCAGTGTGGACTCTGGGGGAGGGGAAGGGAATAAAAATGCTGGCTGAAAATGAACCATATCACTCTGCTGCTTGAGATTTGGAGAGGACAGTAAATCTAAGCATAAGCAAGGGATCCCTCAGCTGCTTAGCTTAGGTGAGCCCAAAAGGATGTATACAGCCTGCATGCATAGCAGCTACTGTCACCTGGTGGAAACGAAGACTAAGTTCTGTGGGGGGAGGTTATCCACTTCACCCTTGTAAATAATGCTCATTTCTTTTCTCAGTGCAACCCTTCTGCCAGGGCAGGCTGGCAGGATAAGGGCCGGGTTCTATATTTAGGGATTTCCCAATAGTGTAACACCACCAGCCGGCTCGTGCCCCCACCCAGATTTCTGGGGAATCCTGCACTGTTCCCTGGGGACCCCAAAGGGGTAAGGCTTCCCCACTCACAAGCACGAGTCTGATCGTAGTAAAGAGAACTTTTAGTAGTAGTAAAACAAAATGCAAAAGGCCAAATAACAGAGATCAGCACTAATCTAGAAAAATTAGTATAAAGCAAAGATCCCAACAACCCACACCGCATAACAGAACATACAAACTTAATGGCAAAACTGGCACTGATCTGGAGAATCAGTGCTAACTAGGCTTCCAACCAACCCTAGGGTACGTAGGGAGTGTCTTTCACACCAGCTGTCCGCCAATGCCATCTACTGGTCACTTACTCCATCCTCTAGAACTGTTCCTTGGCTCTGCCCACTGGTCACTCTCATGGCCCGGCTCGCCGCTGGCCTCTCTCACAATCCACTAGCTCCGCCCACTATCCACTGGCTCTGCCCTCCAGTCACTCGCGCCACCCAGATCACCACTGGCTGCTCTCACCATCCGTTGGCTCCGCCCACTGTCCGCCGGCTCTGCCCTCCAGTCACTCTTGCTGCCTAGATCACCACTGACTGCTCTCACCAGCCACTGCCTCCACCCTCTGGTCACTCGTGCCACCCAGCTCATCACTGGCCACTCTCACCATCCACTGGCTCTGCCCGTTGTCCACCGGCTCTGCCCTCTGGTCACTCACACTGCTCAGCTCACTGCTGGCTGCTCTCACTGTCCACTGGCTCCGCTTGCTGTCTGCCAGCTCTGCCCTCCAGTCATCTCAGCTCAGAGAGAGAAATTTCTCTCTAGTGATTTTTGGTCAGAGAGAATTTGCTTCTCTCTCTGGTGATTCCAGCTCTTAAGCAGCTGCAAGCAGCCATCTCTATCTAAATGACAAAGCCCTCACAAGACACTTAGCCATAGCTATCAAAAGACAGAGGAAGCAATAGGAGGAGAGGCCAGAGTAGCCTCAACCCCCCCCCATCTTTCAAGTTCTTTCAGGCTGAAACATGCAGTTGCCCTTCCTACAAGCCTCTTCTTAACTAAGGGTAGTTTTTACCCTTTAACTAATTCAGACAGATTTGAAACAGAGAGTAGCAATTCACAAAAAAACAGTATTTTATATTTCCCTTTTGTAGAATTACAGATATTGACAGATTTGTGATCAGATTAACCCCAAATACCATTACTTAGTATGCCCTCCACCCAGTATACTAATATCTAACTGTGCTCTTTTGTGTTCATGCTAATACAGAACCCATGCAGATTAGAAGCCCCCCTTCAGAAGCTGTTAGGCACAGCTTCTAAGCCTGCCTTACATCAGTTATGCCTTGCAGGAAAGAAAAGGATTGGTTACAAGCAGAGGTTAAAGTATAATTTGGGGGGCCCCAGAACCCTCCTAGGTTGGCAGGCCCCCCTTCATGCTGATGCATGGCCCCCCACACCGGTGCAGGCTCCCTTCACCCACCCCAGCTACTCAGGGGTTAAAGCATTATTTGGGGGGCCCTGGAACACTCCTAAATTTCCAGGCCCCCCCTCACACAGGTCTGGTACCACAAACACCTGCCCTCCACCCCAGCTACTGTCCCCCAGCCCAGATAGGCATTTGCAACCACTTCTGAGTACCACATGCATTGGTTATTGCTCCTCTCTACTCACCCACTAGCTACACACACACACACACACACACAGGTACACACCCCCGGCTACACACAGCTCCACCCACTGCCAGCTACACACACGCCCTGCCCCACACAACCCCCAGCAGCATTCCCTGTCCTCCAGCAGTTCTGTGCCCCCCTTCCCCTAAAAGCCCTTCCCCCAGCCCCACCATGGGGCTCCCCCGGGGCCCAGCTGAGGTTGTTTACAGACTGCCTGACCAGCTGGGAGCTGCTTCTGGCCACAAGACACTCCACCCTGCAGGGGGGAGATTTACAAACTCTCAGCCCCCGACAGCACTCTGCTGGCTGGGTTTAAGGTGGAACAGGGTTTAAGGTGGAGCCACAGGAATGCTGCATTCCAGCTGCCCATGCTATTGGGGGGGGGGGGGCAGAATGCAGCATTCCCGTACATTCCTCTATTTTAGGGACCCCGGAACGCTGCCAGCCTAAAAATAGGCGACCCTGGAACTGTATTCCAGTGCCTTCCCCCTTACTTTAACCCCTGGTTACAAGCATTATCTTAGTAAGAAATCTAGTTCAACTGATGTGGGGTAAGTAAATGGGAGTATCTGGGTTATCTGGTGAATTTGGGCATTAGGAACCATCCATCACACAGTCTGACCTGGTCCCATGACTTACACTTCCCTGCATTTGTTTTCTTCCCATTCTGTAAGTTCCGTATCTTCAAAGTGTCTGACAACATGCGATTTTCTCCCGCAAAAGCTCATGCGATAAATAAATCTGTTAGTCTTTAAGTGCCACAAGACTCTTTGCTTGTTTTACTGAACTAGACTAACACGGCTGCCCCTTTGGAATCTGGCTAGGTGACATGACAGACTGCAGTACCTGAGGGGACTGTCTGTGACTCTGGGCTAGGACTGGCATGGAGCTCAAGCAGAGGCGGCTTTGGGCAAAGGCCCATTGCGGGGGACCCCTATAGGCCTTCACAACCCCCCTCGCAGCCCCAGCTCCATATTGCCAGCCCCACAACTGTGCCAACTCCTACCCCATTAGCCCTAACCCTCCCTCTGTGCACCTCTCCCATGGCCCCAGATCCCCACTTCTGGCCCCCAGCTCACTCTGCACCTCCCACCGCAACCATGACACCTGCCGCCCCCCCAGGCCAGGTTCTTCCACCTGCCAGGACCCCAAATCCCCCCCAGGGCTCTGGCATCCCAGTTCCCCCTGTAACCCCAGCGCCCTGCAAGGGGCCTCAGCCACATGGACCCTTCTCCCTGTGGCCAGTTCTCTCCAGGGGCCCCCAAAATGGCCCCAGTGCCCTGCGAGGGGCCTCACCCACCCCCTGCCAAAGCAAGGGGCAGGGCAGGACCACAGACATGAGCCTGTGGGCTGGCCCACCCTGCCTCCAGGGGCGGAGCAGCCTGCCCAGGGGTGGGGCAGGAGCCCTGTCTCAGACAGCCCGCTCTGCCCTATGCCCTTCACCCCAGCACCAGGGTTCCCGCAGCCCAACTGGCCCTGGGTCTTGCCTCCCCAGAGTGCCTCACTACTGCTCCTGGCCCTGACCATGGCCCCCTACCTTGTGTTCTGTTGTGGGAGGCAGACGCCACTTTTGGGGTAGGCAAAGGGGCCCCTTGCTGCTTAGGGGCTCTTGGTGGGTGCCTGATTCACGTATCCCAAAAAGCCGCCTCTGAGCTCAAGTTCACACTTGATCCTGGGGTGGTGAAATCTAAGAATGGAAGATGCAGCCAGTTTGGGCCCTGGTTCTTAGCCTGCCCTGAGGCTGGCACTCCTGGTCCTGAGCCACCACAGACAGTGTGCAAAGGGTTTAGGAGCAGGGCAGGGTAAAGCTCTTTTTAAGCACCTCCCTGCAGAGGTGGGGCCTGAGTTGCAGAAGTGCTGAATGCACAGTGCCCAGAGCCTCCAGTGGGGAGCTGGAGGCTGCTCAGTACTTTTGAAAATCAGGGGTCAACCTGGAGACTGAGGGGCGTGCCTGGACGTACCCAAGGCTGCAGCGTTTGATGTGGGCTTCTGGCCACACAAGCTCATGAACCCTAGGCCCAGAGGTGCAAGCACTTGCCTTACTTAATGGAGCTGGAGGAGTCAATTGATACCTGTGAGGCTGTTGCTGGGTGTAAAGCTAAACTGGATGGAAATGGAAGCCAGCTCAGAAACAAGAACTGAAAGACCCAGGCATTAAAAAAGAAGGAAAAAAAAAAAGCTGTCTCAGTGGAAACAATGAACAGGGAGAAGGTATTGAAAGACGAGGCTCCTGTTTACAAAAATTCAGCCTTAGAGCAAGTTACTGTACATATTATTTTGAGAGCTTTGTTAGAATGATCAGCCAACATCTAGTCTGCAACAGCTGTTCAGGCCAGATTCCAACATGCAGTGTGTGCAGAAGTGGTGTAAATGCCATTTGTTAGAGCACTCATTCGCTTCAGCCTTTGCTTTAGGAAATTAAATAATTATGGGGACTCTAAAAAGAAATGAGCCAGTCAAACCACCAACCTCTGCATCAAGCCAAAACAGGAGCCTGGATAGTTGTTAAAGAAAATTGTGGTTAATTAAATGAATCAAACTTTTCTCTTCCATCCTATTAAGAACAGAAGTTATCAGCTTCCTCCACTCTCTTCAGACCCTGATTCTCATGCCATGAAATCTCGTCAGGAGGAATCATTAGAGGAGAGAAAAAAGGGCCTTTATGTTAAGCCTAGGGCTCAACAGACTGTGGGGTCAGCTCCCAGCTCTGCCTGATTCTTCTTGTATGACCTTGTGCCCCATTTCAGCAAGATAGTTCAGGATGTGTTAAATCCCAGCCCATGCTGAAAGCTTGGCATGTGCTTGGGTAGCTTGCTGAGCAGGGGCCTTGGTTTCTGTGAGGGTTTGGTGACTTTTATTAGGTGCTGGGACACTGGAGAAAGAGGACCTATCCATGGGGCACAGGCTGCACCTTAACTGAAATGGTCACCAACTACAGGCACATAAAATTGGTACAATTTTGGTGAGCATTTAAATGAGGAGCTGGGGAAGCATGGCAGGCACCGAAGAGCACACAAGTCACATGCTTATTAATGGTTGTAGGAGGCAAAACACAACCGAGCAGACTGGACAGGGTGTCAGAGTGTAGTCAGTCCCTCTCTAGTAGGCCAAAAATAACACTATAAATATCTATATATAAATGAGAGAAGCTTAAAAGCAAAAATGAATGTCTCTCCCTGGCTAAGGGCCTTGCTCCAACAGGCACTATAAAACCATAATGGACTGACAAAAAGCAGTGGAAGATTAATGTCTGGCTATAACTATACAAGACAGACAGACCAAAGAGGTGGGGCAGCAGCACAGTACCTGAAAGATTTCAGAGGAGCTAGAGAGACAAAAACTAAGTGGAGAAGCCCACACAGCTAATCTGAATGGAGATGGAAGCCCCAGCATTAAGAATCTAAATACAGTAGCTGGCTTTTACAACCAGCCTCACTCACTCACAATGTTGAGAGAGATTAAAGAGGCAGCAAAATCTAACACAATGATAAGAATGAGGGACTTCAGCTGCCCAGGTACAAATTGGTCAACCAGCCCCCCCCGGCACTGCCCTTTGAGAAATCATTTCTCACTACGTACTTTAAGTGTCTGCTTCTTGAAACAGCTATTTCCGATCGCATGCGAAGAAGAGACTAGGACAAGATCAGCCTAAGACAGACCCTGGTGTTGATTAAGTAATAAAATACAGTACCTACGATACCATTAAGTTCAACATCCAAGGGGCAGGTATCGGAGATTTCAGTCAAAGGAGGAAGCTAGCCAACTGTTAAACAAGCTGTAGAGTCAAGTCATAAGAATGCCCCCCTCACTGTTACATAGCAATGTCATCAGCAGATCTCAAAAGCACTTTACAAAAGAGGGCGGTATCATTACCCCATTTTATAGGTGGGGAACCTGCGGCAGAGAGAAGCAAATTGGCTTACCCAAGGTGACCCAGCAGGCCAGTGACAGAGCTGGGGTTAGGTGCCAGGTCTCTTGAGTCCCATTTCAACTAGAATGTGACATAGATGGTACCGAGAAAAGCAACAGATTCTCAGAAGGCATACATACCATGGATCCAGGGCAGCAACGAGTAAAGCACCACAGCTAAATGGCAAATTTTGAGAGACTACTTGAGCCAAACACAAATCCTCCAAAATTTGGAATCTAACTCACTGAAGCCAGCAAGTAGCAGCAGAGATCGCAGCAGCAAAAGGGGCGTGAAAAGGGCTAAAATGGAATTCACTGAGCAAGTAGCTAGAAGGTATAAACACAAACAAGAGGTCTTTAAGTATATCTGAGGGAGGAAACCTGAAATAGACTTGATGTGTTTGCAGGTCACTAGGGCTTAAAGGGAGCTATTAAGGAAGATGAAGACATTGCTGAGAAGCTATAATTTGTTTGAGTCAGTTGAAGGGTTCCACCAGGATTTCAACAATTTCCACCAGAGACATAACATGGTGAGCCGGTGCCCGGGCGCGTTCCAATGAGAACGTGTCTTTACCATTAGTGGTGCTTGGGGCTGGTACTGCAAAACGCACCCTTTAATGGAGTGGCTCTATTAAGCTGCTCTGGCACGCCTGAGGCAAAGACCCATTGGTCCCGCTGTAGTTACGGCCCTGATTTCCACCCCACCATCAAACTCAGCCTGGACCAGTCCAGAGAAGAAATCCACTTCTTGGACACTACAATAAAAATAACAGATGAACACATTAACACCACTTTATACTGAAAATCAAATGACTCCAATACATACCTACATGCCTCCAGCTTCCACCCTGGACATATTATATGATGTATCATTTACAGCCAAGCCTTAAGCTAAGACCGGATCTGCTTCAATCCCTCGGACAAGCACCTATAAGATCTCTACCATACATTCCTAAAACTACAGTATGTCCCTGAGGAAGTGAAAAAGCAGACTGACAGAGCCAGATGGGTACCCAGGAGCCACCTACTACAGGACAGGCCCAACAAAGAAAACAACAGAACACTGCTGGCTATCACCTACAGCCCCCAATTAAAATCCCTCCAACACATCATCAAAATATCTACATCCTATCCTGGAAGATGATCCCTCACTCTCTCAAGCCTTGGGAGACAGGCCTATTCTTGCTTACAGACAGCTCTCCAACCTGAAGCAAATACTCCTCAGCAACCAAACACCATATAACAACACTAATCCAGGAACCTATCCCTGCAACAAACTCTATTGCCAGCTCTGCCTGCACATCAACTCCTGTGATACCATCACAGGTCCCAACCACATTAGTCATGCCATCAGGGGCTCATTTACCTGCACATCCACTAGTGTGGTATGTGCCAGCAGTGCCCCTCTGCCACATACATTAGCCTAACCAGACTGTTGTTGCGCAAAAGGATAAATGGACATAAATCAGACATAAAAAATGGCAACATCCATAAACCAGTGGGAGAACACCTCAATCTCCTGGACACTCAGGAGCAGACTTGAAAGTGCCACCAGGCCTCCTTGTTTGGTAGACTTGAAAGTTGCCATTCTTCAATAAAAAAGCTTCAAAAGCAGACTTCAGCATGAAACTGCAAAGTGGGAACTCATTTGCAAATGTAACCGGAGCTGTTCCTAGGGTACAGCGAGAGGGGCAGCTGGCCATTGCCCTGCAGGGCCCGCACCACTGCCCCACCTCCATGCTGGGGACCAGGCGAGTCAGCCAAAAGCAGTGGGCCGGTTCAGCACTGCCAGTCTGCCCACTTCGCCCCCGGCCACGTGTCCTGCTTTCAGCTCTGTGTCAGAGCAGCGGGGAGGGGGCAGGAGTCAGAATGGCCGCAGAGCTGAAACCAGTGCATGTGGCCAGCGAAGGGAACGGGCGTACCAGCAGCGGTGAACCAGCCCACCGCTTTTGGCCAGCTCGCCTGGGCCCCAGCATGAGATGGCTGGAGCAGGGACCAGCCCCTCCCTTGGGCCAGCTGACCCCACCCCCCAGTGCCTGGGGTGGTGAGTGGGGGCCCCGCAGGGGTGATTTGTCCAGGGCCCTGCATCCCCTAGGGATGGCCCTGAATGTAACCCTTGTGCCAGGGTGAGATGGCAGAACAAGGGCCGGGTTCTGTCTCTAGGGGTTTCCAAATAATGTTACAGCGCCAACCAGCTTGAGCCCCTACCCAGTCTTCTGGGAAATCCTGCACTATTCTCTGGGCATCCCAAAGGGGCAAGGCTTTCCTGCTCACAAGCATAACTCTGAGTATAGTATACAGGACTTTCCATAGTAAAAAAAAGAATGTAAAGACACAATAGCAAAATTGACACTGACTCGGGTAATCAATGCAGAAACAAGATTCCCACCAAAATACCACACAGCATAACAGAGTGTATGAACTCAACAGCAAAACCAGCACTGATCTGGAGAATCAGCGTAGAACAAGATTCCCAACAAATGCCAGGGTATGTAGGGAATGTCTCTTACACCAGCTGTCCGCTGGTGCCACCCACTGGTCACTCACTCTGTCCACTTGTACTGTCCCTTGGCTCCACCCACTGTCCACCAGCTCTGCCCACTGGTCACTCACACCGTCTAGCCCTCCGCTGGCCGCTCTCATCATCTGCTGGCTCCGCCTACTGTCCACCGGTGCCGCCCACTAGTTGCTCCCGCTGTACAGCCATCCACGGGCTCCTCTCATCCACTGGCTCCGCCCACTGGCTGCCAGCACCACTCACTGGTTGCTCCAGCTGTCTGCTCTTCCGTGATTTCAGCTCAGAGAGAGGAAAAGTCTCTTCTCTCAGTGATTTCAGCTTTGAGAGAGAGTCACAGCCCTTGCAATTTCAGCTCTTAAATACTGCAAACAGCCTCTCCGATCAAAATAACAAAAGGAAGGTTCCACAAGAAGCCTGATCATAGATTTGTTTTTTGACAGTGGGGCAGGGGATGAAGCAATGCTGCAGACATAGCGCTAAATAAACTAATGCTACTCCCCCACCACCCTTTTCTGTTTGTCTCAGGCTGACAACAGAGAGTTGGTCCCTCTTTCAAGTTCCTTATTGCGAATGGTGGCTTTTTCACCCGTCAACTAACCTAAACAGAGCCTGAAATATTAAAAGAGTAGCATATTACAAGAGACAGTGTTTCATGCTTCTTTTCAGTAAAGTTACAGGTATAACAGATTTGTGACCAAATCAACCTAAATACCATTAACCAACCATCATGCCCTGCACCCACTATGCTAATACCTAATTGTGCTCTTTGTGCTCATGCCAATACAGAACCCATGCAGATCAGACACCCCCTTTTCAGCTAGTCAGCACAAGAAGTGCTGTAGCTCTAGATCTGCCTTACACAAAATTGATGCAGTCAGAGTGGGTCTGAATAGGGAGTTGGAATGGATGTCATTACAAAAAGTAATCAGTCCTGTTCACACATTCAGAGTGGGTCTGAATAGGGAGTTGGAATGGATGTCATTACAAAAAGTAATCAGTTCTGTTCACACATTCTCTCCTAATCAACTGGTGTAAATGGGCCTTATCTACTTTAAGGGACTTGACTGTGCAAACGATTGCCCTCCTCCATCCGGGCATGTATACGTACACCACTCAACCGTAGTTCTCACTTCATGCATTTGACAGAGTGGGTTGGAGGCCATGAAAGCTTATGCCCGAAGAAATCTGTCAGTCTGTAACAGGCATGGCCAAACTGTGGCTCATGAGCCGCATGCAGCTCCTGAAAGAAAAAGTGCAGCTTGCAGAAGAGCATGGTGGGGAGAAGTGCAGCATGGTCAGGGACAGGGGGGAGAAGTGCAGCATGGTCGGGGATGGCGGGAAATGGGCATTTTTACTGTAGGCCTAGTTTTCATGGTAACCTTAAGTAAATAATAGAATCTGACATCAGCAGGATCAATATTTGCCCTCTTTTATGATCAAATTAAAGTGTGCAATGAATTTTAAATTTAATAATTTTGGAGTAGGTAAAATTATATGGCTCTATGCCTCAGTGTGGCTCAAAAAGGTTTAATAATCAACTTGTGTGGCTCTTGAGTTCCCTAAGTTTGGCCACCCCTTGTCTGTAAGGTGCCACAGGGCTCTCATCATTTTTGCTGCACACACATTAATGTGGCTACCCTTCTGGATATAATGTTTACAGCAGTCTTCACACACACCCCAATAAACCTGGGGTGAGCTAATAGACATTCTCTTCCCTGGTAGTAAATAGAGATGTGTTGGGAGGTTTCCAACATTGCAGGGTTGCCTTGTTTCTCTCAGGCTAGCTGTGGGGGGATTTTTTTGACCAGCTGAAGTTAGGCAGCTGTTTTCCAGGGCAGGACCCTGATACAGGCCAAGGGACAGTGATGTAACATTCTGCTGAGCGTCTGGTACTGTGGGTAACATTTTCAGATGCAGCTAAGTGACTTAGGTGCCCTAAGGTGAGCTGTGCACTACAAGGAGTCCTGTTGCACTTAAAGACTAACAAATTTATTTTTTTGCATGCGCTTTCGTGGGAGAAAATCCCACTTCGTTCAAAGCATCTGACAAAGTGAGATATTCTTCCACAAAAGCTCATCCAAAAAAATAAATTTGTTAATCTTTAAGTGCCACAGGACTCCTCGTTTGTTTGTTTTACTGAACTAGACTAACACAGCTACCCCTTTGGATCTTGGCACTGTGCACTACAGACTGATGTAGCTGTGTTGTGTGGCACTCTTCACCTCCTGCCACTAACTGTCAGGTGCTGTTTACACCAGTCAAAGAAGCTGTGGCTCCTCTAGGGACCTTGACAGTATAGCGGTACACCCAAAATTTTTGTAGTGCAGGCTAACCCCAGGGACCAGATTTACAAAGGGATTTAAGAATTCTGCTGCCTAAAGAAACATCTAGCTTTCATCTTTAAGTGTCTACAGACCTCTGTCAAGCTGATCCTAAGTCACTTTTGAAAATGGGACCTTAGTGCTTTTGTAAAGCATCATCCTAGGCCTTTCACCTTGCCTAAGGAGTGCTCACCCCGATTTGGATGCACAAGGGTGGCAGGATCAGTGCCCCAGACAGTATGGCTTCACATCCAATTTGCCAATACTTGCAAAGAGGGAACAGAATCCACATCAGATCCCATGTCGGATAGATACTACACAGAGCAGAAGAATTAAATAGTGACCCCCACAGCTTTGTACCTTCCTTGGAACCCATGAACTCTGTTGTGATCCCTGCAGTCAGTTTGGAGGGGGAGAAGGCCAGAGGACTTACTACATCATGTAAGCATGCTCATACCCCTGTACCAGTGTAATTAGGGATTATATTCCTACAACAGACTGCCCTTGTCCTTTGCTAGTCAGTTCATTTGAAACTGAGTAGGCCAGGCTCTCAGTCCTGCCTTGCTTGTAAGCTGGACCTGACCTTGTCATTCCCCCACTGCCCACACTGGGTCATTTGGTTTCAGGAGAGCTGTCTCTCTCATCATCCTTCTCCAGGAGGATAGCCGTTGTTTAAGATGAGCAGCAAGTGTCATCCTAGCTGAGCAATGCCTGCTAGTTCAGAGTAAACAGTTTGTGCGGCACTGAAGCCAAGATGGAGCAAGCTGATGACGACGCACAAAAGAGACTGCTCTCCCCTGAGGCTAACACAATTGGACAGAGCTGAAATAAGCAGAGAGAAATCCTATTACACAATCAACTAAAGCCATTTTAAAACACCACCGCTCCATTGTGCACACAGCCTTCCCAGCAGCCTCTCTCCTCCACTGAGCCTTTACTGGAGGATATACAAAGACAGTGGGGTCCAGAAGGCAAATAACCAGCCTGGGAATCAGGGGATTGGGGCTCATTCTGTTATACCAAAAAGGGCACCCAGGAAAACACCCCCCAATAAATGTTATACTTAAAAAGAAAAAGACTAGCAGGATCTTACTCAGGGGGACAAGGTAATATGCCACGTTTACTGTAAATAAATAAGGATAGCAAAAAGCAGTCTCACACACACACACGAAGTTCTGCAACCTGGTATGATATAATTACCAGTCCTTTCATATGTTGCTTGAGCCAGCCTAGTGGCAAACTTGGCTGGGCACAAGAAGGGAGCCAGGCCTCTGTTGGTCACGATCCGATGCTCCAAGCTGACAGCTGCAGAATGAGACTTCAAAGTTTTCATGTTCTTACCCATCTTTTATACTTGCTGGCCTTCATGTAAGTCTATGGGATTTGCTGTGTCATGTAGCCTGAGGGTTCCTGTGAGGTCCTTGGTCACCAGTCACTTGCAGGCTTGATTGTATTTTGTTCTTTTCTTTCTGGGGTAGCTCCTTCTGTTTGCTTTAATCAGAGATGTCCGCATTGTTCAGCCAGTTAGATGGTATTTATGGTTCATCAGGACAGGCTGGCATTTCAGACTGGGCCCTTCACATGCACACACACGCCCTTCATTCACACACTTTGTTCACACATTTAAATGAACTTACACAGCATATGCCTAAACCAGGTTTCATCAAGTATCCAAAATGGAGTACAATGTTTAAGCAGGAGTTCCAAACTGACAATATGGAGTCTTGTTGGACATTGGCTATAATGTCTATCACACATGGTTACACAATTATTTTACTAATGACACTAAAGGACATATAAACAACATTAACATATACTTTAAAGGTAAATATAATGCATTACCTCTCTTTCCCCCTACATTACCTGTCTGTGCACCACAATTCCCTGATGCTGAGCAATCAAGTGACCTTGGGCAAGTCTTCATAGCATGTCTCCCGGCAGGGATAATGGGGCTGGTGGCCTTTATATTGTCCCTTGTGGGACAGCAATATCTATGGGAGGGGGAGGCCCACCTGGGAGTGAAAAATTTCTACACACCCAACAAGCAGTGGTGGTGAATTGGGGTAGGAGATCTCTTGGTCTTAGCAAAAAAGCAGCCATAGAGCAGCTGACAGGACAGCATCTAAGTACATCCCCCAGAAAACTCTGAACCTGCACTTTAAATGCAGGAGTATTTCCTGTGCCTTCCTCCTTGGGGACCATTCCCTGCAGTGCGCAGCAAGCCAGCCAGGGAGAAGAATCAAGATGTATAAGTAGTGGATCTGGTTTGTTGGTACAGCTCTCCACACAGCACTAATTCAGCCAGGCAGCACAGAATGCGGCATTTGTGGACTGCAGCAGCTGCCAGAAGGCCCAGGGAAGGAGAATTTAATTTATCCAGCTGGGCTCTGGGAACTGCTCAAAAATTAATCCTATAAAAGAGAGAGCTAAAGCATTTCATGGCTTTTTACTGATCCTTTGCTGAGAGATTCATGCCACAGAGTGGGCCAAGAGCAGCCTACTTAGTAGCTGTCTGCAAAAGAACCGTGATTCTACTTCGAGCGCTGCTTGGATACATTCAGAAATAGGTGTATCTGCGCTGCAGTGCATGATTGGTCAGAACTTTTTGCCCTAGCCTGTCAGAAGAGGGCAGGCAGCCACCGCCCCCCGCACTACTCCGTGGCTATATATGTGGCCGCCGCCTGGCCCCTCCCTAGTTCCATATTGTCCACCTCAGCATCAGTTCATGGAACAGCCCACTCCTTGCGTCTGCAAGCAGCCTGTCATTCGTCTTCACTGTTTATGAGCTTTTCGCTCGATTGGGAGCACCTATTCATGGACCTAATTCCACCGAAGAAGGCTCCCTCGCTTGAGCTGGAGCACCAACATTGTGCTCCTCCGCTGTCACAGAATCATAGGGTTGGAAGGGACCTCATAGGTCATCTAGTCCAACCCCCTGCCAGAGGCAGGGCCACTCCCACTTAAACCATCCCAGTCATGGTTTTATCCAGCCGGGCCTTAAACACCTCCAAAGATGGAGACTCCACCACCTCCCTGGGCAGCTCATTCCAAGACTTCACCACTCTCCTAGTAAAAAAGTTTTTCCTAATATCCAGCCTCGACCTCCCTAACCGCAACTTGAGACCATGCCGGGGTTTAAACCCTGCACTGAATGTGGCAAGGCCTTCCCGCAGGACAATCCCCATGAGAAGTGCCTCCAGTGCCTGGGCGAGAGCCATGTGGTCACCGATTGCTCCATCTGCTTGTCCTTCAAACCAAGGACAATCAAGGACAGGGAGCAAAGGCGCTGTGCTTTGGCCTCAGAGCAAGGCCATCCTTAAGGGGAGACAAAGGGGGCAGCCGCCCCAGGCCCCATGCTTTGGGGGGCTCTGCATGGCTGCCCCACCCCATGGCAGGGACCAGATGAGCGGGCAAAAGGGCAGTCTGCCACCCCCCTGCCACACGTGCTGCGCTGGGCTCCATGCCAGAGCAGCAGGAAGAGGGTGGGGGGCAGCACGGGATCAGTATTGCTGCCCCCCATCTCCTCCCTGCTGCTCCAGAAGGGAGCCCAGAGCAGCGCGCATGGCAGGCGGCGGACTGCCCCTTTGCCCGCTCACCTGATCCCTGACATCGGGGGGAGCGCAGGGGTCTGCCCCTCCCCTAGGCAGGCTGGCCTTGCCCCCAGTGCCGGGAGTTGGGGGAGCCCCGCAGAAGGCCATTCGCCCTGGGCCTCTAGGGACGTCTTTGCCTCAGAGCAGGCTCAGCAGTCTTTCTCCGAGGCCTCAGGGTCTCCTGCAGCACCGCATGCCAGCTCGTCAGCAGAGCCTCCCCAGCACCATGCCACCAGGGGACACAGGACCAATTCGATATTGGTGATGGTACCGCGGTGTTGGCACCACTCCGGCTCTGACACGGGGCTCCCCACGGGACCAGGGGGGTCGGTACTGCTTCCGACAACTCCGGAGGCATTCAAGGCAGTGAAGGTGCTCCTCCTATTGCCTACTCCACCCTCTCCGGCACCCATTGGAAGAGGTAAGCCAACCTTCATTTCGAAGGTCTGGGCACACTGTAAGTGGCACTGACCTTTGCCCCCAGTGTCGGTGCTGTGTTCCCCAACCCCAGAACCTACCACTTCTCTGAGTCTCGGTACCGTCAAGCCTTCCCCTCGGCACCGTATTACCTTCCCATCCCCGCTACTGTCCTCAGGGTCCCAAGGGGTTTCCCCTTCTCCCAGCCCAGGGGAAGGGCCTTCAAGGGATACTAAATGACCCTGTTGCCAACCTTTGGTGCTGTCGCCGTTCCGGTACTGATCCCACGAATTGTCCCCCCAGGAGACCGCTGTGTTCACTTTGGCACCATATCACTTGGCACCGGCTAGCGCCTTAAACCCAGTGCCGTGTTGTTACACGGGGGACCTCCTGGCGCATTTTGACTTTCTGCACCATGTCTCTACCCACATAGGGATGGAGGTCCAATCTTTTGAAGGGCCCACCAACACTTTGTTTGGGCCAGTCTTCGCATCGGCGGAACCTGTCACAGTTCTCCTCCACCCCAGCGTTTGGGACTTAGCCTTGTCCCGCTGGCAAAAGCTGGGCTCCATGTCCCCGGTATCAGATGTGGCAGGCCTTAAACACTGAGTCCTGGGATTGGAGTTCCCCTCGCTCACCCACCACCCAGTCCCACCTCGAGTGGTGGTAGAAGCGGCCTTAGGGCCAGGACAAGCTTTCCGCAACCCCCTCCCGACATCGAGGGATGCCAGGGAGTTAGAGCTGCTGGGCCGGAAGGTATAGTCCTCCTCTGTCTTCCAGTTACATGTCGCTAATAACTAGGTCTTAGTGGGCAGATATATGCTAGATGTTTGGGAGCCAATAAACAAGTTTAGACACTTACTCCAACAAGAGGCGAGGGAAGAATATGATGCCTTCCTCAAGGAGGGCAAGATAGCCTCTCAAGACCTTCTCTTATCTGCCTGGGATGCCATGAACACAGCAGCCCGCCCTATCGCCTCAGCCGTGATCCTGCGATGTGTGGCTTGGCTATGGGAGGCTAGAGTGTCCCCGGTCTCCCAACAGGGGGTCCTTGACCTCCCCTGTGGTGGCGATGCCCTCTTCCCACCAGAGACCTCTGCCATTTTGGGTACCACCTGTGACCCTTGGGAGGAGTTAAAATATCTGGGTCTTCTTCCCTCGGGGCCTCTTCCACGTTCTCTTGCCCTATAGGGTACACACCGAGTCCAACCCTCCTGTGCACCAGCTAACGGTGAGGAGCTAACTCCCACCACCATGACGTCAGTTTGGAACCCAGCTTAGGGACTCCCTTAGTTCCAGTTCCAACCCAGCAATCCGAGGGGGGCGCTAACTTTCCAGGCAAAGGGGATTATCCACAACCTGCCAGGCTAGGTGTTGAAACACCTCCCCTGACAACCTCTACCCAATATGGTGCCCATTGACTTGGGATTCTCCCTAGGCGCTCACAGACAGCCCTCTTTCAGGCAGGACTGTGGTCCAACTAGGCCCGCCTATATACTCTCTCTCTACCTATCTAAACACTCGTAATTATCGGAGGAGACCCAATTCCTCCCATCATCACAGCCTCCCCTTGATAGCGTAGCCGCTAGAGTGGAGGGCTGTAGACTAAACTTCCCCTAACAACCTTAAGTAGCTGGTTCGACTCCAGCTCAAAGGACTGCCATGCCCAATATCCTGCTGATTCCCTGGTGGGGGGGAAAGCCCCTTTCCCCCGCTTCCCCAGACGGTACTTCCTTGCCCCTTAGGAGCGTATAGGGTGACAATAAGAAGATCCCGCAAACAAACACCTCCCTTCAGCTACCCTGAGGTAGACTGGGAGCTTTCCTGTCAGCGCTCTTCTCGAGACTGGAAAACAGGGACACACAAATTCTCCTATCAATGGGGTTTCCCCTTCCCCCTCTTTCAGGAAGGATTCTTCCTTTCTCCCCAGCCCCCATTCCCGGAGGGCTTTTCCTCCCTATTCACGGGGCTAGGTGCAAGCCGCTCACTCTTCCTTACCCGCCGTTCAGGGCAATCATTGGGCACGAATTAACTGATGCTCAAATAACCTTCACTCAAGGGCATAAAGTGTCTCTATCAGCGTGGTTTGGTGGAGACCATCAATCCCCCTTACTTACCCGTTTGTGCTGCCCTTTTTCTCTAAAGTCACCAAGTATGACATAGTTCACACTCAAACAATCCCCAGTCAGGGATCGAGGGTACACTCTCCCACTCGGGGGCGCTATATTCCCTCTGAACCCATGGGGCAGGCCAACCGGTCCCAACCCCCAAGCAACGGATGTGAGTGGCAGAGCTTGTTTACCACACACGCATTTGGCTAATTGCTCCTGACTCCTATGAGGGGAACAAACCCTTCCACTCCCATGCCCATCAGCTGGTCGATAGCTTTGGTGGGTACGCTTGAGAGAGGCCTTACGAGGATGGACCCTCTACTCTGTTCACCTCGCTTCCTCTCCTCCATACAGGAAAGGGACTACCTGAATTTAAAAAGGAAGCACTTCTTTGTTCTTGAATACCACAGCCTGAACTTGGCTTCGGGTCCATGATCCTAACCACATCCCTAGCTCCCTTATTGACAGATGTGACCTAAGGTCACTCCGTGAGCACTAGGGGTGTTCCAAACACACCTAGGTCCCACCTCACACCGGAGCAAACCAATATCAACTGCCCCCCACCCCCCGGCCAAAGGTTGGGGCAATTTGGACTTCCCGCATTCCCCTTTACATTCACCACTGACGGCTGGTCTCACTGACATGGATCAGAGACCGATTCTGTAGATGTAGTATAAGTGTGGATCCAAACGTCGTTTTCCCAGAAGATCCTACCCGATGGTGCCCTTCCAGAAACTCATCTCCTGGGGACAGCCATAGCACTGTGTTTTCTCTTTAGGCTAGCTTTAGGGCATTCTCTCTTAGGAGTTCTGTCAGGTACAACTCCTTTTCCCTCACTATCATCCGAGGATCACCCTTAGCCTTAGTACCACCACTTGGCATACTAAGCTTCAGCCCTAAGTGGCTACTAGGTCCCTCCCACTTGATGGAGCCTGACGTCGGCACCACCCCTGAAATTCCGAGCAGCGTCCTGAATTGAGGAGCTAGCTAACCCTTGGTAGAGACTGTCCTCGGTAAAATATTAATGATAGCAACAGCAACAAAACAATAACGAGGAGGACACAACAGATAGCCCAGAAAATGGCTAGAGAGAATGGCCGGGTCTGCACCACCGGGGTGACAGGCCCTTGCTTTGTTCCTGTTGAAAGAAATCCTGTCCCTCTCTTCCCTCTTAGATCCTGAGCCCTGTCTTGTGGCTCCCTCTTCACAGAGGCCCTCAAACCCGGTACACACACTCCTCGCGATCCATCCTTCTCAGGGTCAGGGCCGTGATGTGGTCACCCTTGTGCGAGGGGTCACACATGCCAAGGGACAATGGTATTGTAGGGCACAGGGTATGACACCCAGGGCTCTCTGGGCACGTGAGCCTGGGCTTCAGGCTTCGTCCTTAGTTGTGTTAAGTTCCTGGTCTAGATTCCCTTCAGCCCTGACCTGGGCCATTTGCTAGTCATCAATGATAGTACTGTTAATAATAATAGTAACAAAGGAAATAGTAATACTACCATTTCCTAGTGCTAGTGTGATGCTTAGGTGTTGATTGCTCACCCCAAACGGAAGGGAGCATCGCGATGCCATCGGTAGGGTTACGTCAGCCTCGGATAATGCTCTGCAGGCCTATGTGAAACCTCTCCTATGGCTACCTCAGTAGTACCATAGCGTGGGTCACGCACCTGTCTTCCATTACACTGGTTTGGGTGCACCACTCATACCTCGCATGTAGGAGGTGTCATCTAGTACTTCCGGTCTCCTGTGTTCCCTCCACTAAACTAGGAGGAAATTCTCTCACAGAACCTCCCTGCCTCACTCCTTGCAATGTCACCTCTGCTGCGGGACATGGGATGTGCCAGTTTCACATAGTCATTTCTGGGTGCTGGTCTACCTATACTTCATTTGGCTGGACTGGGGAAAGGACGGCATTCTCCTCCTTTTCCCCCAATTCTTGTAGCATCTGGTACCCACAGCTGTCAGCCTGACAGTTCCAGGGCCCTTTTAAATCCCTCCACAGGTCTTGCACCAACATGTGCTACTGCCAGAATACCCATCTCTCTGGCATCAGCATACTTTCACTAATACCTCCTCAGGTACACCACTGGTGATACGTTCCTCGGTCATAGCCACGATGCGTCTTGCCTTACACCTTAGAGTAGGGTCACCTCAGGCCGTTCTGCCCTCGCACATCAGCTAGCACTCGGGCAATTTGGCCTTCACTCCTCCACTGAGTTAGATCCTGCCCTCCCAAGTCATTCTTACCTGGGCCATAGTCCTTAGGTCAATACCTTAGACCTTCCAAGGACTTTTACACATTGGACATCTACCCACACGGGAGAAATGCTGTGCTGAAGGCAGTAAAGCTAACTCCACCTGCCATCTGTCAGCATGGCTAGCAGTCACCTATTATTGAATGTATCCAAGCAGCGCTTGAAGAAGAACGGTGGGTTACTTACCAGTAACTGTCCTTCTTCAAGGTGTGCTGCTCAGATTCAATCACAACCCTCCCCCCCCGTCCCTGCATTTTGAAGTTGGTGACTCCTAGGAACTGGGGAGGCAGCCACATATATAGCCACGGGGTGGTGTGGGGGGCAGTGGCTGCCTGTCCTCTTCTGACAGGCTAGGGCAAAAAGTTCTGACCAATCATGCGGTGTGGCGTAGATATACCTATTACTGAATGAATCTGAGCAGCTGATCTCAGAGGACAGTTACTGGTAAGTAACCTACCATTCTGAGGTCATTTCAAAGAAAAATGCAGCTTATTTAATTATTTCTCTCCTCCTACCATTTAATTATCAACCAGAGACCACAGAAGAATGCAGGTGACTTTGTACCTGACTAGCAAGTGCTTTGGTATAGCCTGCTCTGGGATAGCCTGCTCTGGGGTTAGCTTTCAGAGTCCTGCCCTAAGGGCCTCAGTCAGGAATGGAGAGGAAGGGAACTGAGACGCCTTCCTTACATGTCCTTCTCAGGCATAAGCAACTGGGGCTATTTAACACACAGAGCTGCACAGACAAAGCAGGGACCTTTAACTTCCACACCAAGGAAGCTCCTGACCCAGCTGCTGGGCCTGGGTTGTCCGGAGCTGCACAGCTGGGAAAAAAGAGCCAGAAGAGGATCTGCTCATTGGCAGGAAGTGAGGAGACGCTGGAGAACTTCTGGTGTTTAGTTGGGGACCTCTGCAATGCAAGTGCATGGTCAGAGGAGCAGGTGCATGGATGGCCACAGAATGACCAACATTCCCATGCGGGGCCTGAAGGCTCACAGGGCTAAGGGAAAGCAGGCTCCATCCAACTCACTTTTTGGGGACTTTGGATGCATGGGGGACCAGGTCCGACTCCAGACATGGATGCAGCTGTTCCAGGCAGTGAGGGGAGCCAGGAGTGACAGCAGTGCAGCCCAACTAGGCCTCAAGCAGGAAGGACAGCCACACTCCTCTCTGCATCAGCTTTGCCCATCTCCGTGACAAGTCTGTACTGATACAGCTGTGACCAGTAACAAGATTAGCTCCTGGGTGTAGCCCATGAACCTGGGAGCTTTATGTTTATCTGCTGGGCTGAGTAAGGCCAATGTACCAGGTGCACATGTGAGAAACCCCAGCAGCAAGCACATCCCGGACCTGGAGCTTGCCTGAGAAATGCATCCATCAGGCATCCTAGCAATTCCCTCCTCCCACCAGCTTGAGCAGCTCGGCTCTGGCCTGACCTCTCAAGCTCTGCTCACAGGAAAGGAAGTTCAGTGGAGTTCTCCTGCTCAGAGGGCTCTGACTGTTCAAGAGCCAGAGAAGGGAAGAGATAAACTAGCAGGAGAGTTACAGAGTGACAGAGGCAGATGGAGCTCAAGTATTCTAGATGGGATGTGAAAACCTGACTAAAACCAGACCAGGCCAGCCCTGGAAATGGAGCATGAAGTGGTAACACTTCACTGCCATCAATGGCTCTGCTTTATAGCACTCAGAGATCTGACACAAGGTGGGCAGTAATGCAGGAAGGGGGTGGGTTCTACAAGCTTATAACTAAAGCCTGGGAACTGAACTATTTAACTATTTCACAGCCTGGGACTTGCCAGAAACGCCCCCCACAGAGCAGCAGTCCATCATCCAAGTATTCATTTAAGTAAATTCCAAGCCCTTATGGCTGCAGAGGAAACCTTTGGTAAAGGAGCGGCACGCCTCAGCACGCTGCCAGGTCAGGGCTGCAAGGAGCCTGAATCAACAGTGCTGAAAGGGATGGGACCAGCCCCACTCAGTCAGGGGGATGCTGACTCCACCTAAGTGAAACAAGTTCCAGCATCACCCTTTTAAAAGCGTTTTTCTGCTGACCATGTTAACAGCCAGCTAATGAGCTTAGCCTACGATTCCAAATGCATCTCAGAGCTCTACGTGTCCTTCAGCCAATAGCTCCTGCCTTTCCTCCATAACATCTCTAAGACGCTACAGCCAAACTGGTTTTCAAGCAGGAGAGATGTGCTTGGCTCTCTGAATCAGCTTTGCCGTCTCCATGATGACACAGCTATAGTCAGTAACAAGATTAGTGCCTCAGTGTGGGCCTCTCTGCCTTTTTCAGAGCACAGTGGGCTCAGGGATGAATTAATGGTGTTTAATAGCAAATAAAGTAAGAAGACCTGCTGTCCAGGCTGTTTCATTTATTTTTCTAGTTAATTGAACAAGAACCTATCCAACAAAATCATCAAAAGCTGCTGTGGAATTGCTTGCATGGCACATCAGAGTCCCAACAGCTCAGTCAGGTTGGCTTCAGGATTTCAAAAGGGATAGCCGTATTAGTCTAATCCAGTAAAATAAAAAACAAGCAGTTGTGTGGCACTTTAAGACTAACAGATTTATTTTTTGCATGAGCTTTCGTGGGAGAAGATCCCACTTCCTCAGATGCTTCGAAGAGGCTTCAGGATGCATGGAGGGTCCTTGATGGGAACAGATGGGGCAGTACTCTTGGCACATAAAAATATATCCCCATCTCATCTTGCACGTCACCCATAGATCTGAAAGCACTTTACAAAGGAGATTTTGCAGATAGAGAAAGTGAGGCACAGAGAAGTGAAGGGACTTGCCCCAGGTTACTCAGCAAGCCAGGTCAAGCTGGGACTAGAGCTCAGGGCCAGTCCCCTCCTCTATGCGCTAGATCACACTACACTGCTAACAGCAAATGATACCTTCCCACAAAACTCTACAGGATGGCTCAAACTCAAGCAGTGGAAAGCTCACAGGGGGAAGGTGATCAAAGCCAACTTTTTTTTTTCTTTTTAAACAGTCATTTCCATGTATAGCTATCTACAGATTTTTGTCCCTGTTAAAATTCTGAAGGATTTCTCCATAAGGAGACAACTAGCATGTTCAAGAGGGTTTAGGGGACTTGCAGGCACTAGAACAGATGGGGGGAACTCTATAGCGTGTGACAGAAGGAAGTGGAAGATGACGCCTGCTATAAACAGGAGTTGATCAGTGGAGTGTATTTTTGGAATGACGCTCCAGAAAATATATTGAAAGGGAAAAATAGGATGGGACGGTAGAAGTTTGCACAGGCTGTAGTGAGGATGCCACCTGTGAATAGCCTAAAGGAAATGCAGGCAAGCCATTTCCAGAGAGGCAGCCTTGTCAGTCTGGTTCATCAGCACAAACTAGGAGTCTAGCAGCACTTTTAAAGACTAACAAATTTATCAGTCATGTGAGCTTCTGTGGGAGAAAATCCCATGTCGCCAGACACTTGAAGATGGACACATTGAATGCAAAGAAAGTAAGTGCAGGGAAGAGTAAGTCATAGGATCAGGTCTGACCTGTGGAATTTTCTCCCATGAAAGCTCATGTGATAGATAGATCTGTTAGTCTTTAAAAGTGCCGCTAGACTACCTGTTTGTACTGCATGCCAGGACAGCCAAAGAGGAACTCCTTGGTAAAGACAGAAAGTTACACCATTTTTATGTACACAGTCCCCAGCCCCAGTTCTTGGACAGTTCAGTCCAAATGCTTATAACTGGCCCCCCTCCCCACCCAGGCTTCCAAAGAGCCAGATGTCCCACTGCATGGCTCAGTGTTTCTCAAAGCCCTAGGAAGAGGAGGGCCCTTAGTGCCCATCCAAGCATGTTACAGATGGAGGGTGATCTCAGCCCTTTTACAAGTGAGGTGGTCCAGTGTCAAGCCCATGAGGAGATTCAGCCTGCCTGTGTAACCTACGCATGCCCTGGCACTTTGTCCCACTCTGGCACTGGCTAGGCTGATGAGCAGCTGGGAGCCTGAGCTGCGTCTAAGTTCTGCAAATCCCAGGTTCAGTCTGCACTGCAGACACCCCCCAAGACACACAGCTTGCCTCCAGAGATCCATTCCCCTTTGCTGTCTAATCAGCTGCCCCTTTCACAAAGCTGATGTGAGACCACCTTACCTCTAACACCACCAGGGTGGTACTATTTGTTTTGCTGAGCAAAAAAAATCTTTTGATACTGAGCAGGTGGAAGGGGGGAATGCACCACCACAAGGCCCAGCGGCACCCAGGGTTACAGCTGTGCTCACACACCCCTCAGCACAAGGCCACAGGGCCTTTCTTAGTTCCCTGGACATAACTAGTCTAGATACTGCAGCTCCTCCCAGAAATGCTTGGGAGAAATGACATTGTTGCCCTTCTTAGGAACAGGCAGGACTGTGGGAAAGATTGCAATTGCTACATCAATGCTAGTGCGAGCCAACGTCACCAACCCGTGCCATGCAGGTAGCAGAAAGGAGGCCACACCTCACCCCCTTTCCCTGTCTGCAGGTCACTGCAAGGGAGGAGGGTTGCAGCAGTCCCTGTCCTTGCCCTTCACAAGTGTTCAGCCCAGAGCACATGCTTCGCTGTGGTAAGCACTTTCATTATGCAGTAGAGAGATGTCTACACAGCCCATCTCAGACAGATGAATACCAGATCAAGGCTTCAAAGAGAAGCTGCTGAGATTGAATTTATTTGCAAATTTGATTGCATTGCTTTAGTTCTTAATAAGGACTTTGGATTCTTCTCTCATTACAACTGGTGATTTGACCCCAGCATCCTCTGGATGCTGTTCCCCAGTGTTTGAATCTTTACAACTGCTTTGATTTGCTGTTTCAGTGTGACCTGTTCCCATGACTTACACTTCCTTGCATTTATTTCCTCCCATTCTGTAAGTTCCCCATTGTCAAAGTGTCTGATGAAGTGGGATTTCTCCCATGAAAGCTCACACAATAAATAAATTGGTTTTTCTTTAAGTGCCACAGGATTCCTTGTTTGTTTTAACGATCTAACTAACTACCACTATCAGAACTAACAGAAGACTTAAGTACCATAAACACTAACAACCACTACAACAAAGAACAAGATAAGATAGGGGCTTGCTAGCTGTAAACTGTCAGGGCAGTAGAAGGAATTGGAGAGGGAGAGGGTTGGCTTGGATATATAGAGAGGGTCATGGGGCCCCCCAGTGGCTGCAGCCGACCCTGCGGGTAATCTAGGGGAAAACTTTCCAGTGGATCTGTGCACGTGCCTGAATTGGAATGGACACGAGCAATCACTCTAAGAACCAGAGTTGACCATTAAGGTCAAGGAGCATTCACACGGACAAGGACAGTGTGGGTGCTGTTTGCACGCAGTACAGACAGGTTATATCCCTTCCATGGCAACTTCAACCAGATTCCCAAACCCCCCTTCAAACACCTTCTTGCTATCCCACTAGCCTCCAGAACCTTTCAAAGACAGAGGCAAAAAAAGATGACACGTAAGTACACTGCTCAGAGGACAGCACAACGCACAGGGAAACCAGTATGCCACAGGACACCTACAAAACTGGACTACAGGGGCTGGGGGGAATCTCTCATCCAGGCCCCAAAGAGACTGTGGAACTCACTCCCTAAAGATGTTACTGAAGCAGAGTTCAACTAGATTAAAAGAGGGATTGGCCATGTAGGTTGGAGAAAACATCCCGAGACACAGTAAAATAGAGGTTTTACATTATTAACCTTGTATATTGGCTTAACCTCGTCTCTAGGGCTGTGTTCCCACACAGTGGGTTATTTCGATACGGTTGTTTCGAAACAACTGTATATCGAAATAACGCTTATTTCAAAACAACTTATTTCGAATTAACAAAATGTTAATTCGAAATAAGGAAAAAAGCCGGAATCGAAATAGCGATTCCGGACAACAGTTGTTTCGAAACAACACGTTCGAACGGCGTTGTTTCGAAACAACCATTGTGAAACAACGTTGTTTCGCCCACAGACTAAGTTTAACTTGTTTCGAAACAACCTCCGTTGTTTTGAAATAAGGAGGCTGTGTGAACACAGCCTAGCTGTTAAGGATTAGAAAGACAGCATTGACAGGCAGATTTTCCCACACCTGCTCCTCTCTTTGTAGAGTCTGGGGTTGGTCAGTGTTCAAGACAAGATACTGAACTCAACAGACCATATGAGCCCTACAGCATTCCCTACATTCCTAAGAAAACTTACAGGCCAGGTGAACCTTGCACTGGGTGTGAAAAGAGCAGCTGCCATCCAGACTGTAGAGCACCCACAAATACAGCTGTTGCTGCTGGAACTGAATTAGATCTTTGTGAAAGCAGGAAGGAGAGCTGTCGGCTGGAATTTAACACAATAAAATTAGAAGAATACGCCATCTCCCAGCCTAGCTAGTGTCACATCACACTACCGGTGAGCCATGGCCCTGGCTGTCAGCTAGAGCATGGCTGTGGCAGCCTCACACTACTCCTGGCACATTGGGGGTGCTGGTCCTTGTGACACTCACAGCAACTCTGGCCTTAAAATTCCCCCCGTTGAAGGGGTATTCACACAATATGCTTCCTCTGCAACAGCCACCAACCTACGCCTATGCCCATGCCGCAGGTTTTTAAAGGGCACAGACACTATTCACTAATTTTCAACCTGGCTGATTTCCCATTTGTTTTGATCTGTTTCTAGTCTGTCTCTCCCCCCCCCCCGCAGCTGGAGGAGTATTTGTTTAACATCCAAGACCCAGAAAGCTGAGAGTTTTATTCCTAGCTCTGCCTTCAAATCATTAGCACTGCTGGGACACATTCATGTGTCACCACGCAGCAGTAGGTGTCTTGTGGAGAGCCAGGGAGACGCTGGATTCAGCTCGGGGGCAGTGGACTGGTGCGTCCTGTAGGGTCACAATACGCCTCCAAGCGAGGTGCGAAATGTTGAGAACCACTGCTTAGCTGACCTTCCATGGGCCTGTTTCCCCACATGTAAAAACACAAGGTAATGCAAGCTGTGTTTTGCTCCAACAGATGAATAACTGGGCCTCTCACTGGAGAGTTATGGGTCTCCATCTAAGAAGCCTTTGTCACCAAGATGTGCGCCACTTACACACTACCACACCCATTCAGCAGGAGGGGTCAGACAAGAGCCGTAGCACACAGACAGAGGAGAGAGTCACAGCTGGGACATTGGCCTGTGATGGGTTTAATTGGGAGGTTACGGCTGGTTTGCTGTGGCACAAAGCTGGAACCCCCTCCTTTCTCCAGGGCAGCAGGACTGCTGGAGAATGAGAAGCTGAAGACAGCTGATGTGCAGCAATGGCTGCTGCTTTCAAAGCATGTAGGTGCCCAGCTGGGGAGCTGGGAACAGAGAATGTGGCACCTAGAGCTGCTGGGACCTGCAGGCCTGCCGAGGAAGCAGGGCTCCCAACACAGATGTTTATGAGTCAGCCTAGGGCAGGGGTTAATAACTTTTGCCAGTTCCTGTGCTAGTCCTTCCTCCTCAACCCTCAGCTGATGCTGGCAGCCCCCGCTGCTGAAAAAAATGTGGCAGTTGCCTGAAAATTCAGCAGTAGTCATGGTTGGAGTGGGAGCACTTCCCAGGCATGCCACAGAAAAGTCACCCAGAGTGGCTCATCGTGGTGGTGTGCCTGGGGACAGGGGTTCTCCAAGTATGCCAAAAAAGAAGCAGCTCCTTTCAGAGGTTCCCAGCTCATGCTGTAGAAAGAAGCTGACCAGAGTGGCTCCTTTGGGGCACATCACACTACAGAAAGGAACCACTCCAGGCAGCTTTTTTCTGTGTCACATGGAGGCATGAGCAGGGACCCCGTGTCCCAGATGCACCCAAAGGAAGCCATCTAGGCTGGCTTTCTGTGGCAGGAGTGGCAATTTCTGTGGTACTGCAGAGGGTGCAGCTTGCCACTTTGAATAGGTTCAGGTGCCACTGTTGGTACACATGCCAGGGGTTACCTACTGCCTGGCCTAGGGAAATTCCTCCCTTCTTGTGCCCCAGCCCAGGATCAAGGATTTGTGATAAAAGGACCAGCCACAGACCCCAGCTGAGGAGGTGCAGCATAGACAGTGCCTGACCGAAAGAGTTTGTAATCTACATAGACAACACACAGGAGTATCAGCATCCCCATTTTACAGACTTGCCCCAGTTACGCAGCCCCTGGGACTCAAATAAGAGCTCCAGCATCCCAATCCAGCCCTTCCTGCAGACTGACCTTTCTTGCGCTAGCGTGGGATGCTACAGAAGCATTGAGGCACAATACGAGGCACGGAGCTGCACAGCACAACCACAACAGAGAGTCCTGTTCCCTCGAAGCACCCTTCCCTCTACAGAGTCTCTGCCAGCAGATTGCCCCATTTGATTCGGCCACAGTTGGGCTCTAATCCTGTTCACGGATGGCAGACGTTAGCTCACATTGCAGAGAGCTGGAACTCTACACAGTCTGAATGCAAACCAGTTCCACGCTCTCGTCGCACCCACAATACTGGGTCAGCTACAACATGGCAGGGACCACTTGCAGCCGCTTCCTACTCACCTTTTCTGCCCCAGTGTCAGGCACAAGGGCAGGGGTATTGTGAACCTGTCTGGTTACAGCAACTTTGCAGCTGATCTGGCCTGGGCAGTGGACACGATGAGTGGATCCTCTTTATATGATTTGCCTGGACTGAATCAGGTTGCATGATCCCATGCCAAGGAGTTACAAGCTAGGACAGTGATCAGCAAGGACTTCACCACATACGAGCCGTGCTGGTTTGAATTCAGGTCATTCAATTAAACAAGAGCAGCTTTTGTGCAGGCACTTAGAACAGGTTTTCTCTCAGCTTCTCTTGCACCTGTACACTTACTGATGCCATAATCCACTCTCCTCTTTAGTGTAACGGGCCAACAGGGAACTCGGAGTGGGTCCAGGCAAATGGTTACACTGATCCACACTAACTTTTGCGGTAGATGCTAGGTCAGCCACAACACTAGAGGCCTGGCCCTACCCACCAGTCACCTCCATGGCCCTGGGGCTACTGCATCCTATTAAGTTCTAAAGGGGCAGCCATCTTAGTCTAGTAAAGCAGGGAAAAAAAAAAAAAACAAAAAACAAAAAAAACAAACCAAGGAATCCCATGGCACCTAAAGACTAACAGATGCAATAAATAAGTCTGTTAGTCTTTAAGAGCCACAAGACTCCTTGCTTTTTTTTTTTTTTTTTGCTTCCTATTAACGGGACAATTAAACATTGTGTGAATTTTACACTGGGTAGACTGACTGGACAGAGATGAGATGTGGGAGCAGGAGTCCAGGGAGAAGGGATTCATCCAACTCGGTTACTGAAAAGCAGAATTAGCTAGTCCCTGCCCAGATCAGCAGCCACCCTTTGTCCCAGCACACAAGCTGCAGAACAGACTGGGCCAGCCCCACTGGATGCACAGCCCTGCATCATGCAGCTTTCCTCCCTGGAAAAGAAGGGACAGGGCAGCCATGAAGCCTCAGCCAGTGGAACACAGATGAGCTAGCAGCTATTTCAGTGCTAGTCTGATCGAGCTAGGAGGCAGTAGCAGGTCTAAGGGGCTGGAAAAGGGGACTAGAATAGAATAGAATAGAATCGAATCAGAGTTGGAAGGGACCTCATGAGATCATCTAGTCCAACCCCCGAGGTTTGAACCCAGGACCGTGCTAGCCACTACACTATTTCTGTTTGTTCAAGACTTTGCTCCATGCTCCTTTCCCCTCTGTCTTTATGCCAGGGTGCAATGGGTTGTCAGTAGGGGCAGAACTGAAAACAGCACCACTTACTTACCACCACTGGGAAACGTGCTGAGCAACCAGGACAAAGAGCATGAGTCAACTAGGGAAACTGACTTCCTGACCAGGGACTTGAAACCTGGCCCCTAAGTACCAGCCCATTAGCACCTCACTAGCTGAGCAGAGCACCAAAAGCAGTTTGATCTTTTAACTATGGGAGCCAAGTAGCCTACCTTTGAACTCTGCACAAGATGATTGCTTCCACTACATAAATCCCTTGCTAAATCAAATCATCCTTGTGTGGCTAAAGGGGCAGCCAAAGCCTTGCCACAGCAGAGGAGATGGGGGCCATGGCCAGGAAAACTTTTTGGCTGTTCAGTACAGAATGATTCAGCCACCCTCTGTGGCTGACAGCCCCAAGCTAGATGGTTACCAAGCTTCACTCAAACTTCCTGCAGCCTCTTGTTCCTTCCAGAGATGTAAAGAGCTAGGTCCAGAGGAGCAAGGCGGATTGTGACCTCAGCCATCTCTGCTGACAGCCGCTCTGTGCTGTTCTCTCTCCAAACATCTTAGTCAAGGGTCTTTGCTTCACTGGCTTGATCCACAGCAGCGCTTCAGGCCAGCACTGCAGCCCTCAAAAGGGAAAATGACTGTTGCAGATCATCCCCTCCCCTCTCAAAATCCACCAGGACAGGAGACAAACATGCTAAGGGTGAAGTTTGGCTCCACTGAGACTGGCAAGACTCCTGAGTGACTTCAACAGTGCTCAGCTTTTCCCCTTAGTGTTTATATGTTCTACACGCAGCTGTAAAGGACAGTGAGTGAGGGGCAGGACGCAGGGCACCCAGGCAGCCCATATCTGTATAAAAGCATTCACTGCCCTGGAGAGGTAGCAGAGGCTGGAAGAGGACTCCACCTCAGCTTGAGTTGAGAGCAGGAAAAAAACACTGCAGGTACCCAAGAACACAGCAGCAGGAATGGTTTCCCCAGCTTAGTATCCCCTCTACTCTCATTTCTGAGCCCTGTCTAGTGTATCCATTCCTGCTCTATGCGGTTCAGGTGAGATGATCGCTATCTGTCCTCCTCCACATGCATCCATGGAGAAGGAAGGTCAGAGACTGAAAAGAAAACAGCAGTATGGTCCCATGTCCCAGTAATGGAAAGGGGGTTCGCTTGTCAAGTCAGCTGACCAACTGAAGCCAGGGAGGTATGGATTCCAGGGGACAACTGAGCTGATGGCCTGGACAGAAGGTCAACACCCCATATGTGGCCAGCCGGGAGAGAGTGATGTGAGCAGCTACTCCATGGCCAATCCAGATCCATAAGACATACTGCTAGCTCAACTTCGAGCCCAAGTGCTGATTCTGTTTCACTGTCGTGGCCTGCAGTTACAAACCACACTTCTGGGGTCCTGTGGTGGGAAAATTCAGTAATATGAACTCCACTCTGCACTCCCAAGAGTATTTCCTCCCCTGCAGGCCAAAGGTCTGACCAGTCAGCAAGGAAAATGGCTGAGCTGACACCAGGAGACCAGTGAGAGGAGTATCTGTCACTCATTTCCCTCATGCTATCCTTTACACAGAGAGCAGATTGATGGGAAGATGTCACCTTTATTCAATTTTTTTTAAAACACAAGTAAACATACAATATATATATTTATATTTATATATATTAGATATATTTACTGGAGGGATCCGAAATCGCACCAAACACTCCTATTTAAGGGCAGTCAATTGATTTATTATTTCTGGATGGGAAAAGAAAATTAGTGTCACTAATTTCCAAAGGCAGCATCCCCTTTCCTTCACCCTCCCTCCCACAACAGCAGCAGCAAACAGGAAAAGCCTTAAATGCTCAAATGGCCTTTGGATGGGACTTCTGTAGCTGGTAAGCACAGGAGAGTGACATGGGCCTTAATGCTACTAAAATGAAGACTCCACCCATCTTACTGAGCCACCCAAACCTACACTGAGAACAGCTTTGGAGAACAAGTTTCCACTGTATCATTGCCTGATCATGTTTGCTCTTGTGGTTACAGAATCAGGAACTGGAGTGGGAGCTGCACTGAGACTACAAGAAAAGCTTGCATGGTCAGCATGCAGCTAGTGAACCAGTCAAAGGAAGGAATCTCCTTCCTAGAAAGCTCAATATCAAGGACTGGCTCCCACCACGATGGGAGGATTTCAAGGAATATCACATATGCTCTGGTGCGCCCCTCATTGGTCTTCAGATCCATCTCCTACGTGGCAGCTGTGGCTCTCTTAACAATGTGTAGTTCATCCTTTGGTGGGTTAATGCTGAGTGTATGACGTCCCCCAGAGATGGTGAAGGATCTGGGATATCTAGCCCTCGAGGCTGATAATCCCAGCCAGGCTGGGGCTGTACAGGCAGAAACGGGGTTTTGCAACTCAGGAAAGGATATATCCAATAGGGCTCTTCTGTGCCAAGACAACAGACCACTCCTGCCAAGCCCCTTCAGCCTCCCCCTGTTTAAGGGACATTCAGGTGTTTGTGGGGTAAATTCAAACCAGCTTTTTAAAGGAGCAGATGCAATCTACATGTCTCCTTGCCTCAGGACATGAACACAGCAGGTCTGGACGTACACTACGGAGCTGGAGAGCTTGCAGAGGGACGGGAATGGAGTTTGTATACTCACAACAAAGAAAATCAAATGCCTTGACCAGGCACAGGAGAAGGGGAGCTCTAAATGGAGGTTTGCCACCTTGAACAAACACTTAGACTATTCATTAACTGGCAGCCTATAGAGCTGTCCCCGTTGCAGACACAAAGCAGAAAAGCCACTCCAGCAAAGATCCCCAAATCATAACTCTCATTATACCTGCCCCCTTCCCCTCAATCAGCAAACAGTCCCTTTTTATTGTCCACTCTTGGAAATAAAGGCAGCTCAGAGGCACATCAAACACAAAACAGCACAAATGGTGCCTCTGGATTTCTCTAAAGCAGGCTGGACGCAAATCAAGTCCCAGCAACAGGTCACTATGAGAGGACGAGGAAAAACAGTGCGTCAGCACAGCTCTGCCATCAGATGAGGGGGTATTAGCGATGAATTCATCACCAGACAACACATGCGTTCAAACACAAGAGACCCATAACCACCGATTTCCCAGGGATGGATTTCAGCACCAAAGTGTCGATTCCTTTATTTGATGACAAGGAGGGAGGGAGAGAGACTCAGTCCCCAAGCCCTCCCAAAGATCCTCATGCAGGGTCTCTCAATTTCAGTAAGAGCGCAAGGGCAAAACCAGGGCGCTGAAAGGGGCAACATCAGCAAAGAGGACACTGCATCACTTCACATGAAAAAATTCTACATGGATGATTGAATGGCAAGAACCCCCCTTCTCCCATCCCCAAGCTGAAGATGGAATGCCAGACATCGCAGACCATTTTCAGCAGCAGGGGGATGCCTCTTTGAAGCTTCCAGAGAATCTTGATCTTGCACTCGTTCCTTCTAGGTCGAGAGGAAATATGCACACAGGTCCTGGTCCCCACTTGGGATGCGGGAGAAGAAAGGAGGATGCTCAGGGGCCTTGGTGCGTTAGTTCTTCAGAATGGTTTCATATGCTTGGTAAACAAACTGGGACACCTCAGGCGCCCGACACTTTAGAGACAGCTGCATGGGAAGAGGGAGAAAATGCAATGACACCTTAATCCACACCGCACAGGGGACACTCAGTGCGGTTAGTAACTGGGCACTGGATCAAAACCTCGAGCAAAAGATTTTGGAGTGGGTGAAGAGGAGCATGCTGAAGATCTAGTGGAGAGAAAGTTTTGAAAGCTTCCATGTCATGGTGTGCTGCAAAGCCAAGCCTCTACTGTCCTGCCATTCAACCAGGCCTTGGGTTTCTAAGGGCCAAACTTTCCTCCACCCCACATCTTGTCTCCCCCTGTTCTTGCATGTTGAGTCATGAACCAAAGGAGAGAGAAAGAATTATTTCAGATGAAGAAACTGATTCCCACATGGTTTAACAACACCCGCTTCCCAATTTGGGTCCTGTTGTTTATTCCCAGCCCCTGCATCTGTCCCCATGCGAGGTTGAGAGGCAGGTCCTCTGCAAACAGTATGCATGTGGTCTACAGGCACAAACGGGGAAACAGCACAATGGAGCTAGAGCCAGCCACTCACGTGAGCATATACAGTCCTGCCTGTGTCTGTCTGGGCCCTGGCCATTTCCTGTTCATACACTCATCACCTGTGCAGGAACCCGAAGCATCAGGTTTCATTTTTAACTGAATCTGAAACCTTGACATTGTCTATCAGATAGCAAGATGAAAACTGACATTCACTTTGATCTGAACTCAGTTAGTTCCTGCAACTAGAAATGAATGGGAAAGATGACAACTGTTAAAGTCCATTCAGGACTAAAAGGCTTTAAGAAGGGACCTATAATTTGGGGTGTTTGACTGGAGATGCCTAAAAAAGGCCAATTTTCAGAGACTGGTTGCTTGGCACTTAAGATCCAGGCCCCTTTAAGGCAACTCCAGTTAACCATCCAAAGTTGCCCGTCACTTCAGAACGACTGGGCCAACCCGTGCACCTGCTTCTGGGAAACACTGGCCATGCATGTGAAGCATTTTATGTTCATAGCTGTGGTTCTTCCTTCACCCCAGGCCCCTTCCTGAACCTTCCTTCTGTGGTTGGATCTACCAGGCCTCAGCAGCAGCTCCGTGCTACCCCATGCTACACAGGGTGCACTGGAGGCAGCGACAGCATGAGGGGAAGAAATGAAATGAGGGGAGATGATGTCAGGGGTGAAATGATGCAGGCAGCTGAATACAGCCAAAAAAGGGAAGAAATAAAGTCTAACCAACCTCCAAATCCTGCAACATCAGGGGCAGGCCAGCGGTGGGCAGGTGGGCATGCAGCAACAAAACATAGAGATATATGAATCCAGACACAAACGGAGAGCTCATTGGAACGCAACAGAACAAAAAACTCTGCAGCCCTTTCAGCTGGGCTGGCTGAAATAGCTCAGGAAACTGAATTCAGATGGCTGAGTGCACGAAAACAGTGCAGGCTAATTTCAATCATCATCTGTGTTTGGGTTTATTCTCTGCCTATCCCCCAGAACACAGGCTCAAAGGATTTTTCATTTCTTTAAAAATGAATCAGTCTTAAACGAACACTGTGAAAACAAGCATATCCCTGACCTGTGTTACTAACACTATAAAAATGACAAAAACTGTGCTAATGTAATCTAATACATTTCTTCTCCCAGCATTTATGCTGTTGGCCCCTATAACCCAGTGCATTCTGTTGCTGCAGTCAGCAAGGGGTCCTGCCCATGCCCTAGGGATTATTTATAGACAAATCAGAGTTAACAGAACAAGGGAACAGAAGACTTCCAAGCCAGCAGCTCAGTCCAGTCCTATGGGCTTAAGTATGAAGTCCTGTCTTTGGAGACATTCTCCCCAGCAGCCAGCTGACAGCCCTTCCACTGCCCACCTGTGCCAGGCCAGTAAAGCCAAGCTGTTAATCTCTTGCTAACCAGGAAGTGCACCTGGCCATCACCATTATGTGCATCACCAGTTTGACAGCAAGACAGACTCGCCAGTCACGCCACCTGGTTTTCACACACCAACATAAGGCGGTGTGTCTGGCTGGGCCAGCTCCACAGAGGAAAGTTTACTGAAGGAGAAAGCATGCCCTGGGTTGGATTTCCAAGCACGGAGGAGGAGGCAGGGAGACAGACCTTGAGGGTCACCTACTCTGTTTCGGAATAGGAGGGAGGAGCTGGTCTTACCGTGAAGCTGGGACTGCCGGGTTGGATTCGTAGCTCTGCCAGGACCCAGATCCCATTGGTCAGTTTAAGGGACTGGTACAGCATGTCTTGGCTCTCTACGTTCCTCTTGGCTACAGTAAAGACGTTGCTGCCTTGAAGCTTGCTGCTGACAGCATCTATGTGGACAGATGAACAGACGAAACTGAGTCTCTATGGTTGGGAGCACAGGAAAATGCCGGACGTCAAGGTGCAGCAGTAAGTGGCTGCTTCTGATTGAAGGGCCTGGACAATGTTCAGAGCTGGTTTAAGGGACTGAAGATCCCAAATCAGGGAGGGTCTGGGTGAAATCTTTGAATTTACACCCATGTATGTGACAAGCCATTCCTCCTCTACCAGCCAACGCCCTGCTTCTCTTAGCACATGGCACTACACTGCCAAAGCAGCTGCTCTGCTCTCCTGGCCGTCCCACCACGAGACACTCATATGCAAATGTATCGCCAAAGCAAATCCACTGACTGCATGACTACATTCATACAAACCCAGTTTATGTCGCTCTGTGGGTACTTCACCAGCGCATCTTCAACAGACTCCTGCAAAGGATGAGTGCCCGGAAAGCCAACAATCCCTACAGTGACTCCTGCAGGAATGGTTTAGCGGGGCCTCCTACAGACACGCTCCATTCACTGTTTTCTAATACCTGACAAGACTCCATTTGCACACCAACTCTGTTTGTGGCCCGAGTCTCTAGGCGACTGCCGGGCAACCATTACTGAGCAGCAATGACTTTCATCCCCAGCAGGACTGCAATTAAGAGCTCAGAGGTGAAATGCTCTGTTGCCAAGTCCCTCAGCCGCACTGTGTCCCTTAAAGGGCAGGGCATTGCACTGTGTTGGAAGAATCAGCAGGGATGAATGGACTGGGTCTGTACTGGGTTTTCATCCTCTTGATTCATGCAGGGCCAAGTCTTAAAGCTGCCAACTGACCGAGGCAGAAAAAGGCCAGCAAGCCCATCTGCTCACGGCAGCTGCCACAGCTGGGAAAGAAGCAGACAAAGGCGTGGGAAGAAATGAAAGGGGATGTTACCTGCTCTCTCCAAATCACACAGTAGGAGTTTATCTGATCCAGAACTGTCAGACAGCAAAATAAGAAAGCAAGCTATGGAGCAATTGATGCTCTCTGCTTTGGCAGGGGAAGGTATTCTGGTGCTAACAGTTCACTGAAGAAAGAGAGCCTCGCCAGCCAGCAGAGCGCATAGATGGCAGTGACCTGTCTGCCCACAACCTCACCGCAGGAAGGGGTGGTGCGGGAGCATTGAGCAAGGCCCTGGTTTGACGGGGCTCCATCAAAGCACATGGTCATCTATCCTGTTGACTCTCCCCACCTTCAGATGGGAGGGCCTGGCAAATTTAGCTTGCTCTTCTTGGCAGCACCTGTCAGTCCACAGGAATGGGAACCAGAGGGTGGGACCACTGGCGCTGCCTTGGAAGGGTAGCTTCTGGCTCTTTAGAGGTAGGTTACTTCAGCTAGCAGGATTTAACAGTCCGCAAACACTAGTGAGCCCCTGAAGAGTTTGACAGTAAGAGCTCTGCTCTGAAGGAGCAGAGGTGCTGGACTTCACCTGCACTGAGAGGACAGTCTCTGATCTGGAACTGGGTCTCGTTCTCATTTGGAATGTCCTTCCAGGTCGCCAGGAACATCTGCCGCTCTGTGGAAGACAGAAGTAGGTACCCAGCATGAAACCTGTGGTCCTAGCATCCTCCCAGCATTCAGCTCCTGACAAACAACTCTGCCCAAGGAATCCCCCAGAAACACAACAGAGACAGCCTCCAACAGTCTGTGCAAGGTGGTCAACACCAAGACTTCTCTACATGGGGACACTTGGACAAGGAATCCATATTAAGCTAAAACCTGTGAATTGGATTAGTTTAACCTGCATTAAACCCATGTGGACACACACTCAGAATTCAAATGGCCATATTTCAGTTTAGCTTAATTTCCAAAGCATAGGCCAACCCTGTTCAAAACATTTTATTAAAGAGAGGAAGAAAAACAGTAATTCATAATAAAAATGTGTGCATACAAATCAACGCTTTGAACAAGAGGTGCAGAACTTTGCTAAATTCAATCCTGTGCCAGTGCTCTTTTGCTACAGCCATACTACATTCTGCAGCACGGCTGTAGGGTTGTGCAAACTGGTGCGTGCACACACCCAGGTATGTTTTCTCACACAAATTGCTTCTAGACGATTCCTTGAAGTGGTCAGAGTTGGACAAAAGGGTTTCTTGCCTCTAGTGATGCTTGATAATTGTCTCCAGTTCATTCCCAAGCTCTGCTGTGTGTATGGCAGGGGAGCAGCAAGGGCTAATGGCTTGAGAGAGGAACTCAGCCCCAAGAGCAGGGTTGCTGGTGCTGAGGTTTACTAGCTTTGATGCCTCTCACTCTGCTCATCAAAGCTCAGCGCTGAGGTGTGACATTCCCAGATTCATTCTCCACTTCTCTGAAAATGAGTCGTGGGAGCAACAGGCTAGAAATGCCACAAGTAATGACAGACAGCATCATCTGGTGACCAGCGACGGAACTGCATCCACACAAGCAACATTTCTGAACTGCCTCCAGGGGGTGTTCTCAGTACCTCCCAGCTTCCATTTCCTGCCCCACCACCACCTAGCTCCTGGCCCATCTAGTCATCTCCTCCTCTACTCCCAGGACAGAGGATCCTACCAACTCACCCATCTTCCCATCTTCCACAAAGAGGATGTGCAGTGGGTACAAGGTGCTGAAGTAGAACACATCGATGTTGTTCTTCACAGCGACCTGGTACGAACGGGATACAGGGACGTTACTCTTCTTCCCAAAGGTGGCTGATGGGTGAACATGCAGCTGATGCTATCTATGCCCAGTGATCGGAACCAAGAACTCCTGAATTCTAATCCCAGCCTCTAATCTCCTCAGCAAAGTGTTAAACAGGCCAGATAGAGTTCACGGGGCTAGGCATTCCCAGTGTTATTTAAATGACAAGCAGGACAATCTCTCACTCCACCGTACAGTCCCTTTTCCACCCAATTCTCATTTCACAGCTGGAGTGGCACTGTCAGTTACAGTCTCATTCCTTAGGTCAACTGGGGCAAAGCCAGGAAAGCATACTCAGCTGCATCTGTGGGCCTAGCCATATATGTTGAGAAGGGACCCATGTTCATTCAGTAAGCAAAGAATTCAGGCAGTGTGAGAGCTAGAGGCTGGGCCAGAATGAGGTTTCCCTCCCACTGGAGAGAGAGAGCAGCAGGAAAACTGTGTCTCTTCAGATCCCACCCTCAATATTCTGGAATCACTCATTTCACCTCAACTGCCTTTCCAGCTCCCCCGATAAATTCCATCAGCAGAGTCCACCCCTTAGCGTGTGAGGATACAGAGGCCTGTGGCCAGTCCCTATAGTGCACAGCTGCACTTTCTGATTCCCCACCACAGCCCTCCATGCCCATTTCACCCTGCGGTGTCCACTAACAATATCAGAGTGCATTTGGGAGCGAAGGCCACCAGCACATCCCATGCTGCTTTCAGCTGCCTCACCTGGAGATTGTTGAGAGGATCCATCTTCATTACAGACCCAACTGTGTTCAGAGGGAGGGAGATCTCCACAGTCTGGTTGGGAGCGAGAGGGGCGTGGATCTGAAGAGGCGCTGCAGGTGCCAGGCCAAAGCTGTGAGAACATCCCAAAGAGAGTGGCTGGGTTAGTGTAGCGGTTCCCAGCCTTCTCCTTTATGTGGACCACTACGTCATCATCAAAAGCTTTTGTGGACCAGCAGGTAAGAAGCCATTTTAAACATTTTTTAAAAGTAGCCTATGGCTGAGGAGAGTCAAACATATATCAAGGGGTATTAAAAACACAGCTATTACACAAGGATGTTTGTGAAGCAAATCACATTGCGAACTATGATGCAACATCAAACATGATATAAGAGGTACATGGGATTATATTATTACTACATTATCCCCCCCACATGGGCCACCTACAGAATCCTCACAAACCACCAGTGGTCTACAGATCACAGGTTGGGAACGACTGGGTGAGTGGAAAGAGAAGAGCAGCTGTGAGGCTTTCAGTCACTTGCTTTAAGAGCAGAGGCTGCATTTCTGCCTAGTAGGAGATGCTAGTGGCCACTCAGATCAGATGGCCCTCCATGGATGGTGCAACACCCAGCCTGCGTTTCCACCTTGCCTATCTGGCAGCATGGCAGGCCAGCCTGCTCCCTTAAACTTCAGCTGCAGCCTGCACCGTGTTCAGACACACTAACACTACCCAATCAGTTTCTTGGCTCACATGCCACATCTCCCTAGGCACTCACAGGGCATCGCCACCCTCCCCAACTCCAGTGCCACCCTATGAAGCAGCCACACCCCACACTGTCCACAGCCAAAGGGGAGTGAGGCGTGTCTGGTGTCACAGGTTATGGATTCAGACCAGTTACTTCTCAACCACGGGTGATATGGGGCCATGGCATACATCCAAAGCAGAGGCAACTTCAAGCTGGGTCTCCAATGACTTCAGGATCTTGTGTTTTGGGTCCTTATGATGCTAAGGAGGGCCAAGGTCACACGCCTCAGCTTACCCCGTGAGCAGGCTGGACACACAGGGAGTGTTACACAATTTAGGAGGACCACCCATGGCTAACAAGGACCCATTCGCAGAGACAGATGGTCTCCATCAATCTCTAGAAATTTTGCACTGGATGCAAGAATCTGTCCTTCACTGAGGACCAGCCTCTTCAGTCAACTTCTTAGAGGCTCAGGTTTACTCATCACCATGGGCACTCAGGAAGAGAAGGATCATCATGTGAGGCTGTTCCTATCTTCATGGGACCACAGGACTGTTGTTATCCTCAAAGCCCTCATGCAGTCACCCTGCCCTGTGACTCCACAGCCACCTCCGTCCAGCACTGTGATGCAAAAGGAGTAGAGATGGCCCTGGTATGGCTAAGGGAAAAGTGTAGGCTCTACTTCCCAGGAGTGGACACATGGTGGCTGATTTTCTTTTAGGGCTTGTCTAGCCCAGCCCTTAAACTAGAGCTGCAATACTGCAGTTGGATCAATACATCTCCATGCATGTGGTGAAGATGCTCTGTGCTGACAGGAGAGAGCTCATGTCTCAGCATTAAAAGCCACCCCTGAGTGGCAGAAGTTGTGCATGCAAATACTTATGTCAATGAACTTGTGTCTCTTAGGGTGCTGAAACAGTCACCCTGAGCGATGCAAGTTTTGCCAACGCAGGTGGAGGAGCAGATACAGCCTCAGCCTGCAAAAAGCTGGGGTGTAAATCTGCTCTGCACTAGCCCTCTGTGCTTTAAGAGTTGACATGGGCCCTGCTGCCACCACATGCTCCACTCCACATCAAAGCAAAGCGAGTCAAGAGTCAGCTTTGATCTACTCCACTTCAAAGCAAACTGTGGTGCTTTGAGTGTGCAGCAGCAGCATCCATGGACACTGACCGAGCAGCAGCTAGCATGGGGTAGATTTACACTCCAGCATGCCGTTCATTAAATGACAGGCGAGCCATTTCTGTGCTATCCCTGACCCATACCTGTTCCTTGCACACATCCACCGTTGCCTCCTAACCCAGCACAAGACAGGCTGTAAAGTCATAGCTTCCGGCCACCATAAGATACACAACATGCACTGCACACCACACCTTCCACCTCGACAGTTCTCAGGGGACTCTCCAGCACTTCTCTGCCAAAGCCGTTCCTATTCTCAAGTCTTTTCTGATCTCTTGGGAGCATATGGCTGGTCCAGCAACACTGAGCTTCCAGAACTAGCAATAGACCCAGCTGCTGGGCAAGGGGCTTATTCATTTTGTCACTGCCAGGATCAATCCACTGTGGTCTCCAATCACCCTTTGCATCCAGCCATGTCCCACACTGCCAGAGACCACACCCCTCCCCACACTGAGCAGGCTATAGCGACTGCCCGATACAGCACGCGCTAGACTCGCATCCCAGTCACCACTGTACCTGTTCCGGTTGAACTGGATGGCAAAGTCAGACATGACCTGCAGGGCCTTGTTAGTTAGCAAGAGATCCATGGAGATGGCTCCCACCTGGCGGCTGAATGTGCCAGAGATCTCCAGGCCCTTGGCCTTCATGGCTGGCAGCCAGACCTACATTATGGAAAGACAAAATCATTCTGACCTGATCTGACACAAAGTGAGCTGCCCCCACCCTGTCCTAGACCAGCCACACTTGACTCTCCATTCTCAGCAGTCCAAGTCTCACAGCAAGCACTAGAGTTAATCTAACGCTTTCCTTATCTGGGCAGGAAGTTTGTGATTTCAGACCAAGACTCTCTGGCTTTCCACCAGGTCTCAAAAGCAGGGCACACCTCAGGGAAGATTACACTACCTGCCCTTCCCAGCAGCAGAACAGCAATACACAAGTTACTTAAAGTAACTCGCATATCTGTTTCCATCCTCCCTACTCCTGGCACAACCACTGTGCTGAGCAGAAGGGAGGAGCGGTTGGGTGTTCAGGGATCAAACTTCCTAATCAGCTGAGCAGGTCTTCACAGACCCAATCAGGAGGTTTGAATAGACAGTGGGTGGCGTCACTGAAGATGACCCCCAGGCACAGCCAGGGCCTCCAGTCACCTTCTAGCACACAGGGACCCATGTCCTTCTCACCACATTTTCCCAAAACATGGACTGGCTTGCTGAAGGAGTAATTACTGGGTGACAGGATATGAATCCCTGTAAAGCTCGCTAGTGCTGCCTCCCTACCCACCTGGATTCAGGTATCTAGGGAGGCAGGGCCCCCAGAAACAGCCTTCAGCCTCTTCTTTGTTCTGAGACCTAATGAGTGGCAGCCTCTTTTGAGGGAGAGGTCACCAGCAGGGGTGTCAAGATGAGGAGGCGCCCCGTGGAGGGACTTATCCCACCCGGACACAGAGAAGATATCCAAGACATGTTAATGTGTCTCCCTTGAACCTCCCCCATTGTTAGGCAGGATGGAACCCACCACGATTTCATCTAGGATTTACATTCGGGTATCCCCAACTTCTTGCCACTGTACTGGATCCCCATGGCAGGCTGACCTAGGAGACAAGCAGTCCACCCACCCTGACAGTGCTGGAGACTAGCCATGGTCAGTACAGACGGTGCCACTCACGGTTTTGGGTGCCACATAGGATCCTGACAGCGTGCCCACTCCCCCAGCCAGATCAAAGAGGTCTCCTAAGCCACCACTGAGTGGTGCCCCAAGACTTGCAGGCATCACTGCACTGGGAGCTGTGAAGCTGGTGCCACCCATCTGTAGGAAACAGAGATGCAAGTTACTCCAGGAGCAGGGAAGGACCAAGTGAACAAGGAGGAGGATGCAAAAGGTGACAGAGGTAAACATGGAAGATGCACACTCACTGCAGGACTGCCTGCTACATCGCTTCTCAGCTGCAAGGAGACAAGAACAGGTACATCACTGAGAGCACTGGCAGGCAAATAAAGGGCTGGCCAACACATGACCATGACACATTTTACCAACGGCTCTTGAGCAAAGCCTTGGGCAAAGGGTGGGATCAGGAAATGTTCCAAGGCTGCACAGCAGGCCCTGTGGCTTTGAGATGTTGTGGCACATTTGTTATCTCACACTCTGCTTCCAAGGTGCATTTTTGTGCTCACAACTAACAAGCTAAGTATCACACACACCAACCAAGAGAAAGACAGACAGAGAAAGCCAGGAGAGGGGGAGCTCATTGGCCCAACCTTTACTCCCTTTTTGTTGTAAGGGTTCAGCAGCTCTGCCGCCTTGGAAGGCAGTTTCTGGGTGCTGGCGCAGGCTGCCAATGGGAGCCCCAAAGGGTGTAGGGTAGTTGGCTACAATTCAAGTGGGACAGCACTGTCTGAACATGGCACGACTGCCTTGAACCAAGCTAACTGATGGCATTTCTTCACAGCCCACTCCAGGAATGACAGCAGGTTCACAAACTCCCCTGTTCCTTCTACGCTACCGTGAAGGGGAGCAGGGATGGGTGAGGGGAGGCCACAGAGGTGGCTAGGTGTGTTCCAGAGAGCTAGAAAAAAGGGCTGATCCATACCCCTTCCGACTCGTCCCCCATCTCCAAGCAGAAGCAGGCAAGGCGAAGAGAAGAGCCAGCCACATGCAGAAAGAAGCCAGGAGAGAAAAGAGAGACAGACAGACAAGAAAAAGGGAAGGGAAGGGATGGAACAAAAATTAGTCCAACTCCATTGCCCTGTTGAGTATCAGACTGGCATTAGTATTCACTGAAACACAGTGGAGATGACAGGTCCTTAAGAGACCTTCCCCAGGACACAAACAAACAGCACTGGGGCAGAGCTACCACGCTAGCTGGCTGGTGCTTTTTAGTGTTGGATCCTGCATCTCACACAACGTCCAAGGTTTCTGCCAGCTCAGAGCCCCTGTGAAAAGAGCCCTCTTCTGGCTTGTTTACGAGGAGCCCCTACTTTCACACTGACCCAGGAAATGGAGCAAATGGTTCTGACTTGCTACTTGGGCCATATCTCCACCCCTTTCCAGGGCAATGAGCAGAAGACAAGTTATTTTACCAGCTCCTGACTTTTCAGCTCCAGGCTGGCTACTACAGAGCTCCTGGAACCACCCACTTCAAGGGCCAACCACCTGTTACTGGCAAGCAGGTGCCATGAACAAAGATGTGAGCACATCCCTTACGCCAGACCAGCAACAGGCCTGGAGCTCAGAAGACACTTCCATGCTCTGCTAGCATCCCATGTGTGTCAGCCTGGCTCTCCAACACCCTGTCCCCTTGTGCTTGGTGCCCTGGTGACACACCACCTGCTTAACGCAGTGAGCCCTGTCCTTACTGCGGGAGTGACCAGCATGCCACTTCCCACTGAAGTGTGTGCACACGCACCAAGGCCAAAGGCCATGCTCAGGATGGCAGAACCTTGGCTAGAGCACATACAAGTGGAACAGGAGATACACACTTGCCAGATCTGGCTTCATCATTATTGGAGCACCAATAGCAGGGTGCTTCAAAATGATCTAAGTCAGTGGTTTTCAAGCTTTTTTCCTCAGGGCCTAGTTGAAAACAATCATTTATGCCTGCAACTCAACAACTGCATCTTTGAGCAATGCATTCCAGTCTTGATATGGCAGCAGCAGGGGGTGCTACAGCCCAGTACCTTAGGGTCTGCAACCAAGTACCAGGTCCCGACCCGTGGTTTGAAAACCACTGGTCTAGGTTATTAATACAGCCAAGAAATAGACTAGCCCAGTGTCAGTGAGGGAAGCACCTTGACTTGCAAGGAAAGAACAGCCCATTAGAAATCAGGCACACAATCCTGTGACCTACCAGACTGTCCAAGCCACCTCCAAGGAGGTCCACGGCCCCCATCTGCACAGAAGATGTAGTGACAGGGGGGCCGCTCACTGGGGGGCCCAGGTCAAGGTTCAGGAGGTCACCGAGTAGGTCGCCCTGAGTTGGGATGACAGCTGGCTGTTCTGACGGTGGAGCTCCAGATGGCGCTGCATCAGGGCTCTCTGTGCTCTCACTCCTGCAGGGGAACACATGACACCACAAAGGAGAACTCAGTGACCAAAGAGGCAGTTGGTTTCTTTGCAGAAGGAGAGATTTCTTTCCAACAGGCCAGGAGTGAACAGAGAAAGACAGTCTCTCTCCCTGCCGGGGCCAGCCGAGACAGAGAGTCAAATATTTCCACATTATTACACTGACCAGGCAGAGTCTTGACTTCCACCCGCAAGCATACAGTGAAAACAGATCTAAAGGGGGACCTTACACCAATCCATGCAGACCCAGAACGGACAGGAAGCTGTCCCTGATGGGGAGACACACCTCAGAGATCCTCAGTTCAAAGCTGAGATCACCAGTGGTCCTTGCAGAGCCTGAGAGGGCAACATGGTCTGCGGAGCATGTGGCAGGGTACCTTGGCTGGCTCCATGGCCAAGCCCATTGCAGTAGGACAGTGTCTCAGCACTGCTCAGTCTACATTAACATGCAGGAGCAGTTTCCAGGCAGTGCCTGCAGAGGGCAGATGGGACGCCAAGTACTCACGATCCTGTCCGTGGAGGCAAGCTCTTGTGCACAATGCCTCTACTACCCTCCACGAAGGCGCTCGGGGGCTTGTGATAGACAGAGGCCAGTGTGCCAATGTAACAGATCAGCTCATCCAACAGTGTCGGCTCAATCAGGTCGGTCTCCTCAGAGATGAGAGGCTTCTCCGCCAGCACCACTTCTTTGGCAGCAACAGGGTCAGTGGAGAGCAGACGCCAGTAGATGTACCCACGGTCTCGCAAGTCCGGGTTATCAGAGTCCTTGGGGAAACACAGCAATTAGAGCAAATCATGGCCTGGCTGAATCTGGCAGGGGGAAGAGTGTATGGGCTGCTCGTAAGACAGGCCTAAGATGTAGCATTAGCAGTGTATCTCTAGGGCAGAGGTCACATAAATCCTGCTGCAGGTATTTGGTAAGGGAAAGTCGCATGGTCTTTAGTGGGGAAATGCCACGGGACAGAGAAAGACAGGGAGCCTCCCTGCTGTGTCTCTAGACATGCTCTAGCTTTCCTCCCCCTTCTCCCAAAGCCCTTTCGCAAGCACTTTTATGCTAACACTGCTGCTGAGAGCAAAATGGGCTCAATAGGAGATCAAAGCTTGGCATTACTGGAAAGCTTTGAAAGGAAGTCTAATTAGCAACATATTTAGCCAGAATGCTAATCTCCAAAGCATTTAATTGCATGTAGACTGGCTTCTGCATGATCCCATCACACACACTTAGACGTAGCAAAAAGACTGTTTTTATAAAGCCCTTCCCAACTAACATGATGCATGTTAAACCATTTCTGCTGCAGCAGTACCTAAAGGGAACAATCAGATTGTACTGCACCCTCCCACAGTGCGTCCAAGCAGAAACAAATGACTGTCTACACTGGCAAGGGGCTCAATGACCCCTTGGGAGCCAGTGCACTTCACTGCTGTTCTGGGTCACTGCTGAACACTTGATAGCAGCTGTCACACTGTCTTCCCTTTAATGCCACTGATTCACTGGGAAGGACACATACCCTGGCTCTGCCTCTCCCACATCCTCAGAAAACCAAACAGGCTCCAGAAGTTGAGAGCGCACTACTCACACCAGATTCCCACCAGGAATGAACAAAGAGGCCAGACTCCATGAAGACATAAGGGAGTGATGTGCTCTTTGTAGTGGTGTGGAACAGAACAGCTAAAGATAAAGTTCATGACTCATCTGGGTGCAAGTCATTCCTGCGACCTTGCTGCGATAGCCAGTGGCTCCTCAGACTGCAGTCATCCACCTCCAAGGGCCAAGACCTATTGCTAGAAGCATCTGATAGTCTACACTGCCCTGGGCAGCAGGACTCTAGGTGCCACTTGGAATTACTCTGGAGATCTGCCACTATGCTGGTATCAGGACAATGTCTGGTCAAACAGAGCCATGCTGTAGCAACATGTTGTCAATTTTAAAATGGATAGCTGTGTTAGTCTAGTCCAGTGAAAAAACAACAAGGAGTTGTGTGGCAAAGCTCATGCAAAAAATAAATCTGTTAGTCTTCAAGTGCCACACAACTCCTTGTTGTTTTTTGCTGTAGCAACATGGCCACTCCACTGCTCTCAAGAATGCAGAGACCTGCTCCCTAGTATCAGGGCCATCCCTAGGGTAGGGTGAGCAGGGCAGCCACCCAGGGCCCTGTGTTTTGGGGGGCCCCGCAAGGCCTGCACTGCTGCCCTCCCTCCATGCCTGGGGCTCATGACCCCCCCCCCAATCTCCCAGGGCGAGCCCCAAAAGTTTTTCACTAGCAGATGCAGGCTCATTCAGTCCCTGCTCTGCCTGTGAGTAGCAGAGCTGGGCTGCCTGCCACCACTCCCCCCTGGAGCATGCAGCTGAGTGATTAGATGGGGGGCAGAGGGAGGTTTAACCCTTTCCTCCTCCAGCAGATGCTGGCAGTACCAGCCCAAGGAACACACAGCCAGGTAAGTAGTGTGTGTGTGTGTGTGTGTGTGTGTGTGTGTTGGGGGGGGGGGGGATCTGGTGGGACCCTGAGCCTGAGCCAAGGGGCCCTAGGTCAGGCCAGCAGCCAGGTCAGGGGTAGGGGTCTGTGGGACCTGGGAATCCAGGACTCCCATGGGCCCTGGATCTCACCAGGGCCAGTGCGGGGCAGGTGACCAGGCATCAGGCCCACTTGGGCCTTAGGTCAGGCCAGTGGCCAGGCTGGAGGGGGGGCTGGGGATCCAGGGCTCCTTCTGGGCCTCAAGTCACATTGGGCTAGTGAGGGGGCAAGTAGATCAAGGATCATGGCAGGCAGGCTGGCGCCAAGGACTGACCCCCACCCCACCCCAGGCCAGGAGGTGAGGCTAGAGGGCAGGCTGGGCCAGTGGTCACCTCCACTTAGCCCATGCAGCAAGGCTAGGGAGGCCAGCAGGCAGGCTGGGCCAGGGTCACCTCCCTGAAGCCCAGGTGGCAAGGTCAGGGCCAAGGTTGCCCCCTCCTCCCCGATGCTCAGATGGTGAGCCGCAGGGGACAGACCTGGGCAGCAGTCGTTCCTCTCCAAAGCCAAGGTAGCAAGTATGGGGGGCACATGGGCCTGGGGTTGTCCACCACAAGCCCAGGGGTCAGGCTGAGCCAGGCATCATCCGCACCCCCCACCCCACCCCAAGCCCAGGTGGTGGTGTCAGCAGGCCAACAGGCAAGCTGGACCAGGGGTTGTTTACCCCCACCACCAGCCCAGGTAGCAAGGCCACCATCACAGGCTTGGTCAGGGGTCAACCCCCACCCCTCCCCAAGCCCAGGGGCCTGGCTGGGCCATGGGCCACCTCCCAAGCCAAGGCAGCAATGCTGGGGAGTAGGTGGGGCCAGGGTTTATGCCCCCCACTACTAAGCCCAGTCAGAGAGGCTGGGAGTCACTAGCCCAGGTGGCAGGAAGGTCTGTCCATGGTCCCCTTCCCCTAGCCTAGGGCCAAGGCTTGGGGGCAGCAGGCAGGCCTGGCCAGGGGTCACCCCACGTCTCACTAGCCCAGGTGGCAAGACTGGGTGGCCGGCAGGCAGGTTTGGCACAGAGCTGAGAGCAAAGTCTGTGGCCAGGGGGAGTGGGACTGGCAGCACTGAACAGGCCTGCCGCTTTTCCCTTGCTTCCCCAGTCCCTGGCATGGCACTGTGGGAGCAGTGACCTGCCCCTCCCCTGGGCCAGCCAGCCCTGCCCCCCCCCAGTGCTGGGTGGGGAGTGGGGGCCCCACAGAAGGTGATTCATCCAGAGCCCAGCACCCCCCTAGGGACAGCCCTGCCTAGGATAATCTGAGCCAACATTTGGTTCTAGAGCAGGGCTAAATGGCTGTGGAGCCTCTGCCTACGCCTCTCACTATCTCCTCCTTCCCACTCTGTAATGGGATAGCCCAACCGTCGCCCTGTTGACGCACGAGCCGCCCCTGCTCACTGTCAGTAAAGTGCCAGGCAGAAGGGCACTGCTTCCTTTGGGGGTGATGGAGAACCCCAGAAAGAAAACCGCTGGGCGCACACCAAGAGAAGCCACTTCCTCATGTGCCGAGCTCATTACATACCTGAGTGGCCAGGCTCAGCACCTGCTGCACCAGCTCCTGGGTCTCAGTGGGCTTCTTTAGGAAGAGCTTCACGATGGCCGTCAGCAGCTGCAGCTGCACCTGTGCAGTGCCGGCAGCAGAGGGTCAGGAATCAGGCAGACCATGGATGACACGCACGTCAGAATGTCAAGTTCAGGCCTCCCACCAGCAAACACAATGCCCATCACGTGTGGACACCAGCCTGCATCAGATGAAAAATCTAACCCAGGACAACCAGCTAGAAAGGGGATCTTTAGAGAATCACCACCCAACAGCCTGCAAGACTGTCCCAGGCCAGGCAGTCAGCCTCCTTAACTACTCAGGCCTGCTCAAGCCCACAATCTCAGGGTTCACCCACAGGTTATTAGGTTCAGTGGGAGAACAACTAGGGTGAAAGTCTACAGATGAGCTAAACAGGCTCTTTAAACCAAATCTGAGCCACACCCACAGGAGGTGTGTCAGTTTTCTTCTTCCCTTTGCCCTGAAATGTTGTTATTAATAAAGTTTCTCTCTACATTTTAGTTCATTGATATGCTTTTCTCCATGCCCTGTGAAGAGAGAGACTTATCCCTCCCTTCCAGGGCCTTGTTACCCCATTTAACACATGGGAAATGGGGGCACAGAGAGATTAAGTGGTTTGTTCATGGTCACACGGGAAAGTCAGTGGCAAAGGCAGGAACAGTCTGTCTCCCACTGTCTTAATCACCTCTGGTTAGGGCAGCCTCCCACGCTCACTCCCCACATCTTCCAGGCTGAAGAAGATGGAGCAAGTGGAACCCAGATCAGCACCAGTGGTTCAATGATTTTGGCTTTACCACAGAAGTGACTGTCTGGGCATGTCTGGAGGTGCTGAAGCTACACTTTCAGGGGCATCCCTGGCATGAAGGCATTCAAGGCCATGATGTAGTAATTCACTGCCCCATCCAGTCCAGCTAAAACACCATCTTCACTTCTGTAATAAGCTGCCCAGGTGCATTCACTCTGGGCTCCCTTAGGAATTAACAGAGACCGGGAAACTGCATACTTTCAGGTGATGCAGGGAGAGCTCTGGAGATCAGAGTCCTCCATGCGTTGCGGGAACAGAACGGTGAGCACCAGCAAAGTAAGTTTCCCCCATACTGGTGCTGACACTGGACTTCTGTGCCTTGGGTGGATCTGTGATCTCTGGGAAAGGAGAGCTCAGACCCAGGGGCTTGGGAAGCTGGCCTCTGTGATGGCTAAGCAGTGACCTACAGGGAAGCCCCATGACCCTGTAAGTGTCTGTGACACTGAAGAGCCCCTCCCAGCCCCCACATTCCCACAGCTCCCAGCACCTGGGTGCTCTCATCATGGAAGCCCTCCAGGAAGGTCTCCAGCAGCTCATCTGCATTGTCAATTCGCTCAGCGTATTCCCCCACAATCCAGATCATGGCAGCGCGGGCCTCAGGCTCATCCAGGGAGTCCAGGTTCTCACACAGGGTGGCAATCACGCTCTCGTACCTTCACAGCAGCACACAGGTGAGCAATGTGTGGGGAACCAGACAACCACTCTGGTCTCCCCCAGGAGTTCTTGGCCATGCATGGACTGCCGGCTGTGCACAAAAGCAGCAACCACGGGGGCGATACACACCCCCAGGTGGGGCACTCCAGGACTGGTTTCCAACAGAGAGATGACTGGTCAGCTGAGCTACAGTGAGTGGCCCAGAGTACAAACCCTCTGAGGGCACTGGGATCTGTCTTGAAAAGACAAACAAGGACTCCTGTGGCACTTTTAAAGACTAAAAAATTTATCACATGAACTTTCATGGGAGGAAATCAAAAAGTTCTTGTGATAAATAAATGCTAGTCTTTAATAGAGCCACTAGACTCCTTGTTTGTTTTGCTGAACTAGACTAACACAGCTGCCCATCTGGAACTTGTGTTGCCCAACAGTGTTTAAGCTAGGTCAAAACTTGACTGCTTCTTCCAGCATGACTGTAAGACACCCTGGATCTACACAGCCCCAGTACACACGGTCTGAGCCTTCCCACCACTTCAGCACCATTGAAATGCAGTCAGGCCTGTTCCATCATGTCATGGCCAGCAGGAACTATGGGGTGATTTGGGAGCAAGGGAGAGTTACTACAGGTTGTAGCCTTTGGATTTTGCTTCTGCAGTTTGAAGCTGTTGGTGAGCGACAAAGAGAAAGGAAGGAAGGATGGCTGGAGATCTGAACAGGAGACAGTTTTGTTTTAGGACAACTGAAACCAAAAGACAGGAAGATCACTGCAGGGTTCAAGTCAGCCCATGAGTAGGACTCCTGTTAGCACCTGTCCCCTCTAGGTAATGGTACAGTCAAAGAAACCCAGGAGACTCCCCAGATCTCTGATATGTGCCTCCCCAGCTCCTGGCTCCTAATGCTGCCTTTAGGGAGCCATTCCCATAGCTGATTGGGCTTTGTTTGGCATCATCCCTTTTATTAGCTGTCATCTGCACCCACGGCAAAATCAAGGATTCATACAATGGGCCTGCTGCAGCAATGCCTTTGCTTTCTCAAAGAGCATGGGCTGAATCTTCTCTAGACCCTCTGTACGATGAGTTCTGAGTGACTTGTCTGGCCCATCCTCTGCTACCTTCTCTGGCTTGGTGGCAGCCAGACACCCATTATTTCCTGTTTGTGATGTTCACTGGTTCACGAGAGATATTTGAATCCCCTCCCACTACCACATTCCCCCCTAGCTGTGCTGAGGCACAAGGGGGAAGAGGGTTATAATACAATAAGGTGCCTAGCTCCCCTCTTCCAGGCCCTTCACCAAGGACACTGCTCATTGGGACAGACACCCGTCAGACAAGCTGATTCAGCAGACTGAGGCTAGAGCCAGTTGTACATACTAAGGGTTGCATCCAAAAATCACTAATTCTTGCCTGGTTTTCTGATCTCCCTCATTTTGGGGCTCCACCCATCTTTAGGACTTGAGGCTCAAAGCCCCAGCTGCCATTCTTGAAACCCAACATCAGAGTCATAATGGATGCCAACCTGCTTCATTCCCAGTTCACCTCCAGTCAAAGACCCTCATCCTCCCAGATAACTGACAGCCAGTCACATCTTAGCATGCTGCAGAACCTAGGCTCACCACATCCTCCCCCCATGGCCCTGGGAACAACTGGGAAGAGCTGCGTGGCTGGGGGGGCATGAATCAGTGTTCACATCGCACCCCCCACCCTGTGTTGAAGAACCTAAAGATCCAACCAGTGGCCCAAATATGGTGATGAGTCCTGTCACGTGCCACCTGAGGCACATCACAAAGACACCAAGAGGACAGCATGGCTGGCACACTGGCTCCAATTTTGTGCTTAAGTCATGTGGAAGTCGGCAGAACACAAGCGTGTAAATGGGCTCTTAGAAGTGGGGAAGAAGCAGAAAGATCTGCCCAGAAAAGGCCCTCCCCAATACCCAGCCCTGGACTGAAATGTGAGAACAGCAGCAAAGCACCCTAGCAAGCCTGCTCAGGCACACTGGAGCAATGTTCAGAGGAGTGGTTCACATACTTGTTGGGGTACTTGCGGAAGATGTCCTTGATGACCACAATGGCCTCCTGCACCACGTAGTTGACTTTGGTCTGGATGAGGTCGAGCAGTGTGCTGACGCAACGTTCTGCTGATTGCTGTTCAGGGAAGAGAGGGACACAGTCAGCCAGCAGACAGGGAGAACCAAGAGCTGACAGCTCCGCCAGGGAAGCTCACTGCACTTGATGCATCCCAGAGCAGTACCAGCAGCAAGGCAGAGTTCCAGGAACCACAGAGAGCACCCCATCTGACAGCTCATGTATGCAGCCGGGGTACCCACCTCACACCCATTTCAGTCAAGCTCTCTGCAGACACCAGAGGCTCCCTATACCCTCCAGCCCACCTACAAGCTCACTATGAGTCACCCTCCCGTCCCCTCACCCCGTTACAGAAACTCCTTTCACCACTCCCTACTGCCAGAAATTCTGTGCGCTCTTTATTTCCTACTCCCCACCGCACCAGAGGTGGCGTGCTCCCTCAATTGCCCTTCCCCACCATGCCATTATCCCCAGTGATCGTGATCTTACGATGCTAAACTATCAACTGCGGTTAAGGAAGATTATCAGGTCAAAGATCATCAGAACCAGGTTTGACTTCGACAGACTCCATGGCCAAAGCACTGCAAAGTCGTTCCAAGCCATGACTGGTGGAAAATTTGCTCCACTGCTTGCTCTAGAGGAAGATGTACAAATTCTAACCAATTTTTACACTGTAATGAATGGAATGCAGCAATGGACAACCTTGGGAAACACCACAGGAAGATAAAACCTTGAATCACAAATGTGTGGCATTAGAAGCGAATTTAAAAGAGAAGATCAGCACTGATAGAGATGGTAAATACAGCGAGTGGCAAGCAGATCAGGACTGGAATGAAGGTGGCCCAGGGGACATGGATCAAAAACAAGGCTGTAAAATCAAAAAGCACATTTACAATAAAAATAGCAAAAAAGCCTTCCAGGTTGTAAGAGGTCTGATGAAGGAAAGAGACCAAAGTCAACAACTCAGCTCAGGATGAAGGAGGGAACAGCCTCACAGAGAAAGAATCATCATCAATAGGTGGACACACTGACGCTTTGATCTGTTCAACCACCAGACAAAAGTTGATTCTAGCTTCCTAGATGGCCCAGATTCAGCAAAGGAGGAGGATTTTCCAATCCTGCAGGAAGAAGTGGAGGTTGCTGTGAAATAACTCAAGAATGGAAAGGCTACTGGTATTGACCACATCCCAGCTGAGCTAATGAAAAATTTCGGAATAGAAAACAACAGATGTACTCACTGATATCTGCAACAAAACCTGGCAGGTGGTGGGTGGCCCTCCGTTTGCACAAATCATTAACCATTATTCTGTCAAAGAAAGGCAACTTGCAACCGTGTCAAAACTATCAGACTATAAGCTTAATTAGCTGCCCTGGCAAAGTGATATTGAAAGTTGAACAGACTGAAGACACAAGTGGAGAATATTATTGCTGAAGAACATGCTGGCTTTCAGGCTGGAAGAAATACCATAGAACAGATTTTCAACCTTCATGTTCTGTGTGAGAAGTACCTACAAACAGTAGCAAGACACCTAACAGGTCTTTGTTGACTTCAAGAATGCATTTGACAGAGCATGGCATGAAGCTCTCTAGGCAACCATGAATGTACATTGCTCACAAGCATATTTTTTATGCATTAAACAACTGTATGCCAAGGTCAACAGTGCAGTTTCTTCAATGGCATAGTAGAAGACTGGTTTTACACTAATCTTGGAGTCCAGCAAGGATGCCCTCTTTCACCTACACTGTTCAACATCTACTTGGAGCGAATAATGACTGATGCCCAGGAAGATCACATAGTTACTGTCAGTAAAGGAGGCCGAACAGTCTCGAAACTTCAATTTGCTGATGACACTGATGGCCTGGCAGATTACGAAAAGAAATTTGCTGACCTTGTGAAACGATTGGATGAAGCCTGTATGAAGTATGGCACAGAAATTAATGCAGAGGAAAAGCAAGCTGATGACAAATGTGACAGGATCAACTCTCATATCACTGTCAGTGGACAAGAGCTGGAGACAGTGGAAAAAGTTCAAGTATCTGGGGACAAATGACCACCAAAGGAGGAATCAAAAGGCAGAAATTCTGGCAAAAAGCGTACAAACAGCAACAGTGGCAAAGTTAAAGCCAGTCTGGAGGAACAAGAACATCTCCCAAACAAACTGCTGCACATGCTGGTGATTTTTTTTGTATTCACGTGAGGCATGGACCCTTACAGCAGAACTCAAATGGAAAGTACAGGAAGTGGAAATGAGATACTTCTGTAAAATCTTTGGCATCTTCTACCTGGACCATGCCACTAATGAAGAGGTTCATGACATCACCCTTTGCGCTGGTCATTTGAAAGTCTGACAACCGTGAAGAAGTGCAAGCTCAAGTGGTATGGCCATGTCCCATGATCACCTGGCCTATTCAAGATCATCCTCCAAGAGATTGTACAGGGGAAGAGAAAAATGAAGCAGGCAAAAGAAGAGCTGGACTGGCAACACAAGAGTAGACAGAAATGAACTTTGGAGACTCAGACACTGACACACAATCATCACAGGGGAGACAACTTGTTGATCGTTCATCAGTGATGATGTCCCAATAACCAGTGTGGTTATGGAGTGATAGCAGTTAAGCCTGAGCTACATGACACGTTGTTTATTAGCAAGTGCCACAGATACCGAAAGTCTGTTCATGTCTCCTCACGTTTCTGTGGCATTAGAATAGAAAGGGATGTTTCCTGTCTTAACAGCCATGACTGGCCCCTTGGAAGATCATGGAAGGCTCAGAAGCCTGCCAGACTTCTATGTTAAAGGTAGAGCCTGGCAGTAGTTTTATTAACATTGTTCATCTGAGATCAGTGGTAATAGAAGCTAGTTACTGCTTTCTTAAGTCAGCCATTGGAAAATAAGTTCAATAGCTGAGCCAAATACTTCACATGGCAAGAAGCCCAGCTCAGAAGAGGAGCTCTCAACCACAGAATTATGGGATTTGTATAAAAGATAGCTAAAACAGAGCCAGCTTGGTTCCTTGACAGCGCTGTGTTTGATTAACACATCCACCAAGGGATCTGAGTTAAGGAAGGCTGAATTAGCTCCAGTTATGCTTTGTTCAACCGTTTTATTTCCAACATGGCTGGTTTGCTATTGCCTAGCTGTTACTTTAATTTGATTTAGAACATTTGGCATTAATACAAATACTTTTAATATCTGTCAAGTCAAATTCATCCTGAATTTGTCCATAAATAGGCAACCTTAGAAATGACACAAAGCCATGGAGAAATGCAGTCAGGAATTTGAGGAAGGCTCAAACTCCTACCTCCAAATCCCTCTGGAGTGGGAAAGAAGCCTGTGACACATCTAAATGAAGGATTAACTTAATCCCAAGGCTCCTACAGTCTCTAAACAAGACAAACTTAATAATTTGCTTTGCTGATGAAGCTTATAAATACACATTTCTCCGTCCAATCTGTCACAAACAACAATCACCTTAGCACTGGGGCAAAAGACCCAAAAGGTGCTGCAGCAAGAGAGCAAATGAAATCAAATTCCATGCCCTTCTCTGGAGGTACTGATAGAAACATACCTCCTGGAATAACTGGGGCCCCAGTTATCAAGCCCAGCTCAGCATTGGGAAAGAGAGAGCAGAGACTCTTAGATCTTGCTCCTCAAGGCTGCAAGCACTTAGTGCCTTGAAAGGAGGAGAGGGGACATGTGGAATCAGGCACTGGACAATAAATTCAATCCAAGTGTAAAGTTATACCCTAGCAAAGGCTGCTGTGTTGCTCCCCAGTTATGAGTCTGACCTCCTGAAGGCAGAAACAACTGGACACACCACAAGAGGAACAGCTATGTGGTGATGGCACTTCTAGAGGGACCAGATCAGCATTCCTCTCAGCTGGCATAACTTTGGATTCTCATTGAACTGACTGCCCAGCTTTCACCCCAGAAAAAGAGGCTTCTTGTCACACCAGCCAATGCATCCCACCACATACCTCCACCTTGATGGCACATCGGCCGATGGCTCTGACTGCCTTCCTCACGAAGTCCACGTCCACTTCAGTCGCATACTCCTTCAGCTCAGCAAGCACCTACCGGAGAGGGCAGAAGGGTGACAGCAGAGCCCTGAACCACCAGGAAGGGGTCACAGGAGCAGATGCCCCTACCCTTTGGAGGCATCCTGGCCCTCTGCTGCCAAAGCGATGCGACAACGGGCTCCTAAACAGCCAGTGGCTCAGGCTGACAAAACTTCAACAGCTTTATGGACTACTGGTTTGTAGGGGCACTGCCTGCAAAGGCCTAAGCCCTCCCTCAGCATGTCATTACCCACAACATTCATGAGCTCATGACACCAATCCAAGCTTCCCTCACTGGAATGGCTCTAGCTAAAACCCTTGCCAAGGCCACCCTTTGAGAGGAAAACAAGGAAGTGTGCAATGCTGCTCTACAGCAATGGGTAGGCACTAAGGTAAAGAAGCACATGCAACACAGGGTACAGCAGGAAAGCAGGCATTTCCTGTCTCTTCCCTGCAATAGTGAAGGTGCAGCACTGGTGCAGTTGGCAAGAGACCCGAGATGCTGGATCCTGAATCTAGAGCTCACTTAGCTAGCCCAGCTAAGAGAACCCCTAATGCCAGAAAACCTCTAGAAACTGGAAGATCAGCCTCGGCTCCCGCCCTTGGTCCATGCTGATCCAGGCCAGCTTAAATATAGTCAACTCTGGGGCTTCCATCACTGCCCTGAGGAACGTGCTCCCCTGTGGATGGCCCTGAGCCACAGCATCTCTCTCAGAAAGGGTAATTCTACAGGATTTGTTGCAGGCCCCATCCAAGCTCCTCAGTGAGCAATTCCCACCTTCACTGGTAACCCTTTCAATGCCTTGGTATAGTTTCACCCAACCCCCTCCACCATTTTATTGGCCAAAATGGGTCACCCAGTGCCTGTTTACACCTTTCACATGGTTGCAGGATTGTTATACCTGGCCAAAGGGTGACAGCAGGGGGAACAACCCTCCCATAGTCTGCCCCATCCAGCAGGCAGGACATGGGTGGATCCCTGGGAAGGAGGGCTGACCTGTGCAATGTTTGCCTGGGAAGCCAGGCGGATCATGATGTCCAGTTTTTCCAGTTTAACGTAGATAGGGTCATTGTACTTCACAAAGAACACCTTCATCTCATGCTTCAGGATTTCAGGCCTGGAGTGGGAGACACCAGAGCGTTAAATGACTCTCCATCTTTCTGGATTTCATCATGTGAGCCAGCCACTCAAATCCAGCACTGATTTCCCTGCCCCCATGCTCTGAGGATGTCAGACATGCACCTGTGTCAATGTAAGCGCCTCCCCAACCTCAAAGCCTTGTGGTGAGATGCCTGCCCAGCATGATCCTCCTCACCCCTACTGCAAGATTCCAAGTCTGAAAGCGCATGGCCAGCTTGAAGGGCAACATGGGCTTTGCTCTCTCAGGTCATTCATCTTTCCAGTCCAATATTCTGTTCATGGAAGTGCCTGAATCTTTTGAGACAAGTGACACTCCCAGGTTGGAGGGACCAGATCACAAGTGTGAAAAATCAGGACAGGGCGGAAGGTATCAGAGGCCTATATGAGACCAAGCCCCTAACATCAGGACTGTCCCTTAAAGATTAGGGTGCAGCTGATCACCTTACCCCACTTTTCCCTTCTAACACAGCTAGCTGCAATATGCTGTGCCTGGCATGAGTGGGAGGGAGGCAGGAGAAGAGAGAAACACACTCCGACCCCTGCAATCAATAGGGCTATGCCTACACCAGGAAGCTTAGTTCGGGCTTCCTTAGTCCAAACTAAGCAGTTCTGCATCAGTTTGAACAAACCACGTTGTTCAGTTTGAACTAAAAAACGTGGCCAGTTCACACATAGTTAGTTCAAACTGGCACCGCTACATCTAACTAGTTTGAACTAAGCTTTGCTTTTTTAAGCTTTTCTAGTTCAAATTAGGCAAAGCCTAGCACAGGCAGTGACCACATTAGTCCAGATTAAGGGTCCTTAATCTGGACTAATTTGCCAGTGTAGACATAGCCTAGATGCCCTGAAACTTGAAACTGGTTCCTTCCGAGTTAGAACTGCTGGCCAAATGCTGGAACTGGAGCATTGAGGGGGCTGCAAAAAGTGACCATGGACCTGGGCCTGCACCGTGAGGCTTGCTGACAGCTTGACGTAGCTGGCTGCAACACCAGCTTTCAAGACAGAGCTGAGCCAGGCTGACAGGAGTATCACAATGTGGGGACCAAATCATAAATGTGGAGATAATTAATACAATTTCCTCTCTCCTCCCCAACACACACACTTTTCAGGGACCAGATGGTCATTTCTACGGCAGAAAAAGCTTCTGGGGCTTACACAAGGGAGCAGGAATGGTTTGAGGACAAGAAACTCTTGGGTCATTACACAGCATCTGAGCTCAATCTTTAGTGCTTTTATCCGGAAGCCCCAGAGAGAAGGGAAGTGCTGTTAGTCCCAGGGCACAGATAGGGAACTGATGCACCGAGACTGACTTGCCCTGGAATTCGAATTCAGCTCTCCTTGATGCTAACCTGGCACCCACCCACTACAACATCAATCCTCCCTGTACTCAGACTTGGTCTGGCTTTCAGTTTCCCTTCCTGCTAACAGGCCCACCTTTCTAAGTACTGTTTGCTCTGGAGAAGAAGCTTCTAATTTCAACATGCAATAACTGCTAAGAAAATAAACCAATGTAAACATCTGCTCTGCCCCCCCTCCCCGAGATGCAATTTATCCTGTTATGGTTCAGTTAGTCACGTAGCACTTGTAACAAAGACACAGTCTCCATGTGTGTAGCCTGTACTGCCCTACTGGACACAGAGGAATACTAAGGTTGTCCAGCACCCAGGAGGCAAGCCCACATTTGCACAGGACAGGAGGAGTTGTGGCTCCACTACCCATCTTCCCTAGGGAGGGGGAATCTGTACCATGGGGGGAGAAGCGGGCACGAGGCTACAGCTGTCCTGCTGCCTGGTCCTGGGGTGGGACAGGGCAGCCTCAACACCTGCCCGGCCTGGGGAGGGGAGAGGACATCATAATGTACAGGGGATGCCGCCTCCTGCATCCCTTGCCATCCATGAAAGGCCAGCCCAGCCTGGACCCCTCCAGCATTTATCCACCAATGCTCCAGCTCAGTGCTTACTCTAATGGGGGGGGGGACGGGACACTCCTCCCTCTCCCTGAATCCCTCCTCCTGCACCTTGTGAAGAGCCAGCCTGGCAGCCCGCACAGCCCAGCACCCAATGACCCTCCCACTGCCACTGACTGGACACAAACCAAAGTTTCATAAAAAGAGGCAAGTCCCTGGCAGGTATTGCCCTACCAGAAAAGGAACAGGCGTGTTTTAAAACATAACCATAAAAACAATCATTTTCAAAGTCATTAGACGCACCTGGCAACTTAAAGAGAATTTCACGGTTTTTACACTTGCGTACAGTGTGAGAAAGCAGCCAATAAGAAACACTTCACTTGGAGAGTGACACTTGTGTCTAAAGGTACATCTATACGGCAACCCCAAGGTACAATTGGACATTGCTGAGCTACCTTCCATCTAGCTAGTTCAGATACCTGAGCAGCAAAGCCATGAGAGCATGTGCTTTAGTGGCTTCACTGCTCCAGGCCCTGAAGTGGCTCAGTCCGAGCTCAGGGGCGTCCACTCAAGCTGCAATGGCATCCCAGGATGGCTGTGCAGACAGCCTTAGTTTCTAGGCAGTTTCATTTTCAGCTTGGTAGACTCTTTGGGATTCCAGCACTACTGTGGGAAGAGGCATGATTCTGTGGGGATTAAAACCAACTCTGTACCAACAACTCTAATCAATAGGGATTCAGGAGGCTTCAGCTGCATGGTTGTAAATTCCCTACCAGAACAGGGCTGTGCCATACACAAGGCTCTGTTACAGAGGTTACAAAGGAGATCACACTCATGGAGTGAGACTCCCACACGGTTAGGCCACCAGTGCTGAGGTCAGAGCCAGGAGAGAGGCTCACCAGAAGCCAGCTGGGCCTGATATCAAGGAGCTGACCATGCCCTCTGCCCAACAGTGCCACGGATCTGCATCTCACCTCTTCTGCACAATGAGGTTGATGTTGCGGAGAGCCACGTACTGTAGCTCAGGCTCTGCCGACAACAATGTGACCAGAGGAGGAGCTAGCTTCTTCAGCAGAGTGCTGTAATAATCCAGGTCCTTCGACAACATCTCCATGAACTTCATCAGCACTTTCACCGCTGACAGGACCACAGCAGAATTGGCATGGGATAGGCGGGGTGTCACCCGTTCACAGATGCTGGGGGAGAGAAGGAGAGAGAGAGAATGGCAAAGGCAGATACAAAGCCACCGGATGGTAAAGTTTAACCCCCAAGGCAAAGCATTGCTAGTACCCCCAAGGGACTGCGTTCAGTCCCCCCAAAGGAGTCCAGGCTGACAGAACTGGATAGGCAAACCCAACAATGCATCTGAGACTGGGTCCCAAACTTGGGCCTTAATTGCCAGCGCTGGTGAACTACCTTAGCCAGTGAAGAATATGAATCTCATGCCACCTCTGAGCTGCTCACTCAAGGTAACCTCGAACCCAAACAGACTTGGGAAGAAGCAGAGTCTAGGTCTTCTTGATAAGACAAAAAGAGTGCAGCAGCAGATCTTCCAACTAGCAGAAGATATGCCCAGAGCACTAGCAAAGGGCATGAAGACAGCGGGCTGTCATGGGGCTGAGGAAGCCTGACATTCTCTGGAAGGACATGGGCTATGAGAGTAAACAAAACAGCCCCTTTAAAGCAGCACATAGGGCCCAGGCAGCTCATGATTCATTGGTCCAGCAGCCCGATTTCTGGCTCTCTGATGTCCAGCAAGCCAATCATGGGCTCCACACTCCCTCCTCCCTAACCTCTGGGCCTCCCGGTCATCCTTGGGCATGTAGTTGGCCAGGCAGTCCAGGATGAAGATCTGGCCCCACTCGGTGCACTCATTAAGGGCCGTCAGCAGCTTGTTAATCGACTGAGGATTCAGGTCCAGCAGGTTACTGCTTGGGTGAGACTCTGCTATTTCCGAAAGGGCTGCCACTGCATTCGCCACCACCTGAGAGAAGACAGGCAGGTCATTAATGCCCCCAACACATCTAACACCTTCATGCATGCCAGGACTTGGCACTGCCTGGAGGACAGAAATCTAGATTCTGTTCCTGGGTTTGTGGATAACCCTCATGGCCCAGGGACTCCTGCTGTAAGCCAGTAGACTAGACACCTCTGTGAAGTGCCTAATGCACCTAGGCGAAAGGTACCAAGAACTGCCACCACAGGCTTGGAATGAGCACCTAATGGCTACTTGCATTCCTGCCATAGAGCAGCCAAGACTGTAGCATGCTACCCAGGAACCACATCTCTCTGGCCAAGATATATCCCAATACCGATTCACCCAACCGCACGACTATATCAGCTTCACCATTACAGCAGCCACAAGCAACTTCAACACCACCACCCACCAGGGTTGCAGTTTCAGGTTCCCTAGAGATAGGAAGAAGGGAGTCAGGACAGAACCTGAGCTCCTTAGAAACACACACAGGACACCCCTGCTATCAGCAGCACACTCGGAAACAATCTTAGAGAACCCAAATGACATCCGAGTGCTGAGCTGAATCTCAGAAACAACTGAACAGACAGGAGAGCCATTTCTGTTAGCATGTGGGTGCCAGGGCTATGCTAACACCTTGAATATTTAGGATGTGTGGTGCAAGTTAAGCCAGATTCAGATCCAGCGCTTCACCCTGGGGCTTGGAAGACAGAAGCCTCCATTATTCCGACACTGACCACAATGCCTTTGTTCCTGAACACAGGCCCACCATCCGTCTCCTTTAAAGCCACCAGCTCCTTGCCTGAGGGATTTGCCCAGAAATGCAGCTGCTGTGCTGGGAGGGTGTTAAGAGCTGATGGGCAGGGGAGACATGATGGTCAGCTGGCTATGAAACACTCTCTTGCCCCAAAGTCTGGGTTTTCTTTTAGGCAGGAAGGCAGTAAGGGGAAGGAGCAAGACAACATGTTATCATGAAGGATGCGCTGAGTCTCCTCTGAACCTGTGACAGATACTCAGGTATCTACACCAAGAGATGTTACCAAGCAGTCAGTGTTGTAAGCTTATTTCTGAGCACATTCACTTTGGTCCCAGTTGCTGACCAGCAGCAATACTGGATTTTGGCATCAGCGATGTCCAAATGGCCAGAAGGGGGCTTGGCCATCAGCTAAAAACTAATCTGCTCATTCAGGCTTGAAAGGAAACACACAATGAGGAACTCTTTGGCTGGCCAGGACAAACAGACTCGCCTCTGTATTTACAGCACTAACGTTTTCTGCTAGTGTTCCATTCAGGGTAGAGGGGGTTGGTGCACAAGTGAGTGTGTTCCTCTCTCAGAGAAAAGAACAAGGAGTCATGTTGCACTTAAAGACTAACAGATTTATTTTTTGCATGAGCTTTCGTGGGAGAAAATCCCACTTGGTCAGATGCCTGGAAAAATGGGGGAACTTACAGAATGGGATGAAAATAAATGCAAAGGAGTGTAAAACATAGGATCTGGTCATACAGTAACAGCAAATCAGAGCAGTTTAGATTCAAACCCCGGGAAGGTTTATGTCAAATTACCTTTTGTAATGGGAAAAGAGCTCAGTCTCGATTTAATCCTGCTTTCACACAATTTAATTTGCATATTAATTCCAGGCAAGCTGTTTCTCCTATTGAGACTATGGGTTCTTTTCCTATTACAAAAGGTAATTTGACTTCAGTCTTCCCAGGGTTTGAACCTAAACAACTGCTCTGATTTGCTGTTACTGTATGATCAGATCCTATGTTTTACACTCCCTTGCATTTATTTTCATCCCATTCTTTAAGTTCCCCCATCTTCCAAGCATCTGACCAAGTGGGATATTCTCCCATGAAAGCTCATGAGAAAAATAAATCTGTTAGTCTCTAAGTGCCACATGACTCCTTGGTTTTTTTGCTGGACTAGACTACACAGCTGCCCTTTTGGAAATTCCTCTCTTAGGCCCTTCAGACTGCTGCACTCAGATGGACCCTGGCAGAGCAGTGAGGAAGGGGCCAGCATTCAAAGCTGAGATGGTCCCAAGGACTGGGAGGAAAGAGGCCAAATCCCTGGCCCTGACATGGAGCTTGGGAAGGATGCAGCTGGCCAAGCAGCTGACAAGAGCTCAACATAAAAGCAAGCTCTGCATGGGCATTACATGGGTTTTCATCCTGGGCAAGTCAGACATCTGCATTCTCTACATCTCAGCAGGACTCGAGAGCGCTTACATGCAAGCCACTCTGGGCCCAACAGGAGCAGCCCACTGGGATGAAGCACAGAAGCAGAGGGCAATTTCAGCCAGCTAATGTGAATCATTACCCATAAGTGCAATGGGATATCTGCCCAATCAGATGTGACAGGCTCTTGATTTCAAAATGGTCTCAGTCAAGAGATCCACATATCTGCTTGCAAAGGCTGATAGGCTATGCTGAGTGGGACAGGATGATGAATCCTGGCTTCTAATCACTGGACCCACTGCTCACATCACTCAAGCACTTCAGAAACCAAGAGCCATGAGCTCACAAAGAAAATGGTGACTGCATTTCATCAATTTATGCCAGAGCCATTACACCAGAGCTTCCCTTCCCCAAGTCCCCAATTTCCTGGACAGCAGCTCAATGCCAAGATGAGAGGCTGGAAAATCTGTGCTCCAGAAGAGCAGCTCTTCCTGGTCCGACATGTACAAGCGTCTCAGACATTGTGAAAGGTGGCTGGAACCACATCGCTAACTGAACCCTCACAAAGAAGTCACCTGTCCCCCATCACTGCACCTAGCCAGGCCAGCCACAGAAGACAAGTGTCTCTGGAGGGGTGAGGAGGGTAGTGGCAGGGCTAAGACCCAAGAAAAGGAAGTGCAGCCCTTTGACCCAAGGAAGTAACAGATGCTGGAAGAGCCCAGCTGGCAAGAGGCTTGATCTGTGATGTAACCACAGATCTTGCAAGAATGCTCTAAAACTAAGCACCTCTGCTTAGTGCTGGTGCTCTGTACAGCTGCTGACACATGCAGGATCATCCCAACATTGTTCTTCGCTCAACAGGCACTGCAACTATTCAGAACCACCAGGCAGGCTTTGTCAAGGTGGCCGTGTTGGTGGCAATGAATGGTAAGTGTGCTGCAGAAAGACGGGAAAATGGCTGGATTTGGCCTCCTGTGTCCTGCAGAGTCGCGAGCCACAAAAGGTTGAGAAATCACAGCTCAAGAGCGGTGGTTCTCAACCACTGTGTCAGGACATATTATTGTGCGTCATGGAGATGGGTCGATTTGGCCTGGAGCATCCTGTAAGGTTGTGATATGCTGCTGAGTTTGCCACAATCTGCAAACAGTTGAGAACCACTGGTCTACTGTAAGCAAGGAGAGAGGGGAAGAGCAGGAAGAGGCCACACAGTCTGAAGCTAAAGCAGCCTCCTTTGTATGTACAATGGCATTTCTTAAGGCCCACTGAAAAGATCAACATTTTTATGCTTTTAAGTGCCCCCAGTTGAAGCCATGAATGCACAGAGCCACACAGAGGTATGTGCTTGGATCACCAAGAGAGGGAAGGGACTGGGGAGAGCAGCTGGCCAGGTCTGTCACAGTCTGGAGGAGAAGAGAGGAAAGGACCAAGCCGCGAATGAAGGACAATCACCATGGGGTTGGAATCTGAAATGAGGTCCTTCAATGTGTCCAGGAACCCTTGGTCCTCCACAAGCTGTGCATTGATGTCATGAAGCTTTGCCACACAGACTGCTGCTGTCTTGCGCACGTAGGGGTCCTCATCCTTCAGACACTTCCTCAGGGGCTCGCAGAGATATTCCGTTATCTTATCCACACGGATGCAGCCCATTGTCCGCACAGCCAGAGCCCGGATCAGAGGGTTGGGATCCTCACAGTCCTGAAGGAGTGAAAAAGAAAGGTCAGTTCTAGTCTGCTTTGGACCTCAATTTTCAGGCTTGGGAGCTGAAGCTTTTAATCCATATTCAGGATCAAAACTGATCTCCAGTGGCACTATGGTCAAGTCCATATTAAGGCATCTAAATAGTGACCTAGGACCTCAAGAAGGCAAGTATGAAAGCTTGAAACACAGCACAGACATCACTTCCTTAATGCACACTGTCTGGATTTTGATGTCTTTATTTCTCATTTTGATACCTTTTGGGAATCAGTTTTCAACTCTCACTCTTCCAAGTGCTTTCATTCCTTCCTAAAAAGCTGTCAGAGGCAACCAATTTCTTTGCCTGTAAATCATTCCTAGACAAAGGGTATCTGGCTTCTAACATGACATGGAACTAGATAATCCTATGCCATTTCAAAACTGCTTTGGCAGCATCTCCACCCCAGCAGCCTCAGACTCCTAAAGCAAGAGAATCTGGAGACCTTCTTGGTTGCAGCCACCCTTACTGGCCAATGGTCTGGGACAGGCACTAGCTATAGGAAGATCATGGAGGGGACACAATTTCCTCAACTTACAAGGAAACCACAGAAGAACCACTGCCAAGGAAGTATGTCTTCTGAGCTAAAATAAAGGCCAAATTTAGCTGCTCCATCCAGTGCTCAAGTCCCAGGGAATCACAGCTAATTTACAAGAGAAGAAGGGGCAAACTGAGAAAGCCAACCTGTGCCCACTTCTTTACAGCCAGACAAGTGGTGATTCAGTCTGCAGACTTCACAGGCCCCATCCTGGTTTCCAATCTAAGTCAGAGGACAGGACTGACATGAGGGGGCACTCAGTGAACATGACGACTGGATGCTCACTCAGGGTGATCCAGCCAGCTCAGGAGTAGGTTCTTAGGTAGAATGGGGAAAAAGGAAGACCAGGACTACGAAATATGTTCAAAAATGAGGTGGACAGAGGGGAAGGGCATCCTGAGCAATACTGAGCTCAGTGAGAGGACAGCAGTGGAAGTTCAGTCACAGCAGTTCCCTGAATACTCACAGCAAACCAAGCCCAAGCTGTCCACTTCACAAGCTGACATTGCTGAAGTGAGCAGCACTCCCATCTCACCTTTACAAAGGTGTTGACAGCCATAATGGCCATGTCTGGCTGGCTCTTGGCATAGTTCATGAGGTACAGGTAGACCAGCTTCTTCAGCTCCAGGTTGTCTGTCTGCATACAGTTCACCACGTCCGGGAAGAGTGCGCTGAAACACAACATGCCTGTGTGAACTACCACAGTGCTGCCGAGACAGGGGCAGGAGACAACTATTTGGGGCATGTTAAACCTTCACCTCTATAACCAGAAAGAAGCACATGTCCTGCCACTTATCCCATAGAGGACTCAAAATGTCATCAACTCTGACCTTCCCAGCTGCCAGGATATTTCTTTAACCTTTTCTACCCAAGCGTTAGGCTTCATTGATCTCTCTGCGGGAGCCATTCCAATACCTGAATTGCTTCATGGAGCTCCACATCAAATCAGTCCCTAACAGACAGCTTGTGTCATCTTCCCCACCCTGAATGCTCAAATCTGGAATTCTGGTTGCAAAGCTGGCTCTCCAGTCTCTCAAAAGCTGATCCAATCTAAACAGACCAACACTAATTTAAAAACCCTACGGCAAATGTAGCAAGAAAGTCGAAGAACAAGGACGTTCTTATCAGGGGCTTTTGGAATCTCCCTCAGGTCCCAATTTGTGACTCTTCAGACAGCTGTACACCTCTGTAGAATATTCGGAATAGAGTGCATGTCAAATACCTGCTTGGTGCTCTATTTAAAGCCACACTCCCTATTTAACCTCTAGGCATTCCCAGCTACACCTCAAACCTACCATATTCCTGGGACTTTGTCCCCTTCCGTTACTCTTCTTCCCCTAAAACCTGTTGGATGCTCTATTACAAAAGATCCAGAGGACCATTTTAATTGATTAATGAATCCAGCAAATAGACTATACCTGCACTATAGGACTGACCAGATTAACACTGGGCTGTGGACTGCATCACAATCAGTTTAGAAAAAAAAACAAAAAACAAAACATGTCAACTGTCCAAGTTTGTTTTGCCTCAACCTGCAGCCATGCTGAGCAAGTTTGCTTCAGACTCAGCCAATTCTTTTAAGCGTTAAACTCTATATGCTGAGCAAAGTAGCTGCACTAAAATAGCCATCCAAGGGCTGTTCAGACACAACAGCACGCCCAGTGTGGTAACCTCTTTCCATGGTGGTGAAGGAAAACTTCACTGCATTAAAAAAACAAAACAATAGAAAAAAATATGCCCTTGACTCTTTATTTTAAATAGCACTCTTCTTGTCAAGAATAAAAAAAAAGAGTTTTACAAGGACACCCTGTATTCCAGAACTGTAACAATGGCCTAACAGATGGCAACTGTAAAAGAAGCATTTTTCTAAGTCTCTGATCCCAGCAAATGGGTCAAATATTCTAGAGCTGCAGTGTGCACGACAAGCTGTATGGGAAAGCCACCCCATTGACAGCATCAGAACTGGATGCATAGACAAACTTGGTTTGTCCTATTGCTACAGGAGCCCAGATTGACTTGGTTAGTGAACCCTCCCTTCCACCAAGGCACAACTAAAAGCCTGGTTAGTCCCTCAAATCTAAAGAAGAAGAAGTCTGGAACAATTTGGGGTGAACCTGGGCATATGAAAAAATAGACCAATCAGACGCTAACTCTCTCAAACAGCAGTTATGGTCAGAGATTGCTGGCCTGCTTAGCTAAACACCAAGAGAGCTGCCCAACATATCCATTATGGTGCCATATGTGGGGTGGCTGTTACATCACAGGCCAGTTAAGGCAGAACCCACATATATATATATATATATATATATGGAATACAGCAGTGATTAGCTGTCTCCTAGAGACAGTAGCTATTCACTGGTGTGTTGAAAGCTATTTTCAAGAAAAGGAAAAAGGAGGATCTGGGGAATTACAGACCTGTCAGCCTCACCTCAATCCCTGGAAAAACACTTAGAGGAAAATAAAGTGATCAGGAACAGTCAGCATGGATTTACCAAGGGTAAATCATGCCTGACCAATCTCATTTCCTTCTATGATCAGATAACTGGTTTTCTGGATGCAGGAAGAACCGTTGATGTGACATACCTTGATTTTATCAAGGCTTTTGATACAGTTCCCCACAGCATTCTCACTGGCAAATTAAGGAAGTATGGGTTGGTTAGGTGGACTATAGGGTGGATAGAAAACTGGCTAGATCAACGGTTTCAGCGTGTAGGAATCAATGGATCCATGTCTAGCTGGCAACCAGTAATGAGCGGTGTGCCCAGGGGTCAGTCGTGGGGCTGGTTCTGTTCAACATTTTCATCAATGATCTGGATGATGGAATAGACTGCACTCTCAGTAAGTTTGCGGATGACACCAAGCTGGGGAGAACAGTAAACACATTGGAGGGCAAGGACAGGATTCAGGGAGACCTAGATAAATTGGAGCAGTGGGCCAATGGAAATCTTATGAGCTTCAATAAGGACAAGTGTAAAATCCTGTATGTGGGACGGAAAAACCCCATGCACTGCTACAGGCTGGGGAACATTCAACTAAGTAGCAGCACTATAGAAAAGGACCTGGGGGTCATGGTGGATGGGAAGCTGGATATGAGTCAGCAGTGTGCTCTTGCTGCCAAAGAGGCTAATGGCATACTGGGCTGCATCAAAAGAAGTGTTACCAGCAGATCAAGGGATTTGGTCATTCCCCTCTATTCTGCACTGGTAAGGCCACATCTAGAATACTGTGTTCAGTTTTGGTCTCCCCACTACAAAGGACAGGAACATGCTAGAGGGAGTCCAGCGGAGGGCAACCAAAATGATTAAAGGGCTGGAGCACAAGCCCTATGAGGAAAGACTGAAAACATTAGGCTTATTTAGTCTGCAGAAGAGAAGCTTGAGGGGGGATTTGATAGCAACCTTCAACTACTTGAAGGGATGCTCCAAGGAAGATGGAGCTCGACTATTCTCGGTAGTAACAGAGGACAGCACGAGGAGCAATGGTCTCAAGTTACAGTTAGGGAGGTCAAGGCCGGATATTAGAAAAAACTTTACTAGGCAAGTGGTGAAGCATTGGAATGAGCTGCCTAGGGAGGTGGTGGAATCTCCATCTTTGGAGGTGTTTAAGGCCCGGCTGGACAAAACCATGACTGGGATGGTTTAGTGGGAGTGGTCCTGCCTCTGGCATGGGGTTGGACTAGATGACCTATAAGATCCCTTCCAACCCTATGATTCTTAAAATGCTCCCATGCTCTCCGCTGATGTGAATGGACTCTCAGGGAAAGTTACTGTTGTCTGATGCGTCCCAGCCATCTAGTGAGGTGCACCAAAGCTAGGAGAAAGCAGAACCCTTCAACATGCATAGGAAAAGGCCCTTCGGACTGCTCAGAAATCAAGTGTTTTGGTTTTTTTTAATCAAACACTCACTTTTCCGGAATATAAGCTTTCAAGGATTCTAGCCTTTCCCCGAATTCAGATGGGTTTGCTTGAAGCTCTAGTCTGCATTCGTGTCAAGAAGGTAGCTTCCCTTCCGAGGAATGAGTTTTCTCTCACGTTATAGTAGTTTCACTCTGGTTAGATGGAAGGATCCTGGCTATGGACCCTATTACCTATGCCTGCCCTCAGCCTGTATTTCATGCAGTCTATTATTGTGCTCCCATGCTGGGAACCCTCCATCCAATCCTTACACCCTGCTCCTTCAAATCCATCATCCTTCTGCTCCTAAACTTCACCCTGGGTCTTGTGCTGGCTGTGCTCATTTCACTTTGACTGCAATCTCTTCCCGGGATGGAACATGGCTACAGAAAGTGCCCTGTGAACTAATGGTGCTGGGAGCCCTGACTTGCATCTGGACCCTGGGGTTATAGTTAGAGCTCTGCTACACGCTCAGTGTGCAGGACTGTTCTGTGCTGGGTCCACATCTGTGCCACTGGAGAAGGGCAGATTTACACATGGCACGAGCAGCCCTCGGGTTCTGGGTCAGCTGTTGACTCATCCATACAGCTGGGTCTAGCTGGGCACCCCCCACTCTGCAGCAAGAGAAGACAGCCCAAAAGCCCCTCCCTCTGTGTAGGCAGCATACCTGACATCTTTGCCAACGGTCATAGATGCAATCACTTTCTTCACTGCCTCCTTCTTCTTCTCCTTCTTGTCGCTGTTCAACTCTGCCTTCAGCTCAAAGATTTCCCCTGGAGGACAGGGAGAAAAATTCAGGAGTCAATCCTTGCCCTGAACAGACCAGGGCAGGCAGGAGGTTCTGTCAGCTGGTTAAATGAATGCTCTGTTTCCATTCCCCATGGGAATTGAAAGCACTTGCATGGTGGTTTATAGCAAATGAAGGCAAAGAGTTCTTTGACCCAGGCCTGCAAGGGAGCCCAACCAGTGACCAACAGCTCTAGACCACATTCAGCAACAGTCTTAGCCTCACCAGCTGGGAACTCAAGCAGAGCCAAGAGGCTTGCCTGGGCCAACAGGAGTTTATGGTAATATGACAGCAAGCGGGTAGCCCCAATACAGTGCTCTAACCAGGTCATAGGACAAGTGTTTAAGACTTGGGCTCAATAGCTTGCCTAGACTGGGAATGCCTCAATCTGTGAGCTCAGAGACAGCACAACTTGCATGGGCCATTACTCCACTGGCGAGCTCTGAATCGGTGTCAAATGGATCCAGGAGAGGCACCTGAGCTGGGACCAAAACTGGCACAATGGGAGAAGACAAGAAGGAGGGAAATGTAAGTGGGTCCTGTTACAGCTGAAGCTAGATAAATTCAGCCCAGAAACAAGATGTCACTTTGTAACAGTGACCCTGGGAACAGTTTACCAAGGGCTGTCTGTGGTGGATTCTCCATCACTGGTAATTTATAAATCAAGACTGACTCTTATTTTAAAAAAAAAAGAAAGATGCATTTAACCAGGAATTATTTTGGGGCAGCTCTCTAGCCTGTGTCATAAGGAACTAGACCAAACTAGACAATAACAATGGTCTTTTCTGCTCTTCCAGACTATGAATCAGGCCTGGCGCTTCCTCTACAGAGGGGACGCAAGGGGGAGGCTGGCAACAGCTAGTGGGATCTCTGCCCTGAACTTCCCCTTCACCTCATTAAAACACTCAACACAAAGCAACTCTCTGGTCCACACTGCTTTGTGTGTGCAGAAATGGGAACTGCCAACACTTTCAAAAGGGAATTGAAATGGGTGTTGAAATCTCACTTTGGCTTCTTGGAATCTGTGTGTTGCTCTAGCACCAGCTGTCTAGAGATTTCAAAGCACTTCCTGAACATTGGGGAATCCAGCACCGATATTTTTGTGCAAGAAGCACTGACTCAGTTATTCAGACAGGCGAACAGAGGTTAGCTGACAAAAATTTGACTGCATGAGGGCTAGAACCCACCCATGAAAAATCCACTCGCCAGTGAAGAAAATCTAAGAAAAGAAGAGGGGGGCTGGAGAAAGGTGCTAGGCTATCACTTACCACATAATTCAAGTTTTATGGAGAATGAGAATGTTTCTAGTCATCATTGTTAAGAAACCTTCTGAATGTGACCTGTCACATCACTGGCTGCCTGAATTTATCTGGCATGCTCAGCACTGTGGTGGGCATTCAAGAGTCTGCCCCATCTCCTCTAGCAGCTATGAAAGGCTGGACTTTCTACCCAGGTGTTCTCTCCACCTTTGGTGCCTACCCGGCCCTTCCTCTGTTGTTACTTGTCTGGTAAGTTCCGCAAAACCTGAGTCACTCTTCCTGAGTCAGTCCTGGGCTGAAGCTTTAGCCAACTCTTATTCCTCTCTGCAGTAGCAGAATCACCCACTATGATTAGAGTGCATCTGTCCTACACTGATAGCATCCAGAGAACAACAGTGCCCCGAACAAGGCAGAAGATGGCTGCCAATGGCTCTCTTGGTGACAGGGCACACACCCTCTACAGTTTGGCAGGAGTGGAGTTCTCGAGGTAGCCACAGGAAAGCTGAGCACGCTAAGTGCAGTGGTCTGGCTGGGGAGTACTAGCATGTGGCTTTGCAAGATGAACAGCTACCACCACCAGCAAGGAAACAAGCCTGTATTTTTCCTCTCATCCAACCCAGTCTGACAGCACCATGTACCCTGGGTCCTGGGGCATCTATTCCAGTTCATGCTTAAGCAAAGGTTAACAGGTTGCACCAAACTCTACAGGGTGGGAAGGGAACAGTCATGGGGCCAGATGAAACAGGAGGAAACCGGCTCCAGGGCGATGTGATATAGAAAGTCCACTGCGGTCCAGAGTCCACAGACTCAATCCAGAGCCTAAAGTACACGGACATGACCACCATCAAATGAGAAACAAGTGGTGCAGTCACGCAAACTTGATACGAGTATGCTATTGACATAGCAATGATGGGAGCAGGTGAAGGTCCGTTCTTTAGCTTTTGTTGGGATCAGAGCTAAGCTAAACCCTCCTTTTAACTCAACCTTCCCACCTTTCAGTCAGTGCCCCACACCAGCAGAGGTAACTGAACAGTGAGAGATTCAGACTCCCCTCATTTACATTATTTCCTTGGTTTGGCAGACATTTAAATTTAGCATCCAGACAGCCACTTGCATTGCCGGGCCAGTGATTAGCGAAGGTTTCAGGCCTGGCAGGATTTTCCACCAAACCCTTTTAACTAGTGCACAGACTACCCAAGCACATTAAAGAAAAGGTCATCTGCATGGGCCAGTCTGCCAGCTGCACTGACAGCTGTTACCGAGCTGCAAAAGATGATAAAGGACAGTTAAAAGGCTTGTCTCAGTTCATTCCTAGAGCAGCATCTAGGTGAAGAACTACTTTTTCACCCAGCAGCCTGGGAGCCAGAACACCTGGAATCTGGCAGGGGTTTGGAAGCCAGAATGATAGACAGTTTTGTCTGCCATTAGTGATCAGGTTACCAGCTTCTTCATCTGTCCAGCAAACTGAGATCCAGCCAAAGGATGAGAGAGCCTGTCACCTATCCTGCCACACTGCACACAAGCAAGAACAGAGGCATGAAAAGCATTTACCCATTAACCAGTTTCATTCTCCCTCTTCATACTATATAGCTCCTATAATTAAAAATTCCTTGCATCTGAGCCTTCAGCTATCATTAGAAAGGCAAGGAACACTCAGGCAGGATGGGGAGGTTATTGGTTGTTACCAGGATTTGGGATTGTCCCCAATTTGGGAGCAAAGTCAGACCTCCCCTCACTGCAAAAATGAGCAGGACTCATGCTAACAGCCCCATGCAACGGACCACTGCTAGGCAAGAAGAGACACTAGGACACATGAGTAAAACCACCCCCACGTGCATCATTACCTTTCTTAGTGGTGGTGAAGTACTTGGAGTCTGTCATTTTGGTCCCTGGTTTGCAGTGCGCCTCTGAGAAAAGAGCAAGAGAGAAAACATTGACATAAGGATAACCTCCCTGTTTTTCTGCCGAAGCAGCAACCGCAGAGGAAGCACTGGGAGTTAAAAAAACAAGAAGGGGTGATGGGGGGGGGGACGACTCTGCTCTCCTACAGGAAGACACATCCACCCACCCACCCACCCCAGGGCTCAGTTCATCTGTCAGAAACAAGGAGACACAAACACACACAGCTGGGTGCTCCCAGCCTGCAGAGGAGTGTTAGCAAGGCTGCATCCTGCCCCAGCTCCCCGGTGAAGGGCACCCTGGATGAAGTGTCAGTGAGGGAGGTCGGAGTCATCCCCCTCCCACAAAGGGCTAGTGAAAGAAAGTGAATGCCTCATTACCCCAGCTGGGATAACCTACATCAACAACGACCAAGCCTACAGACCAGCTGACAGCTCTGCCAAGTGACTAGCATGGAGACGTACACCACAGAGCCCATCCCAGCTGGCTGACTGGCTCGGCCCCTTGTCAAAAGCCTCGGCAGACACAATGGACCGGACAGAAGAGACTGAACCCACCCCCCCAAGCTCTGGCTGGCTGATCCCCTCCCATTTAATTCAGGGTGCAAGCACAGCAGTGGGGCACCACGGGGGGACTCTGTACCGCCTGTGGTGCCTTTATTCTGTGATAAAACAAGAACGTCCACATCCAGAGCTGTCAAGTCAGCACTTCATGAACCGAACACAACCCAGGGCTTGGAGACAAGCTGCCACTACAAGGCTTTCTGGGGCTGGTTAGGCTTATGTGCCCCATAGGAACAAAGGGAGGAAGAGTCATTTTGCTAGGCGCTAAACCAAGTAGCCTGACCAGTGCAATAACGCTCCATGTGCTTCATTCTGGGCAGAACATCTTACTGCAGTCCCCCTTCCCCTGCCCCAGGAAGTAGCGCTCAGAAGAGAAGGAGCTAGGCAAAACTGATGATGAAACTAGTTCCAAAGAAGTTGCCTCCTAGGGTAATGCAAAGGAGGAACAACAGTTTAGAAGACAGGGCAAGATTTCTTCTCTGTATTCAATGAAGTCACAAGACGTGGCTCTTTTTGCAAGTCACCAAACACTAGACATCAATTCTCAGGCACTATTCCTTAAAGAAATTAAAAATGCGATACTTCATAGATTCAGGCTCCATGGTCAGAAAAGATACGATCATTTAATCTGATCTCCTGCACAATGCAAGGCACAGAACCTCACCCACCCACACCTGGGAGTTAACCTCTAACTGGACTGAGTTATTAAAGTCCTCGAATCATGATTTAAAGATGTTAGGTACAGCGAATCCACGAGCAAGTGAGCTGTGCTCAATGCTACAGAAGAAATCAAAAAATTGGAGAGCCCTTGCCAATCTGCTCTGAGGGGGAAATTCCTTCCTGACCCCAAATATGCTGGTCAGTTAAACCCAAGACTCACCAGCCAGACACCCAATACTTCAGTCAAGCACTCCACGCCAATGTTTCTCAATCAGTGTTCCCTGGAATGCCAGTGCTCTGCAGACAGTGAGAGGGTTCTGCAACTGATCCTGACTGCTTGCCATGGGGCAAGGGGGTGGTTAGGAGGGGGGCAAAGGAGCAACAAGGTGAGTTAGTGTGCACATGGGAGATCTGAAATGCCTCAGCAAAGCTTCCAGGCTCTCAGTGGCATCTCCCACCAACTTGCTCCTTTGCTGTGGCTAAGGCATTTTAAATTTCTCACTGCTGTTACCACCCCAGTAAAATGCCTCAGCCGACACAAAGCTTTCACCCTTCCCCAGCCAGCAGCACGTGTGAGTGAAAATAACTGGGAATTAAGTTGTATACATAATCATCATGCATGCATCTATTTAAGAAATAAATGCATGTTATTTTTGTAAGACTATTTAATTCAGTTACTTTCCTGCAAAAACAATTCAGGTAATACCCAGATATTACAAACACTACAGGCAGTACGTACTACCTTTTTCAAGAACATTTTCGTCAAGTGTTCCTCACAAAGTAATCGATACCGTTAAGTGTTCCCCATCCACTATAGGTTGAAAACACTGCTCTAGGCCATGTTACAAAACCCCAAGAGCAGAGGCAGATTTACAGCCTGGCAATCTGCAGGTGGCCTTTTCAGAAGGATAGTTGGGAAGTTCCAGATGTGTGTGTCTGTTGATTTCACTAGTTAACCCTGTAGCTACATGGACGTTCAGAATTTCCTCAATATAGATGAGCAGAGCTCCAGAGGGCACTGTCAAACCAGGCTGGTTCCACAAAACAGTTTTTACTCACTCATTTTTCACCAGGATGGTCTTTTTTCAAAGATAACATGACCTTTTTTGCTGGAAGCACCAGCACTGCCAATAGGAGAGAACTTACCGTGAATCTGACCCGTTTTATTTCACAGCCAGACTAACCAAGGAACAGGAAAGAAACCAAACTGGATGTGATATACTGGAGGCCAGTTTCTCTCTTATTTTAAAGCCCTTTTAGTGTTGATTAGAATCAGACTCTACCAGCCCCCAGCCCCCTTCACATTTATCAGGCTAATAATCCCTTCCATTTTACACAGAAACACCCAGCTGGAGAAGTTTGAAGAGCTCTGAGGAAACTAATGAATTAAGGCCCATCCTCCCTGTGATCGAGGTGAGAAATCACCCATTTTATCAGTGGGGAAACAAAGCCACCACACTGGGAAGAGCCAGTCTAAAGTGGCAGAGCCAAGACCAGAACCCAGGTGTCCTGTATTTCAGCCAGAGGCGGTGCTGGGGTGGGGAGGGACTTGGGGCACAGGCCCCGCCCCCTGGCCAGGGATTTTGCGGGGGGGGGGGGGGGCGCACCACCGCTGGCAGCTAGGCCACAGTGCTGCCTGGCCAGAAGTGGCCACTGGAGGTTGGGCCTGTGCCCGTGCCTGTAGCCACAGGCCCGACCTCCAGCGGCTGCTTCTGGCTCTATCCCTGGCCAGGGGTGGGGCTGGAGATACGGGGTACTGGCGTTGGGACCCAGGGCACATGCCCCGGGGTGCCCGATGGCAGCGACACCCCTGATTTCAGCCACAGAAAGGTTTTATTATCAAGGATTAGTTACAGCTTTAGAGATGCTGCAACGACACTCCACTAACCCACTTGCCTGTGCCTGGCTAGTGCAGCTCCCATAGCATGAGATGGCACCAGGCTGGCAGAGAGACATCTGCCGCTGGCCAATGCCAGCTTGCTCCAGCTCAAGGCTCGAGCTAAGGCAATGGTTCCCAACACTTTCTCTGCTGTGGCACATCTTGTTACCTTTAATTAATTTGAGGCACACCACCACAGAGTTTCCAAATGAATTCATGAATATTCATGAGCCAATCCAGAGCTCTTTGATTAGCTTTTCAAAAAAAATTTGTGGCACCCTTGCTCAGACCTGATGGCACACTGGCTGGGAAACACTGAGCTAAGGGGCTATTTAATGGCGGTGCAGATGTTTGGGTTAGGCTCTAGGACCCTGTGAGGGGCAGTGCCCCAGTCTGTGTGGCTGTCAAATGGTCTCTTAAGTCCTGCAAGCTCAAGCTGGTGTCTAACCACAGTGCAAACATACCCTTAGAGCAAGTATTCTCAAACTGGGGGTCAGGACACCTTAAGGGGTCACAAGACTATTATAGGGAGTTGTGAAACGTCAGCCCCCATGCATGGCTGGTTGGAGAGCAGCAGCTTCTGCCTGAGTGCCCAGCTCAGAAGGCAGCAGCCCCCAGCAGCAGCACCGAAGTAAGGTAGCCTGGCACGAGGGTGGTGGGTGGTGGCAATCACTACCTGAAATATTTTCCATGGGGGTCCCAGCAAAGAACATCAAGAAGCTGTGCCCTACATAGAGTGTGTGCTGCCCTGTGTGGCGTTCTCCGACAAGACTGGAGGTTACCTTACCACAAGTCCTTGCTTTAGTGAGTTTAGAGGACGGCAAAGACGATTTGGATTCTCACATTTCTTGGATTTAATCAATGTTGTCTGCAGAGTTACTAAGTAACTGATAACAGAACATCACCATTACCAACAAACCACACTCAGCTTGCGGATTATACTGTGGCATCTCAGAGATCCTATTCCCTGCAGGATGACAATAGGGAGGGTTTGCTGCAATCCTGCTGTCGCTGCAGGACACCACCATAGCTCTACAATCTTACATCATCCTCCTCACTTCAAAATTACGCTGCACAGCACATAACTGCCTCCTGGAGAGTTTTGTGCCCTTTTCTGGGAAGCAGATCCCAGCGTGCCAGCTAGCTGGACGCCTGGTTTGACTCTGCAAGGAACAGGAATTGCCAGAGGCACAACAAACCTCTGTTGCAATGGGCCTGTGTGTTGTACAAATGACCAGAAACATGGAAGGATGAGGGTTTCACCACAACTTCGGATAAGCAGTCGATGTCAGAGACGTCATACTGTAACAGCCTGGACACAAACAGAATAGTCACCAAAAAGGACCCTGCTATCTAGGGCAAGAAATACATGGCACGTACATGGAGTTGTCATGTCACTAGCTAAAGCAGTGAGCTCCCTCCTGCGTCCCAGGCTCCAGCCTCACAGATATTGCAGCCCACACTTTGACAGCCAACCTCAAATTTGATTTCAGATGGAGAACGACCTCCTCCTTTTGAGATCCATCATATTCTTAAGGAGCCCTTGAGTCCAAGGTACCAACGTTTGGATTTTATGAACACTTTATTTAACAGGGTTCAAGTTGAGCAGTTAGCTAAGTAGGTGATTCTCAAGCTTCATCTCCTGTGCCTGGCAGAGGCAGAGGGGCAGAAACATCAGAGAAGGAGAGTGTAAGACCCTGCAAACAGGATGTTTTCAAAGGAAGCGTGAACAGATTGGAATCAGTTGCTGTGACCTTGCTTTTGGGCTTCCCAGCTCCTTGCTGCAGAACATCCTGGTTTTACTGCAGCGTGGGATACCAGATCTCCCAAGCAGACTCTGGACTCAATAAGTAGCAGGCAGAAATGTAAAACCATGAGCTCAGTGTCCGGCGCCAGTTGGAAAAAACAAACAGGATGCACATCGATATCAGAGGATTCGGTGGCTGTACTTCCAGCCCTGCAAACTGTACTACAGGATGAGCGGAGGGACATCAGTAACAGAGCATTTCAGGCCAGCAATAAGGAAAGACTTCAAAGAGGTCATGAGTGGTGCTTATATAACCCTAAGGAAGGTAAATTCCACAAGAGACTCTCATTGGGCATGGTCCAGAAGCTAGGAGCAGGCAATGAGTATGGGGGAATTTCTTGGTGCAGAGGGCAGTGTGTGGAATGCATTCCCCAAGGCAGTGGAGAAGATGCACTATGTGAACTGGCTATTTTCATGACACCTAGAGAAAGGCAACAGCCTAGGATACAAACTGCACAGATGGGGCAATGCATGGTAATCCTAGAATTGGCAGCATAGCATAAGAAAACAATTCAGAATGGTGGCGTGTCAGGGTGCAGAGGTGCTACAAAGAAAAAGTCAATTACGGAGCTGAAAGACTTGACCATCATCTTGGTAAAAGGAAGCTGAACACTGAGAAGTGTCATGGATGCCTGGAAAATACTTAGCACTTTTCCAGCACCTTTCATTCAAGGATCTCAAAAGGTACCCACTCAGGTAGAGTTAGCCTTGTATTACAGACTGAAGGAGACAAGGGTAAGCCAAGCATTTCACAATTCACGCCCAAGGCTGAATAAATGGCTCTAGGTGCCAAAGCCTCCCTCCAACAGAGCTTAGGGTGGTCCACATTGAGCTGTCAATGAGGATAATGCTGGCCTTCCAGAGAGAAAGTAGAAAGGAGTCAGAGAAAGGGAGTATCTGAGGACAGTTGAGACTGTGTTTGTATGGAAACCATACACCATTACCAACTGCTTGTAAAGCAACCTCCCCAACGCACTAGATAAACCAAGTAGAAAATTGAATGTGGAATCCTGCCTCTGTTGCTGACATGCAGTTAGTCACTAACCTCTGAGCCTTGCTTTCCCTTGCCATCCTCTGATTTACCAATCTATGAGCTTTTTGGGGAAGGGACCATCTAGTATTAGGAGTGAAGCATCTAGGGTAATGGGACTCCACAGTGCTACCATTATACAAATAGCACGAGTTACTAGGCTTCACTGATCTCCAGGACTTGAAAGATAAGGTAAGGGCAAGCACCAACCCATGGAGAGATGTAGGGACATTCCTAGGTGCATCTAAAAGCACTACAGAACCAATGAGCTGAAGGACACACCAGGCAAACCCCCAGACCAAGGATTAGCTCCAGTTCCTGTAGCTGGGTAGAAGGAAATATTCACATTGGACAAGTTTCTCCCAAGCCAGCCACATCCCAGAACCTTAATTCCCAAAGCTGAGAGTGGGATTGTGACCACTTTCTGCCATCACTAAGTATTTCATACTGTTCACTATACAGATTAACACACAGGGTATTTAATCTTCCAACTAGCACTCTGCTATTAGGTCACATTGCAATTTTCTAGCCCTTGCCTCCGCTGCCTGACTGAAGGCTGGCACTGTGTGCAACACTCCAACGGCATGTGGAGTAGACCACATCTGCATGCAGGAAACTGACAGCAAGACAAATTTGTGCCTGGAGAAGCTCAGCTGAAGTCAGTGGACCTATGGGAGGGACCAGTCAAGAAGTCTCCTTCCCTGCCTAGACACCAGTTTTTACATTGAGGAAGAGGCAGAAAAGACATTCCAGTAACTGTCAAGCTCTGCAAATTCCCCAGCTACTATGCCCCCACCTCCAAGAAATAGCAGCCAGTCAGGTGGCCTGACCCTTTGGAAAAGCAAGGGAAAGGAGGAAAGCAGGGAAAGGAGCCTATGATCTCCTGAGCTCTGCAGAAAGCACCTCTCACAGCAGTAGCCTCTACTCCCCCCACCTGAGGGCACCTGCAGGGAGTAAGAGTAACATGTGCTAATACAACATGGAGAAAGAGCAGCCCAGGGTAAGAGCCAGAGACATGGCAAGAGCAAAACAAGGTGAGAGATTTAAGAGTAAATCACAAGGGGTCAGATGAGATGATCACAATAGTCCCTTCAAGTCTATGACTCCCAACAACCCCCAGAGCAGCAGATCACTTACTCTCTAAAGGGAAAACAAGTAGCTCTCCTCAGGGAGAAACAGCCAAGACCTGCATTTGCTGCAGAGCATGTAACTCTGAATAAACAACAGCTGGACAGGGTTACCAGATGTCAGGCAAAAGGAGCACATGTCCTCCTTTTTTCCTTCCATGTGCTCCATCCGGCAGGCATTTTAAAAATACATTATTTTGTCTGGCTTTTTACTTACAGGAGTGAAAGTGCTGGAACACCCCAAAACACCCTATTTTTAGGGGGAAGCATTCCAGGGCCACCTAAAAACAGAAGAATATTACATTAATACTACATTTTCTCCACTTGTCCTCCAATGTCCTCCTTTTCATACTTCCCTGGCCTCCTTTCCATGCTTTGCTAACTGGTAACCCTACACCTGGAGGACCTGAAAAGCCTCTCTCACCCAGGAAAGAAGAAAGCTTGCCCAGGCAAGAGCCAATTTTCTGCAGAATCTAGGCTTGCTTTTTTGAAAACATCCTAGCCCACATGGTCACAAAGAAAACCTTCAACCCACCAGCTGGACTCTGAGATTCAGTACTGTCCTTAGGTGGGCCAAACAGCTCTGAGCTTTGCCCAGCTGCACCCAAATGCCTAAACTCTGGTCCACTTTCACTTGAGCTGTTGGGAACCCTAAAGCAAGCAAGGAAGCTGAAAAATAAGGCCAATTCCACCTTGTGCCTCCTTGTGGAAGCAAAGATGACCAGTGGCAAGGGCAGCTAAAAACTAGAGAGTGGGGTGAGCAGAACACAGCTTAGAAAAGACCCCAAACCTCTAGACTTCCCAAAAAGCCGAAAACACCAGTTCTCTTTTCCAGCTGCCAGCCCACTGGGGTGAGGTTATAAATCTGTCAGACACCTACACAAGAGACAACTCCCCCAAAGAGAGTCCATGGACAAACAGGCAGCCCAGTCCCCCAACAGCTGGGTGACAGAGCAGGCAGGATTCCACCTTGGAAATTTCTTTGAACAGCGAGACCTCCACATTTTCCATATCAGCTCTAGGCTCGCAGGCAAGTCCTTTGATTACTAAGATTTCCAAGCCATTTAAGTGATTAGCTGTGTGAAGATGTATGAGAGCGGGCTAATGGTGAGATGGCTGGATGCATTAGAAAGGAAGAAACCAAAAAAAGGAAAGAAATATTAGGAGCAAAGTAAAAGTACACCATAGGAGGAAGGAGGAAATGGGAACCTGTCTTGGTTGTCTTCAGTATCCAAGTAGCCATCTTACTCAAGTAGTTCAGCAAACACACACACACACACACACACACACACACGCGTCATCCAGTGGCACTTTTACAGACTAACAACTCTATTTATCACAGAAGAGAGAGACAAGGATCTGTTCTAGGAAACAAAAACTAAGAGGAAATGGAGGGAAGCCTGCAACGGAAAAGGCTTGCCAGGGTCCAGAGCCATTGTGACTTTTTAAAAACAGAAAGCTGACAAAAATTACATTCAATATACAACTGTTTTATTAAGCCCCAGGAGGTGAGGGGACACGGCAGCAATGGTTCCTACTATTAGAGTTAGCTGTCTAGCCAGCAAAGATCAGGTACATTTCCAAGGCCTGGACACAGGAACAGGTAACGTTACCTGGAAAGGGAAAAGAAAGCAATAGTGCATTTCCTTTAAACAAACAAGTAACATGAGCATTGCACAACCAGTTTGGACTGTATTCACTAGGCACAGGGCTCCAGCTATGACAAACAACCTAGCTGGTTATTACATTAGAAGAGGGGCTCTGTGGGTTGATTAATATTTTACAGAACGCTTAGTTAGGAAATATACTGAGAAATGGGATGCTCAGCGGGTTTGGAACAAATGTTCATTGGCTTATCATGGTTGTGTACTGAAATATGACAGTACTGGGACATGCCTTAGAACTGACCTCATGAGAGAGACGTGCCTTGAAACGGAAAGGAAGCATCTGGGTGACAGGCATCTAAAGCAAAGGGGAGACATGCAGGAGAGTCACTCGCTGCTAGGGAATGCGGCATGGGAGTCTATGGCACCAGGACATGGAGAGGCACAGCAATGAGGGCCTCGTTTAATAAAGCCAAGAATGCGTGTAAAACAGAAGGAAGAATCCAGTACAGGTCAGGCAAGCAACAGGTGTGAAAAGCACTCCTTAGTTCCCCTTCTTTGGTCTACACTAGGCCAGTAGCGCTACCTCCCAGAGCAAATGGATGACTGAATAGTAAAACCCTCTGCCAAGTGAGAAATCCACACAGCTTAAGAGCCATAATTCCAGAATACAAAAGTAGGGTCTAAGAAAATCCACACACCAACTGCATGCTGAGAAGGAATGCCAAGGCCTCCACAGCTTGTTTTAATTTTCAGGATCCCAAAACAATCTAGCGCAAGAGCAGCTGGCTCCTGGACACAAGTACACTACACCACACCTCTCCGATACCAGCCTAAGAAACCCGCAGCTCCTTCCCAAGACAGGCAAAGGCACCAACAAGAGCATCTGTGCAGAAGCTTGGGTGGGGGTGGCAGAAGCAGAGTGCAACTAAGCAGACCAACAGAAGGGCTGGGGGAATGGAGATTATCTCAGAGTAGCTAGGGACTGCCCAGCCCAGCAGCCTCACCCAGGCCCATGGTTATGTTAGAGACGATACACCAAATAACCTACCTAGACTTGGCACTTTTATTACAGCATCACATGCACACTCCGCACTTCCAAATAACCAACACCACCCACGCATCGAGAGAACCTAACCACCCTAAGTAACCGACACAAAGTCACAGCTGTTGGGCCTAAACCCTAAGAGAATGACATTTCCACAGAGGAGGGCTGGCATAATCCCCGACAGGGCTCAAAGACCATTGTAAACCTATTGTTAACATAAGCAATGAACCTGAAGCCTTCAACATCTGTGGCCATTTCAGATCCCTACAGCGCTTTCCACAAAACAGGATTGTTAACCTTGTTATACCCATCTATGTCAAGTTCAGCTAATTGGTTTTGGCCTTTCCAGTGCTCCTCCACACTTCACGGGGGTACAATATTTCCCATTTCTTGCCTTACACTGCTGTGGTGGGCTGCACAGTGCTGTCAAACAGCTACTACTGCCCACTCCAGACATGGCTGCATTTCCAGAGCATGTACAGTCTGATCCTGAGAGAAGTTGTCTCCCCACAGCTTCCAAAGTTAACAGAGGCTTCTGGAGCTCAAGACCTTTCTGGACTGGGCCTATTATTTGTGAAGCACGTTAACATTAGAGGCATCATAAGATATTACGATGAAGTGAAAAATGAACAGACCCCTTTCATATCAGTAGAGCCATGCACAGATACAAATACATGGATCCATATCCAATCTGCATCCACAAGAACTGGCCCGCAGATATCCATGCTGCATCCGGGGATGCGGATATCTGCATATTTGCAGGGCTCTACACATGAGGCCTTAACAGTGGACCCAATTCAGAATGCTGTGGAGCGCTGGTTTCTTCTTAAATTTCCCCAGTTATAGAACCGAACAGATTGTTTCAAGCGGTGTACTTGAGATTTTCAAGCTAAGGAAATCCCCACAGTTCTGTATGAGTTTTGGTTCCCTACTGCTGCTGTATCTAAGGTGACTAGAATGGAAAGAGAAGAGAAATAAAACACATGGCTGCAAAAAATTACAGGATGTGGCAGGTGTAGGGCCTGAAACTACCATTAATTCAGTTTTTAAATGAAGTATGTTGGCTGTGCCTTTAGGGCTGGCTATGAAATAGCTAAGGGCACAGGATTTCTTTGACTGACTTTCTGTTTTGATCCAATAGATTTATTAACAAAGGGAATCCCTTGAATCTAATGCTTACGCCTGTTAACAAAGGCACATTTGGTTCCTTGTTGAACAGCTAGGTACAAAAAACCCACGCTAATACAAACAAAAAAATCATCTTCACAGCCAACTTTTTTAATACAATAGGAAAACCAATTAACTATAGGAAAGGGAGGGGAAAATGGAGTGGAAATTCTGGGACAATCAGTCAGTCAGGATGACAAGTATCTACACAAAGATATAAATGAATTTATGTAGTACATGGACAGTAACATCCCCAGCAATTGCTTAAATATGGCAGGAGATATTCACCCCCAATGCTTCGCTCTTCCGGATCTAGGGGACTGCCTGAACAACCCACAACTCCCAGCTCCCTAAACTCTAACAATGTGATATTGCTTATGATACACTTGTCTTCATAGCTGTTTTCATACACCCACACTCTTGAACAAGGGTCCCCCACTGATGAAATGTTACATACAGTTAGTGCATGGATGGTTGTTTTTACTTTTAATCACTGTGTCCAGAACTGTTCTGAAGAGGTTAAGGATACAGTGATCAAACGCCAGCCAGGCTACCCAAGTGCTAAATACTGGTTCCCCCAAGGGGGCCACACTGGTAGGAGCAATGAAAGGAATTTTAAAGACTAAATGTGATAACAGCCTCAGAGGGTGATAAAAGCAGGAAAAAAGATCAACATTCACAGCACCCACATCTTTGACCTTTGGACAACAGACCAACTGAAAGCCTGGCTGGAAACCCACTTCATAACAGTATGTTTTGACACTAAGACAGCATTCAGACAGTTCAAACACCCTCCTTTTGAGCTTAACAGCCACACTAAACGTGGACAGCTGACAGCCAGCAACACACAAAGCTTCTACTCACTGGGGACAGGCTTGGAAGGGTTAGATATTTAGCAAACACACAGGCCAAAAACAAAACATTTCCATCAATTACATTTACAAATAGGTGAAAAAAATGCTGCCTGAAAACTCTCCCTTAACCCACTGATTGAGACTTGAGGCTCAAATAGTAAAAACAGGTCTGATTTGTTTATTCAGGAGATTCACGATGATGACAATTTGTAATTTAACAGTTCATGATGCATCAACTTTTTGCATCTCGGTGTATCATTAAATATTTTTCTGACTCCCCTCATGATAATTTCCCACAACTGTGAAAATGCTTAAAAACAGACATCTGCTAAAATTATAAAAAAAAGTCAAACTCTGCCACTCTGTATCGACTCTTCTGTCAGGAAAACAGCACTTCCAAAGTAAGATGCTTTATAAATATGAAGCTAGACTGAGAACAATGAAGAACACCAAACAGTTTCCATAAGTTTCACGCTTAATTTTCTCACAGAAAATAATCCTATCTTGGTGAAAACAGAGCTTAGAACTCAATGGCTCCCCCAAGAGTAACTCCATAGTTAATATTATCTACTAAGTAACGAGAATAACTATTCCACAAAGAAGAGGGCCAAAACCTCTGTCCATAATCTGTACTTGAGAAGCGAGAGAAACCCATACTAAATAACTAATGCAATATACAACTTACAATGGAGACAAGCTGCATATTTTGTTTTGGACTGACAAATAAGATTTATACAGTCTGCAAAACACTGTCCTACTCTAACTGGAGGTTGCACTGTAATACATTGACACAGATAGGACAAGAAATCTGCTCAATAGCCAGTGGGCAACACAATCACCCACACCACACCAGAGCATGCTCAACACTTCATTTTAAATTGGATTAATTGCTTTAAGGTATTTACATTAAACTGATGGTTTTAGTTTAGTTTAGACAGTAACACAGGGTTAAAAATCCTGGCATCTCATGGGTCACTAATTCCCAAGTAGGGGGGAAGATTTAATTGACTGCGTCAGACTATACCGAAGAGTTATACTGGGAAAGCTAGTTTGGTCAGGAGTCTGAAATAAATCCCTCTTGACAAACACAGCTCTGCTAGCTGGCATAGATGCAGCTACAAAGAGGGATTCCACTAGCACATATAGCTTCTTTCAGGTGGGGTAAAGGCTGTCCCTACACTGACAGGGAAATTCCTTCAATTAGCATAGGGCATGTCTGCCCAACAGGACCATGCCAGCATAGCTTCCATAGCGTGGACAGCTCCATAGATACTTTGTTTAAAAAAAACATTTACATTCCTTTATTAGTTTTAGAGCCCTGCAAATCCGTGGATATCCACAGATATCCACATTGTATCCGCAACCGTGGATACAACACAGATATCCGCGGACCATTTCTTGTGAATGCAGATCCGACATGTATCTACATATTTTTATTTGCACAGACCTAAAGCCCTGCAAATACACGGATATCTGCAACCGTGGAAACAACATAGATATCTGCGGACCATTTCTTGTGGATGCAGCTCGGATACAGATCCACTTATTTCTATCCGTGCAGGGCTCTAATTAGTTTCCTGCCAGTTTTGAATTCAGGCTTCTCTTCCCATGACAGCATAACCATCAATGAAAGGACCCATTAGCGCTTCCTTGTATTGGTTACAGTGCTAGCATATCTTCACCTGTTGTGGGTAAGAACCATCCCAAACTTGGCAGGTAAGCAACAAGAAGAACTGAGGAATTAATGTTTTCGTTCTAAAATGGAAGTGGGTTTGTAGGTCCTCCCCCCACATTTCTCTGAAGAATTTCTTTGAAGCAGAATTCATCACCACAAGACACCAGCAAGGCCAGAAATGCAACAGGATTTGAAACTGGATTTAATATTTATGTTAATAACAAGATCCTCAACAGCTATACTGATAAAATTCTTATTTTGATTTATGCTGTAGAACAAGAAGGTTACCCAATCTCCTGGAGAGAGGATCAGGCAGAAGCTTCCCTTGTGACAGGAAATTTTATAATTCCCAACCAAGAACTCTATGTCTTCTTCTGAGGCAGCTTGTCCGGGCACTATTAAAAAGCAGGATGTTGTACCACATGGATCATGAGTCTCAGCCACTGAAAAAATCCCTACAAATTTAGGTCTTTACAAAGCACTTGATTGAAAGCCCTAGAGACAGATGTCTTCTTTTCAAATAAGAAAATATTTCTTTATTTAATAAAGTATTAGATCCTGTTGCCCTTGGATGTTATGTACACAAACCAAAAGCTCCAATCGGGCAACAAGACCTGTGTGATTTCAATGGGCAGACCAGTTCACCAGATAGCTCCAACCGCAGAGCTAGGGCCTTAAGACCACCAGTGGAAACAGTGCACTGTCCCACTGAAAAATACAAGTTTGAATTCAGTCTATAAAGCAGTGACCCTTCCCTGGGCTACAAAAACATATACAAGAAAAGCAGACATTTTTGCTAGTGGGAAAATAGATTCTCCAAGAGAAACGTTCCTGGAGGCAGTGGAGAATTTTTCACCCTGTTTCAAGAGTTTATTCACTATAGGTTGTGTTTTCCCAGCACTTCTGTAGTTTTGCACAATCCTATTGTACTGGGTGTTACATCATTTCTTGTATTGTTTATGTTTGAGTTTTGGGGCATTCAACAGAGACTGAGTCAAGAAACAACACTGTCCTTAGTGGGTTGTGGGTTTTACCCATAGCACTACAAGCTGCCTTCCTCTCAGTGTACCACAATCCTTACTTAGATGGAGCACCCTCAAGGATCCAAAGTTGTTTCAGTGTAAACATAGCTCTCAGCCACTGTTTGTGACACTATTAAAAAGGTTTAGTTACTCCCACCCTAAGTATGATTTTCCTGTCACATAGTCCAAGGAAGAGCCAGCAGATATCTACACATCTGTAGGTCTGCAAACATACTGTGCTGATTCGGGGTCATATTATGAGCACCACTGTGACACTCCATAGGGAAAGTCCTTTGAGCCACCCCAGCAGAGCAACCTATGACAAAAAGCATCCCCACAGCGCCTGCTCTCAGCTTCTCTAGGCTCCATGATAAATGGAGCATGAAGCTTAATGCCACCATAAAATGAACAATCCAGCTGGATTCAGCGGGGAGTGAGACACCTCTGTTGCTACAGTGGAGACAGCTCTTCTGCAGGAAGCAACATTGTCAGCTGATGCTAAACACCCACATAAAGCTGGATCCTTACAAAAAGCTCCCAGGTTTGGCTTTTTACCAGAGGAAGCAGCAGCAAGTACAAGAGGAATGTCTGAAGGCTAGACAACCATATATCTAGCCAGGCTTTTCTACCATGCTCCTTTCAGAGCACCCATGTAAGAGTGAATTGGCAAGTGTACCATGTGCCGGGTCATTTATTCAAGAGACTAGGTTCTGCAGGTTCAGAATGTTGCTTTCCACAAAATTGAGACCAAAACATTTTAGCAGATCAGTATGCAAAAATCAATTTCCAGCTTGAAGTTTCACATGCAAATGCCACGCCAAGTGGGGCTTGTAGAGAACAAGGAGAGGAGTTACAGCACAAGCCTTTGGCTTCAAGAACAAGATTAAAGACTTTAGAAATGGATACCATTTCAGCAAATGCTCAGCACTTTGACAGAGATTCTCCTAAAGTGGCAACTATGGCACTAAAAGTTGGTGCCTGTACCATGACAGATACTCGAGAAGCAGGAACTGAGTCTAATTTGCAGGTGCCTGTGTTCAGGACACCCATGACAAAGCTGTCAGTATAACTACATACAATGTTACTTTTTGTAATTTAAACTCATACTAGAGCTAACCTAAAGGTCCTGAAAGGAACAGTCAACCAGTTCACAGGAGGCTGGTGAAGCACTGGGATGGGTGACCCAGGGAGGTGGTGGAGGCTCCACTTTTAGGTCCAAAGGGGCAGCTGTGTCAGTTTAGCTCAGTAAAACAAAACAAGGAGTCCTGTGGCACTTACCAGCTAAAACTGATTTATTGCATAAGCTTTTGTGGGAGAAAATCCCACTTCATCAGATGCTCTGAAGCGGGATTTTCTCCCAGGAAAGCTCATGCAACAATAACTTTGTTAGTCTTGAAGTGCTCTGATTCACCGTTACTGGATGACCTGATCCCACCTCTTACACTCCCTAGCACGTACTTTCAACCCACTGTGTGAGTTCCCCTGCCTCCAAAGCATCTGACAAAGTGGGATTTTCTCCCATGAAAGCTCACGCCATAAACAAACCTGTCAGTCTTTAAGGGTCACAAGACTCCGTGACCGTTTCCATTCTCAGGGGTTTGAAGGCCTGGCTTCTCAAAGCTCGGGCTGGGATGGTTTAGCGGGGGCTGGCCCTGTTCTGGGCAGGACCAGACACCTGCTGAGTCCCCCCCACCCTCCTCTCCTATGACAGGGGTCACCGGCCCACGAGCCTTTTCTTTAACAACTCCTCCACCACCCAGCTGCTCTGAGCGCCGCCATGTTGGCAGGGTCCCCGGTGGGGGTGGGCCCAGGGTCCGGCCCGGAGCCCAGGGTCCGGCGGGCACGATGGCCATTTACTCCCCGGCGGCCCCGGGCCGGAGCCGGCAGCAGGACCCAGCGCTCGGTCCCCGGCCAGGCCGCCCCACGCACCGCCCGGCCCGGCTCCTACCTGCCGCCGCTCCGCTCCCTGCGGCCGCCCTCAGCGCCAGCCCCGGCTAGCGGAAGTGAGCCCGCACGGGGGGAGCACTTCCGGGGCGTGTGGCGCGCGGCAGTCACGTGGCGGCACTGAGGGGCCCGCGCGGGGCGGGGCCAGTGCGGCGCGGGGGCGGGGCCTGCTGGCACAGGGGCTGGGGGCGGAGCCAGGCCCCTGGCAGTGGGGTCATTGCTGGGCCCGGCTCAGGGTCCCGCACCATGTGGGTGAACTAGGCGGTGCCCTGTGAAATGGGAGTGATTTGTTTCCTCTCTTTTAAAAAAATCTGCTGTTCTCTCTGACAAAGGAAAGCATCACCTCTCGGGGGGCACCAAAACCAGCCCTGGAAGAGCAGAGCCCCAAAGTGGGGCCCACGCTTAGGGTGATGGCGAGGAGGGTGGGACACGCTCCTGTTCCTGTCTCATCGTCCAGCCCTGGCCAGCAGCAGCTCCTTCGCTGAGAGCTCCTCCCATCCCACCACCTCTTTTCTGGGGGGCAAGATCTCCATAGGAATACCAGCCTCTCATCAGTGAAAATATGAGACAGCTGCTTCCTCACGCTCTTTCAGACACACAGGATACACCAAGGGAGCCATGTTTGTCTAGTTCAGGAAATCAAACAAGACTTGCACGGCCCTTTGTAAAAGGCTAACAAACCAGCCTGAGCGTCACCATGGTGGCAAATCACTACCTTAAACAGACAATCCCTGCTGATCATTGTGCCTTTATCCTGCACTCTGCTCTGTGTATTTTAGTTTCTGTGTCTAGCTTACAGCCCTAAGTTTGTGTTACGTTGGAGCTGGCATATTGCAGGGTGGAAGGCGTTCTGCTAGAGCAAGGTGGGAGTCCACTGGTGTAAAGTTTGTAGGTGCCTTTGATCTGAAGTTCTATAGGCATGGGCTCCACCTCTGGCTGGAGTTAGTTTTTGAACCAATGGCATTTTGTAGTGCATGTTCTTGGCTGCTTTCTTCAGGTTGAACTCGGTTTGATATTCTTTTCTAGTTGCGGATGGTGGGGGAGTATCCCAGGGCCGCTTTGCAACCATGGATGGAGGAACTCCTGGGCCAACACAGTAGTTATTTCAGAGCTGTAGATGGAAAGTTACTTTTAGGATTTCACCTCAAAACGTGATTAGCAGGTTGGCTCCAGCTTTGCTTGGGAAAGGAGTATAGTGTGTGTTCAATTTCTCTACTTTCTCAATGAATGTTAATTTCTCACCCACCAAGACCATTTCTAGTCAGTGCAAATTCCTTTGGAGACCATCTTGTGTGTGTCCTAGGCTGACCATGGAATGCAATTACAGAGTTTAGGGCCAGAAGAGACCACGACATCATCAAGCATGACAAGTCAGCTGCTAGATCCCAAACCCAGCAAATGACATTATACCAAAGTATTAGAGACTAGATTCAATGTCATGTGCCACAGAAAGAGAAAGGAGAGACAGAGGTGCACCAGTGTCCCAGGCCTCTACAATGACAGAGAAATGGTTAAATAAAATACACTCACATAATCTTGGCAAGTGACCATCACTCTACACAGCAGCAGGAGACAAAACTTCCCAGCCCCACCTTTGGCAGTCAGTTAGACCGTGAGCACATGAGCAAGAACCAGCCAGGCAAGCACCTGAGAGAGCATACTCAGTGCCACCTCACAGCCTGGCCGGCCATGTTCAGTGTCCCGTCTCTGATGCTTCAGAGGGAGGAAACAAAAACAAACACACACAAAAATCACCTAAAAAAAAATAAAGATCCCAGAATATATTGGGGGGATTTGCTGCACCCCACCCCTGTAATGAACTCTGTGCATCTTTCTTGTCCAACCTTCCAATGTAATGGTGTGGTTTAATGCCAGATATGTCATGTGCTGTTTTTTGTATACTCATTGCATGCTCTGGGTTATTGTTACAGTAACATGTTTCCTACAGCGTCATAGTTGTGTACAGATATGAAACATGTCCCCAAATGCATTCCACATTGCTCAGGTGGGGGCAGGCGGAGCTGCAACTGACACATCCAGTGAACGTACCCATAACAGAACAATGGTCTAGCTAAGCATCTGTAGTACCGTGGCTCAAGAGGGACAGATCACTTGCCTCCTTTCTGGCCAGGGTCAGTCACCTGACCCTAGGAGGGAGGGGTCAAGGAAGAGTGGATAAAAAGAAAGACATACTTGGAACTAATCACAGGTTTTTTTTGCTTTGGACACCATTTTATGAGCAACTCTAGCAGCTGGGCCCTGCCAACAGCAGAGACGGCAGAGACTGGTTAAAAACCATCACAGCAAAAATTCAGTGGCAAGCTGAACATAATGGAAAATTATCTTAGTTTAGAATGCAAGTTATGTTTTATTTGATTGTGATAGCTCCTTGACTGATCAACTGTCTGATTTTATATTGATTTGATATATACTCACTTACGATCAGGTTTTGATCAATAAACTCATGATCGTTTTAGGTAAAGCAGTATGGATTCTGGAAGGAACGAAAGAGTGAACACCTGACTTGGAGCAAAGGCTAAGCTTATCAGTTTCTTTGTTAAATGGATGGACCAGAGTAAATGAGCTTGCTGTGATCAGGAAGGGTCCTGATCCCTACAAGATAGAAATTCCCAGAATTGCATCTGGGGGCTGGGGGTGCTCACTGAGGGACCACCCCATGAATGACTAGTGAGCGTGCTTCACCCTAGACCAATTACACACAGAGGCTGCTGTGAGAGGGGGGTTCACCCAGCAAGGTAGGGTAAGTTGGGAGCCATGTGTGAGGTACTGGAGAGCACACGAGTGCAGATTGCAAGAGGGGAACATCACAGGGGGAGGACACGGAATTCCTTTCCTGATCCCAGACCCCTGCCCTGCAAGTAGCTGACTGAAGCCCTCAAGAATGAGCTTTTAGACACAAGACATGAACCATAAGTGAGCCCCAAGACTACTGAGTCCTGCCTCCCCACCATACAGTCTCACTTGTACTGTCATCTGGCTCTCTTTCAAATCTAGTTGTTTGCTTCAATTCCTATCGAGAGGCTGTCGCAGAACCTTCTTCCCCAGCTGGTTCGAAACCTTTGCATTTCCAGCCTAATGTATTTGTGCCCAGTTTATCCCCATTTGTTCTTATGCCAATGTCGTCCTTTAACTTCAAAATCTCTTCATGGTTCCTGGTGCTCATTCCTAGTGTATTTATAGCAGGGGAGGGCCAGTGGTGGCAACAGAGACCTGGCCTGGGCCTAGGGTGGAGAGCAGAGGGTGCTAGTGGGGGAAGGGTGGGGCAAACTAGTGGGGGGGAGCTGACGGGGGTGGAAGGCCCAGGGGTGAGGGAAATCTGACTAGGGAGTGGAATGGGGCTGGCAGCGCCAGCCCCAGAGCACCACAGCCCCAGCATGGTTCAGCGCTGGCCAGGCAGGAGGAAGGGAACAGTGCAAGGTTGGCCCCAGAGCGCTGCAGCATTGGCCCCAGATCCATGCAGCGCTGGCCAGGGGGATGGAAGGGGAAGTGCTGGCCCCAGCCCCAGAGCGTCTCAACACCAACTGTGGGAGCGAAAGGGGGCAGCACAGCACCGGTCCCAGTCCCAGTCCCAGCCCCAGCCCTGGAGCAGCACAGCGCTAGCCCAGGGTCGGGGTGGGGGCCACACCGGTCCTGACACCAGAATGATGAAATGCCAGCCTGGAGAGTGGAAGGGGGTGGCACAGCAGCAGCACTGTGTCCTACCCTGAGCAGTGCAATAGCAGCCAGGTGAAGGGGGGGCAGCAGGTCAGGGCGGTGGGTCAGATAGAGGCCGCAGGCAGGCCAGCTCTGCCTGTGGGCCATATTTTGCCCATCCCTGATTTTTAGATAGCAAGCAGATCCCATCTCAGCCTTCCTTTTGCTAAACAAACCAAGTTCTTCCAGTCTCCTCTCACAAAATAGGCCCTGTGTTCACCTGATCAGCCTGCTAGTTCCTCTGGGACCCTTTCCCCATTTGAATTAAAATTTCCTGAACACAGGTGATTGCACAGAGGAGGTTTGGATACCCTGGTAATGGCTGCCGTGTAAGAAGCTACACAGATCTGTGCGAACTGAGGGGGGTGGAAGCAGCAGGAGTTGAGGACTATCAGTGGGACAAAAGGTTTGGAACAGGAAGGCTTTTGGACACTGACAAATGCAAGTGGGTCCTGGCTCATGGGTGGAGGTAGACGTAGAGGCATGTAGACACATGGTATATGCCACTACGTGAAATAAGGGCAGATTCCCTTCTAGATGAATTATGGTTGAGGAACAGGCAGGCCAGGTGCCAGCTTATGCCAAGTCCCCATGGCTCAACTGCAGACGGAGAGATGCACAACTGAAATCCCGCTGGCTCGCCTGTTAGGATTGTTAAAATCTGTGTTAGAGTTATAACAATGTGCTTGGCATACAGACTTTATGGAATGCTTGTAAAGGGTGGCAGGCATTAATCTCTCTTACCACACCCGTAACCGCAGTGTGAGGTCGTATTTAAGCAGTGTAAGCTGCTGTGACTCTAACTCACCAGGGAGGAGAGATGTTAATGAGTGTGAAATGCTGGTCTCCAACAGAACCTCCTGCATCCTGGCCAACAAGAAATCAATCCAGATTGATCATGCAAAACGTTAAACATGACCAAAAAAAGACTTTGTTGATTACTGCCTCCCACCCTGAAGATGAGTCATGCAAGTGAATTCCTTCGATCAGCCCAGTTTGCAGCTCAAAGTACAAGGTAGGTGGGGTGGAGAGGGAGTAAAACCCCCTAACAAGAAAATACTATATCCTGTTTGGACTCTGAAGAGTGAGGTTTCTAGGCATAAGCAATGTATCCCCAGCAGTTTAGTCCTTAAAAACACATGGGGTATGTCTACACACAGAGTTTAATTCGACCTAACAGACATCAGGTCAAACTTAAAAAAGGCGTGTCCACACACTGCTTTGTCAATTCGACCTAAGGCTTCCCTTAGATTGAATTGAACAGAGCAGGCTTCGAAGTTATAAAACCTAATATAGCTTCAAAGGGACTGTCAATTCAAACTGGCTAGTTCGAATTGACAGTGTCTAGCTGTGTTAATTCAAACTAGCTTTAGTTCAAATTAACAAGCTTTGACCTTCCTCCCAGGGTGCATGGCTACCTCCTGGGTGCTCCTGCGGCTTGGAGAAGGGATCCCCTAGGGATCCCCCAGCGCAGCTAGAGCTGCACTCCGCTACCTCCAGGGAAGGCACCCCCAAGCACGGCTCCTCCGGGCGGGGGCACTCCCGCATACGGCTTTTCCCTGGCTGGCCGTGCATGGAGAAAGCACCCCTGCCAGCAGCTGCATTCCTCCTGGATGCATGGGTCCAGCAGAGCTGCAGCTGTGGGCGGGGGTGCTTTCCCAGCACGCGGCTAGCTGGAAGGAAGCCGCATGTGGGGGTGCCTTCCCCTCTGCTTCCCCCATGGGAAGAAGCTGTGTGCAGGGCTGCCTTCGTCACATGCGGCCCCCTGGGCAGGAGCTGTGCGTGGGGCTGCTTTCACCATGCGCTGCCAGCAGGGGCTCCTACCTTGTACGGCAATCCCTTCTCCCCTGCTCCCACACAGCGCAGCAGAGGTGGGAGAGAAGGGATTGCCCCAGCTGCACTGACAGCGCGTGGCAGGGATATCCCTTCTCCCCCACCCCCACTTCCATTGTGCCTGTGTGGGGGAATGGGGGTGTCCTGGCTCCAGGGTGCCCTGGGAGATGAAAACATCCCTTTCCAGGCTCCTGCCTTCTGAGAAAAGGCATGGAGGAAAACATCCCCCACCCATCTCTAGCGGCACAGAGGCTATAGTTCAGCGAGGGATGCTTTCCCCTCTGCCCGGCTCAGAGGGCTTGGAGCGGGTGATGGCATGGCCTTTCTAGGGGGCCATGTTGCCACACCTCCCATGGTGCCCCTGCACCAATTCGAATGAGCAAGTCCAGTTCATGGACATGCTAGTTTGAATTGGTATTCCTAATTTGGCCATGTTAGTTCAAATTGACTGAATTTGAACTAATCATAATTAGTTCAACTTGATTAGTTCAAATTCAGTCAATTCGAAGTAACAGTTTAAATGTAGACATAGCCATGGAGTTTGCTTACTATAGAAACTTCTGTTACCTTTTGAACATTAAGACTGTAACTCATTTGTAAGAAAATATGTACACACACACACGCCAGCTTTAGTTTTGCAAACACCTTCCTCATTTTTTTTTTCTATCAATCTTTCAATAGTTTATTATAGGACTGGATCTAAGCATTCTCTTTTGTGTGGGAAGCTAAAGTGCAGTTGCTCTGACTAACTCTTAGGACTGGAAATAACCTGAATATTGCTAAATTCCACAGGGGCAGCTAGTCTAGTTCAGCAAAACAAACCAGGATTCTGGTGGCATTTTTAAAGATTAACAAATTTATTTACTGCCCATGGGAGAAAATCCCACTGCATCAGCTGCTTGAGGAATATTGCTGTGATTTTTGGTGCAAGGGACCAACTGTCACAAAGAATCACTTGCCTGAATGGCAAGATACATGGGTGCACCCAAGGAGACTGGCTGGGACTCCATGTTTAGGCTGTTATGGTGCCTGAGGTGTTTACACTTGATAACTGGTTGGTGAAATCTCAGTACAGAACTAACAGCCTATTCAGGCTTTGTGCCTGGTTCTTAACAGTCTGCCCTGAGGTGGGTGTCACACTCTGGTGTCATTGCAGCACAGCCTAGTACTGATATTTTACAGTAATGGTCCCAAAGGCCACAATGGTTGTGGCTATTACAACAAAAGCCTAACATGTCTTTAAGGAGGCAAGAGGAAGCCTTTCGTTTTGGGGATTGGAGCCTTTAGTAACTGCCTGGGGCCAGGTAACCGCCCCAGCTGCCATCTTCCAGCAGTGACCACTCATTTGGGTCCTGGGAAGTGCTAAAGGCCCTTCCCACTAGCCTAAGGGGAGAGGCACTGGGTCTGGAACTCAACTGATGACAGGGGACGACAAATGAGTACACAGGATTTGGTATGGGTGTCAAACGGACACTAAGCAGAGAATCCTGGACAGCACCCACTGCTTTTCAGCAGGGATCATGGTGGGGTGGCACAGTGACCTGGGGAGAGGATGGGCAGGGGAGTGCCAGAAGAGCTGGCTAGTATATCCATTTCCAGCCATGCCTGGAGCACTTGGTGCTCCTACAGTGTTGCTGAGTGAAGCTGCCAGGTTAGATAGTGTGATGGAACAAAGGGTTGGTTGAGGAGATGGCTCCCACCCTCATTCTGTTAGTGTGCGTCCATTCCCTTTAAATGTTCCCTTGAGCTTGTCACCCTCCCATAAGGCGGCCAAGGGCCTCTGAAGGCCAGTTAATATAACTGTCAGATGATCTTTCAGAGCTGTTGTCTTCCTACAGTTTTATAGCACTACTTTGTGACAACCTGGTGACAAATAAAAGGAAAGCTGCCTGAGGAAGCTCAGAGCAGGCTGCTGGCTTCAGGGGATTACTGATCTTGAGGGAACACCGGAAAAGAGATAGATAATGTTAGGTTGTCCTTGACTGATTTATGATTTACACTAGTTACAACAGTGATGGGCCCAAGCTATAAAAATCACAGGCAGGGCAGATTCCAACCACCTCAAAACTGAGATGTTCAGAACTAGATGGAGAGAGAGAGAAGAGAGACATTTTGGATTCCAATGCCAACACTTTCCTGCCCCCTAAATTTCAAGAGTGTTTGATCTGGGCTTTAGGTTTGGGTTTCCCTCTAAACACATTACAGGTCTTCTGTGCCTCACATCCTGAAGGAGCCACAAGCACTTTATTATAGACAGAGATGACAGCATCTCCCATAAGTAAGGTTTCCCAGTGCTTTCCCTTATAGGAACCTGTTTTCAGGTGCTTTTAATCTGATCAAACCTCACCCATTCATTAGCAAATTTCCCATCCTGGGTGTCTGCATCAGGCTGATTTTTTTTCTTTAACATGGCTGACAAAATGATTCTGCCATTCCTGAGAGGAAGCTTAGGCCCATGTTAAAAAAAAATCTCACATCTGTTTTGTTGAGAGACTGTAGCACCTCTGGACAGTTTCTCTTGGAATTGCAGCTGTCAGCTGGTATGGAGCATGAATCCCTGAACTCTAGTGGTGCTCATGAGTGAAATAGGATTCCAACAGAAGCGAGAAAATAGAGCATTAGTAATCAAAATGATGAGACTGAGACTAAGGCTACACTATAGATCTATGTTGGTGCCACTGCGTCACTCAGGGGTGTGAAAAACACCCTCAAGTAACATTGTTATACTGACCAGACCTCACCTACTTCCTGCTATCTCTCAGGAAGATGTAGGGAAAATGGCAGGGCAGCATCTTCACCTAAGTGCTGTGGAACACAGCTGAAGAAAAGGCCCATCTAACAGCCTGCCAGGATCAGAAAGACTTCGGTGAGACCAGTCCAAATGGGTTCAAAATAGAAAACTCTTTCAAGCCCTGGCTCTGGAGCACTAAAAAAGATAGGGAAAAATGGATCCCTGTCGTAGGTTTCAGTCCAGCTCCAAGCAGGTGGGCATCCACTTTAAAACACTATGAGAATTACCACCAGCCTGGCCTTTTGTGGCAGTCCCCAGAGATGTCAAGGCCAGCATAGTCTTTCACATCCAGTGGTTAATTGAGCAAGTTCAGGTTTCAGACTCATTGGCAGGGAAGCTTTGGAGGGCTTGCCCTGCTCCTGGAAGTACAGCATCCAATCTTATCTGTGGATAAACAAGAGGACTTGAATTTCCAGCATTGTTTAGCCAGCCGTTCTCCAGCAGAAAGTGCACAGGAAATCAAAAGAACATTTTTTAACACTTCTTGCCCTCCCAAAGAAACCATAGCCAGCTATCACACCTCGACTTGGCCTAATCATGCAGAGATTTCCAGGACCATATTTGTGCCTGGTATAAATCTATTGACCCCAGAGAGCTTTACCCTAAAGAAGAAACTTAGTCCCAGTGCACTGTTCCATTGCATCCCCAGGTAGCCTGCGCACATCCTTACATATAGGGCCAAAGAACAAACCTGGCGGGCAGAATCCCAGAGGTGACAGCCACGTGCCAAGGTGTACCCCGCTGCCAGCTCCACAGTTCATGCAGGAATCAGTTACAGAGACATGGACTGTTGCACAAGTCCATCAAATGCTGTAGCACTACATGACTCCTTGAGTTATGATAGACACTGTCCTCTGACCAGGCAGATCAGCAAAGCAGGCCCCTCAGCGATGGTTTGCCTCAAGGATCTGAGGTGGTTCCTTTGCTGTTTAACATCCACACTGGTGATTCACCTGGCAATCTTGCAGACATTCATTTGTGCTGATGGCATCGCTCATGCAATACAGAGCAAAGATTTTACCACCCTTGGTTCCACCCATGCCATCATCCTCAAGGTAACTTTTATTACCGGAAGCTCCACCCCAAACACCTACAAAATCTTGGTAACAGCCTGTCAATTAAACAACAAAGGAACCACTCAGTGTCATGGTTTGTGGTCAGTGGGGCTGAAATAAGGCCTGACCGTAATACTTGGGTGAAACCTTGGACAGAAGTGGGCTCCTACAGCTCATCAGGAGAATATATGGAAAAAGGTAAACAGCAAGGACCAACCTCTGCCAAAACTTGCAGGCACAACATGGCAGTTTTGGTGTACTGGTGTACTCATCTACAGACAATTGGGTGCCAGTGTGGCTGGGCAGCTCACATACCAAGTCTTTGGACATGCAGTTTAAAACCAGGAGGTTAAAACCAACAAGCACATACTTGTGAGTACACTCAAACCATGGCCAACTTGAACTTACAATTCACGAGGCTCTCTGGAACCTTCTGCCAACAAAACACAAAATCTTGCAAGTCTTTCTAGGCTCAGGCCCCTAGTATCCTCTGTCAATTGCATGGACTCTTGGAAGCACTTTCAGAAAATGCTGATGTCCCAAATGCCCTGATTGCTGACACCGCCAAAAAACATTCAGACTTCAACCTACCCCAGAATCCAGGGTCCACACTCAATTATTTCAGAATGTGGCAAGGCAGATGCTGTCCTCTCATCCACCAGTAGTTGGGAGGCAACGCACACTGGGACTCTGGATGCCTGTCACAAACTATGAACCACACAGTAAATTAGCGCCCACTTCAATTGTTTGCCTGCAGGATCTCAGACTTACACCACTCACTTCTGAAGCTGCATACTAACTTGAACCGGGTTCTCTGAGTGCTGCTATTCGCCCCTCTTGCCATCTGAAAGAAGAAGGGATCGGTTCCAATCCAATGGGTGATGGAACTGAGACACAAATGGGAATGGTAAGAAATTAATTGGTCCTCTCTTCTCCCCACCAAAGCACCTCTGTGTCGAGCTGCCTGTTTCACAGATCTCCTAGCAAATATTGAGATTCCAGTAGCTCTGCTGTGCTGTTCAGGGTGTGGTGGTGGGAAGAGCCAGAGAGAGGTGCATCTGCTTTACTTCCACCCATCTAAGCCATCCACCATCACATCTCCCCAGGACAAGGAGAGGAGAGTGTGTTCACGGATTCTCAGCACATTCCTTGTAACTCCCCTGCTCTCCCTCTCAGGTCTCGCTTACAATAGAAACAAGGGCACATGTGAGGCAGGCATTGGTGTGGGACTCATATGATGCAGTCTTTCTTCTCAGGTTGCTGGGACTGTAAAAAGGCAGTGGAAATTGCATTGTGTGTGAAGTGTTGTTTTAAACACATGATATCTAGGAGGACAGATATCTGTATTGCCTCTCAACATGCCTTTCGTTTCCTGGCCCAGATACAGGAATGCGGCAGGACACCTGGGTGACACAATCCATTTATTTTGTGCAATTCCTAGGCATTTTAGGGGCAAAATCTATATTGCTGGAGAAAAGTCAAGTGAGCCATGTAGTGTGTGTAATTTTTTTGCTCGGTGCACACCAGCCATATACCAAGGAAAAAATTTTATACATAACTATATCCATAAATTCACACTATGCATAATTTAAGGGCAGTTTAATAGCTGACAGCACCATGTATAGCTATGAATGTAAAAAACTGGGTACAAACCATGGAACTGGCAAGTTTGTTTGACTACTGGCCTAGGAAGAGAGGGATTGTCAGGCCTCATGTGTGTAAGCTCCCCTCAGTGATCTCAGCTTGTCCACAGCTGTTTGGCTTTGGTTTCTCTTGCCAGCATGTGCCGTGCTGGCTGTTTCTCTCCTCCCAGTGAAGAAGGCAGTCCCATGGGTCCATTTTGTTTTGCCAACGGGCAGGAGGTGGATGTGAGCTGGTGGGGAGCCACCCTCCAGGTCCAATAGGGTCTGCTTTGTGTCCAGGTTCACCTCCACAATCTCCAGACTTTCCAATCTGTTGCCCTCAGGGCTGGGTAAGCTCTCTGGTGGGTCAGCAAAGGAGACAACATCCCCAGTGGTAATGTCTAGTTGCCTAGTCCTCGCAGTGTCCTCGGGGCCTGCCAGACTGTCAGCCAGGGTAAGCTGGATGTTGGTGCTGTCTGTGGAGGCCAGGGCAGCACTGGCCAACAGAACATGCATGGAGGAGGTCCCAGCCAACTCCCTGGTTTCCAGGGCAGCATCAGCAGGCTGTGTGGACTTGCTGCTTGTCAGATGACTCTCTTTCTGGGCAAACTCCTTCCGCAGGGCTGCCACCTGGATTGGCAGGAGCTCTCGGTGCTGCCTCTCCATCTGTTCCACTTAAGGGCAAAGCAAACAGCTTTAAACTTGCTGAGGTTGGTGGAAGCCACCAATTGCAGATTATGTCACGGTAAGGCTCTTACATCAGCACTGTGCCTTTCATCTGGATGGAGGCCACAGAGCTTCACCAACTGTGTATAGGAGCCAACTCATCCAGCAGAAATTTGCAACCTCTTCTGCTGGAGAACAGAGGTGCTGTTTAACATCTCATTGCAATGCTACATGAAAGCTTAGGGCAGAAAGTGAAACAGAAACCAAATCCAACTGACACAGGAGAACATAGGGAAGCTCTTTAGAGTGTAATCACCCGGGCTGGAAATTGAGCCAGATATTCATTTAGGTGTCTAACTCCTATTGAAATCAATGGGAGTTTGGCACCAAAATACCTCTGAGGGTCTGTACCTGGGTTAGCATGGTTGAAAAGTGTCATGGGAATTGCAGAAGCACAACGCTGGGGCACCGGGTTTAGTAGTGTCTAAAACGGAAGAGCATCACCTACATGTCTTCCCACAGCACCTATGTTTTCCTTCAACCTCTTCTAAGTACTGACCCCTCCAGCCATAGCTCACCTTGTGACTTCACAGTCATGGCCACAGCTGGGGCGTAGGTAGTCTGCCCTAGTGTTTGGAGCAGGAACAGAGAATCAGGCCAGGAGGTCAAGTCTGAGGTGAGCCAGAAGGCAAAACCAAGAATCCTGTGTCAAGAAGCAGGCAGGGCCAGGTTATCAGGAGATCAGGAGCAGGTATCACAAGGGGGACAGCTCCAAGCACAGACAACTTCCTATTCCTGTGCTTGGGTTAAATAGAAGCTGGGGACCAATAAGAACCACTGATTTTCCACCAGTCAGATCCCAGGACTGGGTCCTCTCTTAAGAGCTCAGCTGCTATACCGGCAGCTGTTAGCAGGTCAGTGGGTCGTCCATGAGAACTGCCTAGCTCTGAAGGGTACAACCATACTGCAGTTTAGATATCCATGACTGGCCCAGGTCAGCTGACTTAGGTTTGATGAGCTCAGCTTAAGGGGCTGTTGAACTGTGGTGTAGATGGTTGGACTCAGGCTGGAACATGGGCTCTGGGATGCCCCCCTTGTGGGGTAGGAGTTAAAGGGCCTCTTAGCTGAACCCAAGTCATTTGACCAGGGCCAGCTGTGGCTGTCTAACTGCAGTGTAGACAAGAGCCCAGTGGACCCATGTTCCTGACCAGCAGTCCCTGCCATCAGGTGATGCACAGCAAAGATGCAAGAAGCCCCTTTCCCAGGAAGTTTGACTTTCTAACCAGAAATAGACCCTGAGACTTGTTAAAGGTCTAAACCAACAGGACTAAATGGCAGAAAGATTATTTTCAAACCTGTGAACATAAGAAGAGGAGAGCCACAACCAGCCCCTGGGAAACATATATTGTGATACGGTAGCTGTCCTGGGAAGAGACACGCATTAGGGTGGTCACATGGCCATGGGTACTTCTCCTCTCCAGAAAACTTCTACCAATGCGCAGCCTCTCTGCTGCAAGGCAGTGCCTAGAGGGCTCTAACAGTGGCTGGAAATGAGGAGGGGCAGCCACTCTTGCTACCTCTGGTTCCCACCTGGGTGGAAAAGGAAACATCTTGAGAGCCTGGAGCTACCAAACAGAGGCTGGCCCAGACTGCAGGAAAAAGCAAGATGAGACAGGCTGAGGAAGATGTGGTGATGATGGTCTGCTCACAGGTTTCCATGGGAGCCAAGGGAGCTCTGTAGCCTCCAGGAAGTACCTAGCACCTAAATTACTAACACTGGTGGTTTTGGATTTCTGCTAAATAGTTTTTAATCCCTAACACTGCTTGCCTCCTTGTTGGGCAGCAGAACCAGGCTGATCAGTTTCACTCCCTGGCCCCAGGGTGCTGAGAAATCTGGCATTGTGTTCACATTGTTTAACAAACCAACAATGCAGGAAATTCTGCCTGTTCAGGTTCTGTGAAAGCATTTCTCCCCCCTGACTAGAATGCTGGTCTCCAAACTACCCAGCACTGCTCCTTTCTCAGTGTGCCTCAGGGTTTAAACAGGATTCCAGAGTTGAACTGAGGTGATCATTAAAGCAGTGAAGGGGAAGGAGGGATCCTACCATCTCGCTGACTTTCTTCTCCAGGTCATCTGAGGTTCGGTATCGTTTCAGCTCCTCTGCCATGTGGGTGTTCACCTGAACAACGTTGGCAATCTGAAACAAAGCACCCACCATGGAGGCAGCATTAAAGAGAGATGCTTGATCTTGGATGAGAGCTAGAGGCACGCTTGGCAGTGGCCAGTTTCTTCTTGAGAAACCACAAACAAAGCAGGTGAAATCCTGGGCAGAAGCAGCTTGCTGGCCCCAGAGATCTTTGGTTCCCAATAGCAGGAGGCACCATGACAACCGCTGCTCACTCCCACCTCCCCACTGCACTGCCATCCTGCTCTGTAGCATGGACAAAACAAGCAGTGGCTTTTCATGGAGCTCTGAGAGATACCTAGACATTAGTGGAGCACAGATGTCTACAGTTAATGTCTGCATTATCCCCATCTTCTGAGTGCTTTAGCTAGGTGAGGGTTGACTCTGACTCCCAACACCATTTGGATTCTGATAGTATCTGAAACCACTTGGTATCTGCCCCTGCTGCTGCGGAGACGGTAGTTTGTGGGTGACCAGAGGTTGAGGAGAAACAAGACAAGCTTCTAAACCTCCATTCCTGTCTCCACACAAGCACAGGAAGGAGCAAGCTGCCTCTGCTGCACTCCCCACCTTCCATGAGCTAAGGCAGGAGGATTCTGAGGAGATAAAGGATGTGGAAAGTGACCAGGAGGAAGACATGAGACAGGAAAGGGATGTGCAAAAGTCACATCTTTAAATCTTCCATCTGTCACCAGCCAGATCCTGTCACAGTCACTTCTGAAATGTGACTGGGCAAGAGTGAAAGCAGAGGTACAGACGGAGCTTCTGGTTTTCAGGGTTTGTTAGTTTCAGTTCTCAATTTTTACTTTCCGTGTAGATGTCTAAAAGTCAGGAGGGCTCACATGTTCTCTGCATACACCGTAATGAATAGTGTAATCACTCTAATGAGTAATCTGCAGTGTTCCCGAGCGCATCTTAACACAGCAGTGTCAAACACCATGCATTAAAATGTGCTCAGGAATGTCTTGTACCTCCCCAGCAGGGTCTCCACCAACCAATTAATGTGCGACACATTAGTGTCCTCCTGCCAGTTAGAAATCACAACCGTGGATATCATGCTACTGCTCCATGCGGTCGCGCCAATAGATACAAGTAACCATTTCCAGCATTTACTGGATAAATGCCAGTTTCATTTCTCTGGCCACAGGATATGTTAGCAGTCATTAGCACTTACAGCTGAAAGGCGAAAGCTAGAGCTGTGGAGAAGAGAAAAGGATGAGCCACACCTGCCCTTTCTTGGAGCTGTCTGGTAGACTGTGGTAGGGGCCTGCACTGACTGCAGGACTCCACAAGGGAGGCTGAATGTGAAATTAATGTGATGTAGTCGCTTTCTGCCCCTTCCTCTGCAAGGTTTCAAAAGTGAAGTGTCTGTCTTTTAGACCCACCCCCATGGCACAACACTTGGTCTGAAAGACAAGCAGCCCCAGTTACTGTCGTCCATCTTGCTGGCTTTCTGACCTGATGGGATGTTGGAGACAGCCTCGTACTTCCAGAGCACTGGGAGCAGACTGCTGGCCTTGTTCCCTGCCTTTCGACAGAGCAGGCTGCATGGGTCTCCCAGAAAGGTGGCCCTTGGCTCCCCCATGCAGAGAGCTGAAAGGATCACCCTGGAGTCAGGCCACCGCTGGGCTGCCTCCCTTCCAAGTGCAGCTGGAGAGTGCAGCTGTGCTGCAACCCCAGAGGGATTTCCCACCCGATGCACAACTGCCACAGCCCTGCCACGGAACCCTGTAAACTCCCATCCGGCAGCACCGCGTCTCCTGTTCTGTACCTACACATTCCTTTAGTTGTAGGATCTCTGCCCAAACTTCTGTTCCATCTCCTTCTTCTCCTCCAGCAGCTGCTGTTTCTGCTGGTGCATCTCAATCAGTTGTTTCTCCAACAGGCTCTGATCCAGCCCCTCACAGGGCTGTGGGAAGAAGGAGAAGGAAAATAAAGTCCCTTAAGTATAGCAACAGCAGGAGAGGGCAAAGGAAGATGCAGTGTAGAATCCATCTCCACTGGACTGACTCCCTGCTCCTTTAGGGGCATTCAGGGCCAAATGGATCACTGTGCATGGAGGGCACCAAGAGGGCAGGAAGCTTGACTGGGTCTGGGAAGAACAGAAAGATGGGGTTGATTTGAGCCTCAGCAGAAATGTGAATTGGGCAAGAAGCCTCAGTGCTGCTACCATATAAGGGATGAAGGAGAACATCAGAGGGTGACAAAGGATCATTAAGAGGAGGCAAAGCTCTGCCATTGTGGAGGCTGCAAGGTGCTGCCGCACCACCAGACTAATGTGCTCTGGCCCCAAGCCAGGTCAAAGGTTTGCAAGCATCATGTGGAATGAATTTAGACAGTTGCATGAAGGACCTTCTCCCCACATGGCCATCAGTAGCAGACACTAGGGTGCTGCAAGGAAACAGAAAGAGCCAGCTCTAGTCAAGTCACAGCCCTTTACTCTCCACATTTGGCCTCCTTTTATTCTTAGCAAGTCTTCGCAAAACTCACATACCCCTCAGGGACTTATGTCCAGGCTAAGAAAAAGATTACAAACAAAGCCATCAGAGTGAAATTATCAAAGCAATCGGCAGAGAATCTTGGATGCTCAGACACTCCCACGGAGCCACCAAAGGAAACTTCTGCAGAAATATGATACACATGACACTACAAGCTTCAAATCTTTTCTCAACATTTCTAAGCCATAGTGCCTAGAGCACATCCATGGCCTTGACTGATCAAGGAGGAAGGCCATCCATCCACCACAGGCCAAAAAGGCACCACTGATTGTTAGTGCTAACTCCAAGAAATCTAATGGGGTCAGGTGCAACCTCAATAAAAGAGCTGACTTTGGTAATAGACTGATTAACAGCACATAGAAGCTTCTCTCCTTCCCTCTGTGTGTACACACACACACACCCTCCAAAGGGTAAGAAACTGCAAGCCAATGTGATTTTTTCCAAACGGGAGCCATGTAGCTCGGTGGCATCTCCACCCTGCGCAATGCCTCCTTAGCTGAATTTAACTTGCAGTAGTATTGGTAGCAGACGCAACGTGCTGTAACAGAGATTTCAGTTCCATGTGGAATGGCAGTGACAGCAAAGCATGTTCACCTTAGCCCGTGATTAAAGCTGCTGCCTGTATCTCCAGCCTCCTTTCAGACAATGCATGACACGTGTGTCCAGTCTGGCTCTGACTGTCTGCCATGGAACTTATATGGCACTGGGACTTCGTATCTGAGCACCCAACCATCTTTGCCCCGCAACCCTGCTGAGGTCTCCACTGTACTAATGGGGAACAGAGGCAGAGAGGTGCTAAGTCACTTGCCCTAGGTCACACATGGCATATGTGGTGGAGCAGAGACTGAATGCAGATCTTCCACAGTTCAGCTCAATACCTAACCAACGAGTCACCCTTCCCCAACTGTCCTGCTAAAATCCCAGCTCACTCCTTACCTGCCTTGCCACAGAATTGGCTCCATCTTCAAAGATGACATCGGTGCTGTCTCCATTGGGATGGGATACATCAGCACCAGGGTCTGATGGGTGGGGAGGGATGACGAGGAGGTGCTGAGCCCCACCATCTCCTTGGCTCCCAGCACAATTGGACTATCCTTTGAAAAGAGATGACAGAATGAGATGCGTCAGCATGGAGATCAAGATTTGTGCTGCCCTGGGGGTGTGCTGGACAGAATCTGCACTCTGAGGCTTCAGCACAAGGCAGCTGATAAACTAGACAGGGTTCCAGGAAAAGCTATAAGAATGATTAAAGTGTTAGATAACTTGTCTGATAGTGACAAGTGCAAAGAACTCAGTCTATTTGGCATAACAAAGAAAAGGCTACCATGGAGTGATGATGGCAGTCTATATGTACAGGAAACAAATATTTAATAGTGAGCTTTTCAATCTGACGGAGGAAGAGAAAACATGATCTGAACTAAGGCTGGAAGGTGAAGCTAGGGGACTTCAGACCAGAAGTAAGGCATTATCATTTAACAGTGAGAGTAGTTAACCACTGGGTCAGTTTACAAAGGCCTGAGGTTCATTCTTTAAATCAAGACTGGCTGATTTTCTAGAAGAGCTGCTCTAGGAATTAAGTGGGGACAGGTCTCTGGCCGGTGCGACAAAGGAGATTGATTAGATGATCATACTGGCCCTGTCTCACTTGGAATTGCTGAAGTATTTATGCATTTCAGGGTCTGGACACAAAACACTGTCCAGGCTTTGTCATGGCACTCATCATAGAGTGCACCTGGAGATCAGTAAATCTTTCCCTTTCCTCCTTTCAGCCAGGAAGGACAGCACATAGTTCACAGATCACTCCACAGGGTTGTGTTTTGGAGGCTCTCAAGATCATGCCCATTCTGATCCCATCTGGCAGCAAGTTCTAGATTCACAGCCCAGCCTCCTTCAATAAATGGTCTTGCTCTTGAGACAGACAGTGTCCGTTGGCCCAGTAGCTGCTGTGGGAGGCCATGACCTCACAAAGTGAGATGGTTTTCCAGGTAACAGGCTTTGAAGAGGTCGATTGAGATCTTGATCATAATCTGGAACCAGTGCAGAGCAAGGAGCACAGGGTACTGGGTGTTCAGGAACAACTGCAGTGTCTTAAAAGTTTCCCCTCCATGCCCAGGGATAGAGAACCCCAGCAATCAAGCTGTGGATTGGAAGCGTCACCGTAACTAAATGTAAGCATGACAGTGGATGATTACCTTGCCACTCAAGCTAGAAGAGAGCTTTAATCCTGCCTCTGTCTGTTTGTGTGCCCAGGTGGACAATCAGAGGGCAGTTGGCCTCAAGGGAGGGTGATGTGATAAACATGGCAAGTCCTCTGGAATTCCTCCTCTTTCCACCAGTGTCACCTTGCTTTTCCCAGCATTCAGTTCAAGATGGCTGCTCCTTACTTTGTTCCAGCTACGTTCTGGCTTTGTGTCTGGAGTGAAGGTCAATATGCTGTTGCCAACTTTTTCTTTGCCGTTTTTACTACCTGGTGGCGATCCACAGCTTCCTTTGGGAGCTAAAGACAGAAACAGTCAATAGGCCAATTAAATAGATGGGACATCTTGTTTCTGGAGCATTAATTAAGCTAAAGCTAAAATACACAAGGCTCAGGAGGGGAAGACTCTGAGACTTGATAAGAAATTGTCCAACTATGATTAGCTTGTCAAAGATTCACTTCAGCTAAGGAGAGCCCCTGCCATATGACAAGCAAGATTAACTGTGCCGCTTTCCTATGGAGTGCGCCCCAATGTCTCCTAGATGTTAATTAAGAATCAGAGGAGATGAAAGCAAATGCAGGTTTAAACCAATTCAAAATGGCTTGACTGGTGTCCCAAAATCCTAGATGTTCCAGAGGTCAAATTTCCTGATACAGCAGACACTTGTTTGCTTGTTACCTTGTGAGAGTATAGGGTGCGTGGTTGTGCCCTCTTCTAAGTCTCTTGGGGAGGCCACACTCCCTCACTCTCACACCCATGGAGGCAAGCTTGAACATGGCATTAGCTGTCTCCCAAGCCCTGGCCCTCTAAACAGGGCAAGCCAATGAGCAGTTAAAGGGACTCTGGCTCTCCGGCAGGGCAGAACTGTACATCGTTTAGGGGTTCAGGCTGTCAGGCAAGGTGGAGCACCAAGCCGTCTGGCTCTAGCTCTCAGGAGTTACTGAGCACCAAGCTGTCCAAGAGCTCCAGCTGTCAGGCAGGGCAGAGCACCAAAAAATCTAATATCTTAGCTCTGGTGGAGGGTGGACTAATGCTGGCCTATTGGCCTAGTATGGGGGAGGCTGCCACACCAGAGGGATGGTCCTGCCATTGGGTCAGTGGGGGTCCAGTTGCAACACAGTCACCTGAATTCAATCAGCAATGCAGTCAGACTACAGTCAGCTGTCCCTGGGCTACTTCATTCCCTCCCCTCAGGGCTGTCCTGTCTCCTTGGGGTACGCTGCCAGCACTAGTCCCAGTAACTCATCAGCATCTGGGGTGTCTGGCAGCTCTGATGAGTTGGGCAAGTCCTCATCAGGGCAGAGGTCCTCTGTGTGCTCAGTCTCCAGAAGCGGACAAGAGATATCCTTCCCCTCTGGTAGCTCTGTCCTGTCCCAACTGGGTTAGAAGGCATGCCCTTTATTTTTCCAGCTCCTGTTCTGCCCCTCTGCTTCTGGCAAGGGAGGTATGGTCTTCCTGGCTCTGCCCACTAGTGGGCAGATGGTAGTCCACCTGTGTTAGTCTCTGAGGGGTGCTCTTGCTAAGCAGCGAGCAGCATTTCCCCTGGGAACATTATCCTTGATGTGACCTGTTCACAAAGTAAGAGCATTACATGTAATCAAAGAATGTACGGATTGTGTCTGCTTGATTTAGATGCCTCTAAGAAATTTTATTTGTTCTCTTGGTAAATGACTGTTGCACCCCAGAAGTGAAAAGAATTGCATGACACTATAAGGAAAAAAAACATGAAAGACATTCACTGGAGCAGGGTAAAACTTAGAAATACTAATACTAAAATAAACTGCTTAAAGGAGAGTGGGATTCTAAATCAATACTCAGGGCAAATTATGAAATAGAATCCATGAAGTGAACAAACCCTCAGAATAAAGGAAGCATTAAAGAAATTTCTTATACACTCTCACTCTCTGCTGGACAGAAATGGAAACAGCAGAGAAACTCAGAGCTGAAAGCTGAGAGCAATTTGGCAAATGGAAATCAGAGGGCTGCTTATTCTACCAAGTGTGCTGCCCCATCCACCACAGTTGCTGGGTGGAAGTCTGAGCAGATCAGGATCTTGGTGTGTCTAGATGCAGGTGGATGTGACTGTTGGTGTTGACTCATCAGCGGGAGGGGAGTTGAGTGCCAGGCTATTGTAAAAGCTATTGTAAAGCATTGGAATGGGCTACCTAGGAAGGTGGTGGAATCTCCATCTTTGGAGATATTTAAGGCCTAGCTGGATAAAACTTTAGCTGGAATAATTTAGTGGGAGTAGTCGTGCTTTTTTTGGCAGGGGGTTGGACTAGATGACCTTACGAGGTCCCTTCCAACCCTATGATTCTATGACTCTATCACTGGAGCAACTGGCTGCACTGAATGCTGGTTTCTCAGGTACTGATGACTTACAGGCTTCTGTAGGATGTGGAGAGACTTCCTCCCTCAAGAACCCATGTCAAGACCAGGAATTTGAGCAGACTTGTCTTCTGAGCCTATGATCCTGCCACCAAGGCTTGGCCATAGTTAGGTGAGCAATAGCATCTGAAGTGCCCTTCCTGGCCACACTTGTGACATCTGTCCTTCACTGTCTCCGTTGCAGAGTTCTGTGATGATGGTCCATGTTTGCCAGGTGGGGTTCCCACTTTGGTATCTCATGCTTGGATCCCACGTGGCTCCCGGATTTGGGGCTACTTTGCATGGCTTTGATCTATCCAGGACTCCCTGATTTAGTTGCCTATAGCCCAAGACCCTCTGTGGCTAAGTAATCTTCCATCAGAGACACTGCCTTTATGAGAGTTATCAGCGTCAATGGACTCAATTAGGGGATGTGGTAGGGGAAGGATCTATGTAAACTGCACCAGGACAAAAGCCACCACCATCTGTGGTCCTGTCAACTTTTTGGGATCCAACCACCGCAAGCAATAATCCTGAAGCTGCTAGCCACTGTCTAGGGTTGAGCTCCTGTGAGATATCTTTCCCATTGAAATCACCAATGAAATGTTTTGGGGGTTAACCCCCATGTGGTTCAAGATAGCACCCTTCACTTTGGCACAATCAAGAACAGCAGCAGAGTCTAGGTTTTTGTGGGCCTGGTCAAGCATGAGGTCAGAGCACTCCAGAAGCCAGCAACTCATGGTGGCCCACTTGAACGTGACGAAGAAGGCCTCTGGATCATTCCCCGCATCTCTTCTTAACCAGCCATATGAGAGGAGATTAACTAAAAGAAGGTTGAGGGGATATGTGATTGCTCACTATAATGCATATCAGAGGGATAAATACCAGGGAGGGAGAGGAATTATTTAAGTGCAGTGCCAATGCGGACACAAGAACAAATGGATATAAAGTGGCTATTGGGAAGTTTAGGCTTGAAATTAGACACAGGTTTCAAACCATCAGAGGAACTAAGTTCTAGAATAGCCATCCAAAGGGAACTGTGGCGGGCAAAAAGCCCAGCTGACTTCAAAACTGAACTTGATAAATTAATGGAGGGGATGATATGATGAGACTGCCTAGTCTGCCAGTTGACTGATCTCTGACTACTAGTGGTAGATATGCCAATGGCATCAGATGGGACATTTGATGGTGTGGTTTCTAAGTTATTACAGGGAATTTTTTCTTGGGTGTCTGGCTAGTGAGTCTTACCTACATGCTCAGAGTTTAACTGATCACCATACTTGAGGTTGGAAAGGAATTTCCCCCCAAGGTGGATTGGCAAAGCTGCTGGGGGGTTTTCACCTCCTCTGTATCAAGGGGCATGGCTCACTTACTAGAGCATTCTCTCTCACTATTTGAGAACATCAGTAACTCGGTCATGAGGTAGAGGTTTGTTGCAGGAGTGGGTGAGTGAGGTTCTGTGGCCTGCATTGTACAGGAGTCAGACTAGATGATAATACTGGTCCCTTCTGACCTATGAGTCTATGAATAGCCTCATCAAGAAGTTCTCTGTCTCCCGACCCATCCTGCAAGTGTTGGGTAGCCCAGAGGTTGCAGGAGCACCACCATCTGTTGAAACAGATGCTCCTGTTAGACTTTGTGTTGTGCTGCTAGCTCTCTGTTCAACTGCTGTTGTTGTTTTTGGAGTTGGGCCATCTGTTGTTGTTGTGGCATGGCCATTTGCTACAGTAGCTGGGGCCTGTTGTTGGGTTGCCAGCTGCTGTTGGCTTTCCAGCACCCCCTTTTTGGTATCCATGTTGACTGTGGAGTTTTATCTTTAGTCCTCCTCTTGTTAATCCTCTTAACTGGACCCAACTGCTGCCTGCATCCTCCACCATGTCTAATGGGGGGGGGGGGGCAGCCCATCATGTTAAGCAGGCCTCCCACCACTGGCCCTGTGCAGGGTTGGTACATCTTGTCACATGACCCAGGACTGGAATAGCAAGGGTGCTGCAAGTGAGGATCAAAGTGGCAGAACTTTTGGAGTCACCTTCCATACCTGTTATCTGCATTATACCTGGCTTTAGCCAAAGCCTTTAGTCCTCTCACTTCCCTGGGCACTAAAGCTCCCACAATTCATGCACATAAAAAGACACTTGATTTTTGAGGTCATGTGTAGACAGTCTCCCATACAAAAGCTCCATCCAGTGCCTCTGGGGCATTCAGTCTTTGTGTGCCTACACTTTTAACTTCACCAAATATCTCTCAGTTTTGAGCAGCAGTAACCACACCCCTTCTGGCAGAAGCGAAGCCACTCTCAAATCCTCAGCTTTTCCACCGAGCCTCAACAAAACACTGCCTTAACAGATCATAGAATCATAGGGTTGGAAGGGACCTCATAGGTCATCTAGTCCAACCCCCTGCCAGAGGCAGGACCACTCCCACTTAAACCATCCCAGTCATGGTTTTGTCCAGCCGGGCCTTAAACACCTCCAAAGATGGAGATTCCACCACCTCCCTCGGCAGCTCGTTCCAATGCGATAGTAAAGTGGTGCCCTCTGTCCCTCCCCCAGCTCCTTCGCTGTGGAGCTGAGTCTGCTCCTGGTGTAGTTCTTGGCCACACCCAACAGGGAAAGCATGGCATGGCAACACAATGCCCTGCCTGTCAAGGGAACTCAGGACCTCAGATCCCTCCACCAAGGTGGTAAGGTTATAAACCAGGTGTATGACTCACATGCCGGCCAGGAACTGATACTGCCTTAAATCGTAGTAAATTTCCAAAGGGCAGCCGTGTTAGTCTAGTCCAGCAAAAAAGAATACAAGGAGTCGTGTGGCACTTAAAGACTAAAGATTTATTTTTCACATGAGCTTTTGTGGGAGATTTTCTCCCATGAAAGCTCATGCGAAAAATAAATCTGTTAGTCTTTAAGCACCACACGTCTCCTTGGTTTTTTTGCTTAAATTGTAGTACCTGTATTATGGATACACTGGCTCCCACTGAGCTTCAGATCCAGCTCAAGATCCTGGTCATTAATCTACAAAGCTCTTGAAAGGGTCTGACTCGGCTACCCAAGGAACCACCTCTTCTCCCATCTGCTGCTTCAAAGACATTGCAATCAACACATACAAGGTAAGCTGGGATTTGCTGGAGACAGAGGCACGGTGATCTCCGAAGAGAATTTCCCTACCATTTGGAATCAGGCTCGGTTCACATCTCTCCTGCTGCAGATATCAAGACCTGAGCGTGCATGTTGCCCTCCTCAATAGAGGCAGCAGCCCTGAGGCTAGGAAGCCCTGTTCTCCCTGGAAGTGTCCCACTCAAAGGCAACCATTGAATATAGTCAATTTCCAAAGGGATAGCCTCAACTGCTCTGATTTGCTGTTATTGTATGACTTGATCCTATGTTTTACACCCCCTTGCATTTGTTTTCATTCCATTCTGTAAGTTCATCCATCTTCAAAGCATCTGACAAAGTGGGATTTTCTCCCATGAAAGCTCATACAAAAAAAAATTCTGCTAGTCTTTAAGTGCCACATGACTCCTTGTTTTTTTGCATGGAATATAGCCCTATGGAAAGCAGAGCAGAGCAAGCTCTCCTGCCTGAAACAGAAATACTTGTATGTAGTGTTTAAATCCCATGGTGACCAGAGCCAGGGGGCAACATTAGAGACTCTCAAATACTAGACACAGGCAACATCAGGTCTCAGACCTTGTTTTCTGGCTAAGCAGCTACAGCCCTGCAAGACAGCAACATGAGCTAAGTTGTAGGTGGTCAATCCTCATGTCCATCTAAATTACATTAAACAATGTACTATCTGTCTCTTAGAAGGCGTTTCTGTCCTTAACAGCAGGTGCCACCAGATAAAGAAATAGATCTCGGGATGTTAAAAGAAATGTTGTTTGATAGCATTGTGTCCAACAAGGAATCACTTAACAGTTGTGGTTGTAAAATCTACACTTCTTATTGTTTTGTCTTTATGGTATCCACTTCTCTACTGCTTATCTCAGGGCTCTCTGAACTATGGCCCATGGGCTATAGCCAGCCAGAAAAGCACTTTCATTCAGCCTGCAAGCAGCTGCAGCCAGGTGTCAGGGAGCCAGTGGGTGGGTCGAGGAAGAAGGCCAAAAAGCCAGCAGGTGGGCAGGTTGGCAGTCTGACCCACTAGTAATTAAGTAAGAGCAGATTCAGCCCTCTAGTGAAAAAATTTGGAGACCCCTGGCCTATCTGAATGATTTCATTCTGGTTCTGTGTTAGGTTCTGTCTGTTGCATAACTAATTCTGCTGTATTTAAACTAACAAGAGTGGTGAGGTATGATTGGTTAAGAAAAGTGTTGTAATGGGCTAGGACAGAGCCATAGCTAAAGAATTCCACGCCCCTTACAATAGCCAGCACTTGGGGCGAGTGGCTCAGAGCATGCCCTTTAATGGATCCACTCTGGCACGTCTGGAGCAAAGCCCCGCTCACCCACCATAGTTGTGGCTCTGGGCTAGGTTTAGTGTTTTGTAATGCTTTAGTTCCTTTAGTTTAAAATGACTGCTAAGCAAGACCCAAGTTTTTCCTATTGTGATGGAGTGGAGTCTAGGGCCTCATGGGTTGTGCGCATTGAGAGTTTGCGAATCACCCAGAGCACCACTTCTCCTCTTCCGAATTCCCTGTGTGGTGTAGTCTCCAAGGTCCTAGTCCCAGTGGCAGGGCTGGGGTCCCAAGGCCCTTTGGCTTCAGTACACCAGCATGCTGGGCCTCCTGGGAGATCTCCATCAGGGACAACGCCTCCAGCTCCTGTTCTGTTCTGCTGCCGCCTCCTCCTCCTCGTCTGTGCTCTTGCCATGCCCAAAAAAACCCAAGCTTGGCTGTCTCTGGGCCCCTTTGCATCAGGTCTGGTTGAGCAACCTAATTGGCTCAGGTGCTGCAGTCAGCTCCTGGCCCAGGTGTTGTAATCAGATTCCTCTGTTGTGCCTGTCTTGGGTGCTATAATCTACCCCAGCTGCCTGATTCAGAGATCTGCTTCAGTTCCCTGGCAATAAGGTCTTGGTAAGTCTGGGGCTGATGTATCTATTGTCCCATACTCTCCTGTATCCCTCTAATCTGACTCTGTCACACTATATAGCAGTTAAAGGTTAGTTTTAGCTAAATGGTAGGCGTTAAAACTGGAGATCCAAAAGGAAGTTCTCTGCAACTCAGCTCCAGACACAGCCCAAGATCAGAGCTGCCAGACCTCAACACTCTGCCAATCACATTACACAGTTAGAATCCCCAGAATGGCCACCTAGAGAAGTCTGTCTGCCTTAGTGAGTGGTGAGTATTGTAGCCTTAGTGCATGTATTCTGCTCTGGTAATTGTTAATAAACAGAGAATAAGGATATTGCTGTGTGAGGCTCCTTCACTGGTAAAAGGCCGCACAAGCCTGCTAAAGATTATGTCTGGAGGCCTAAGAATTGGGAAAGAGTGGATACTTAAATTAAGCAGGTTACGCTTAGAGTCCTGTGGCTTCTGAATAGGTCACCCTGAACCCTAGAGCATCAGTTAGGTAGGTGTTTTCTTTCAGAGCCCTGCAAACAGGGAAAGGGTGGGCATGCCTTCATTGGGTTATGCCTTCAGCCCTACAGATTGGGGTAAAAGTGGGGCACCCGAGTGTGCAGATGACAGTAATGGGAGATGCTATTGAGAAAGCTCTGTGCTCAGCAGTGTGGCTGGGAGAGGAGAAATGGCACAAAGCACATCTCAGAAGGAGGTCAACATCAAAGCCATCTAACCTCTCAACCAGAAGTTGAGACTTGTTCATGCCTCCGTGCCTTGTGCACACTCCATTACCTGTTCACACACCACTGTCCTATGACCATTTGGTCTGAATGAGTTCCCCATGTACCTTGGCGGGGCTCTCCAAGAAGCTGTCTGTCCGCTGATCGGTAGTGAACACATGTGATTCTGATGCCAGAACGGTCTGGGCCAGCACTGAACCTATGGACATCACATCAACGCTGGCTCCAGTGGAGTAATGGAAGCCACCATAGGCATTGGGTTGGGCTTCAGTGCTGTGCTGGTAATAACAATGGCTGTTGACGTCCTGCATGGAGACAGCATCTGTAATAAACATTCAGAGAGGTGAAAGCTGCCTAAGCCTCTGGCAGCCACACGCTGAGATGACTGGGGACAGGGAGAGCTGTCTCAGCTGCACTGGCACAATCACAGGGGAGTTGAAAACCATACCAGACCCAGTGAAGTTAGGTTTGTTACTTCATCTATTACAGTGGCTGTGATGCTGAGAGGACCCACCCAGGGATCTTCAAGAGGTTTGAACCTGAGCCTTACAGTTAAACCATCTTTGGCAGCTCCCATGGCTAACCAGTTATCAGCAATAAGGAGTGTTCACAGTGTAGACAGGGTTTGTTCTCCCAAGTAGGTTTCCAGACCCCTCATCACACATGTTGCTCCAGAGAAGTTTGGATTCTTGCTGAGACCATTGGACTGCTTGTTCCTACCCAGGAATCCCAGAGTTCTGCCCGCACAGAGCCCTCTGATAATATGAAGTGCTTCGGCAGGTTTCATGTCAGCACTGTGCAAGGGTGAGCAGCCCTGTTTCCTTGATGAGGAAACAGAGCTGGAGAGGGCAAAGGGACTTACACAAAGTCCCACAGGGACTCAGGGCCAGAGGGGGCAACACAGTCTAGAGAGCAACCTCTCTACTGCCCTTTTCCCCGCAGATGCCCTGTGCAGTCCCTGAGCCCCATCCCTCCACGCTGGCTCAGAGATATCTCCCCAGGCTGCCATGCCGTCACACATCAGTGCTTGCTCACCTGGCTGATCTGGATCTGGAAGGTGGTGTGAGGGTTCCGGAAGTGGGTCTTGTAGTGCTTCACCGCCTCGTCCCGCCAACTGAAGCTGCTGCGGCAACGGTAGCAATGCCAGTGCGGCCCTTTGAACCTCTTCTCCCCTTTGATTGTGCCCACCATCTCACAGTGGTTGCAGCAGTGCAGAATCTTCAGTCCTGCCAGATGCAAAGTCCCAGTGAGGACCAGTGACTCTGCTGCAAATGTGGCCCACCAGGCTGGTATGACAGGCCAAAGGAGATGTCAAGGAGAGTACAATCAGGCCCCACATGCTGCACTCCCAGGACAGTATCACTGCCCCCGGTTGTCACTTCCCAGAGTGGGGAGGGAGACTGAGGCATCTCTGGCACAACAAGTTTGCTGTAGATGTTCTGCACTGGGAAAGGCATCTAAATGCTTCCCGCTGTTGCTAACACCAGCTCAGCATGGGGAGGCCTGGTAGACATCGGATGGTGGCAGCCACCCCTGTATTTTGACACTGGGTGGCATCGTCCTTGCAGCAGGTGTGATCAATTTTGGTATTCTCACACTAGGGCTCCCACGGGTGCTCACATAAGTGCGGCATGAGGAATGGTGGGAAATGCTGAGAATGTGTCCTTAGCATAGACTGGGCCAGGCAGCGAACGTAGGGCTTCCCATGTTCCCAGAACAGAAGGGGTACTCTCTGCCACTATCATTTGCTGGGAGGGCCCTCTTTACAGCAAAAAACCATCCCACCACACTTCCCAGCTCGATTAGTCCTAAGTATTCATGTGCCTGGAAATCTAGAGAATGAGCAAATTTATGGGCTCAGAGACAAAGTCTGATATGCTTGGCATTCACGGGGTTAAGCCCAACCAGCCTGCACTGGTCAGCAGCACAGACCAGCTGACCTACCTCAAGGGTTTGTATGTGATTCTCTTTCCTTCCTGCTCTGCAATAAATAGGGGTGAGTTTCTAAATCAGGGATCTCAAACTCAAATCACCACAAGGGCCGCATGAGGACTAGTACATTAGCCTGAGGGCCATACCACTGAAACCTTTTCATACAACGATATTGCAAATATCAGTAACAATAGTGTCACTGCAAGCTGCAGGAAATAGTTTTAGGGGCTGCATGTGGCCCATGGGCCACGTGTTTGAGACCCCTGTTCTAGATGCTATTTTTCATAATGACAAGGCTTGGTCAGCAAATAACCTACAGTCTCTTTAGTGTGCAATGATGATATAGCCTCCATTCGTATTTCAGCACTAGTCACTTAGGCTATGTCTACATTTGCAAATTAGTCCAGATTCAGGAGGTTTCATCTGGACCAATTTGCTCCCTGTCTATGGTAGATTTTGCCCAGCTTGAACTAAAAAATTTTTAATTTGAACTAAGCAAAGCTTAGTTTAAACTAGTTAGTCTGAATGGTTAGTTCAAACTAACTGCTTAGTTTGAACTTAGTTAGAAATTTAGTTTGAACTAACTGCATTCTTTTTAGGTCAAACTAACTTTTAAAAAGTTAGTTTGAACTAAACAAAAAGAGTGGCTAGTTTGAACTAAAAAGTTAGTGTGAACTAAAAAAAACATGGGTAGTTCGAACTACTGCTTAGTTATTTAGTTTGAACTAGCATGACTACATTGCGCTAGTTCGAATTAAGCAGTTAGTTCGAACTAACCATTCAAACCAACTAGTTTGAACTAAGCTTTGCTTTTTCAAACTAAAAAATTTTTTAATTTGAACTAGGCAAAGCCTAGTGTAGAAAGGGAGCAAATTAGTCCAGATTAAGACTCCTTAATCCAGACTAATTTGCTAGTGTAGACATAGCCTTCGAGACATGGTCTGGGCTGGCCCTTGAGCTGTCTGCTGGAGCCAGGCAGTATTCTCCCCAGAACTTGAAATCCAGGAAGGTGTAGGGGGAGTTGTAGGGGGGTGTTGGGGTGCTCACTAAATTGATATAACACTGTTACTAGCTGACAACTGGGGTGATGTTAGGAAATTCAGGTGGGGTGTAGAGGGGGTGTTACAGAAATTCCTGGAACCAGGAATCTGGATGACTTTGTGCGAACCAGTAGTGTAGCAGTCTGGGGAACTGAGAGGAGCTGTGTGTGTCACACCAAGAGTCCTAAAGCTCAGATCTGTGACTGGGCATCCTCCAGGCCATCTAACAACCCCTGATATATAGAACAAGAAAGGTCCTGAAACATGAGAGTGTAAAGTGTGAAATCTAAGCCTGGAATCTTGGGACCTTGAAATCCACAAGAGCAGAGAGAAAAGCTCACTGAGTATGAGACAGAGCTCAGAGGAAGATCACTGTGCAAAATATAAGCAGGATTCCTGGGAACATGTAACCAGAGAGAGCCACGTAAGAAGTCCTGAGGCCCCTGAGCTTAGAGGAAAGAGGTCTCCTGAATGCCCACCCCCATCTCTCTAGCTGCTGCTACCCAGGAGCTCTGAGAGCCAGCAAGAGAGCTGGTGCTCTGGATATTGGCAGACTGCTACAAGCAGGAGAGAGCAGTGTGTGAAACAGCTACTTCTGCGACCCTGAATCCCTGCTGGTGACTATGGTGAGAGAAAGCAACCTGAGGCATTGCAGGGGCACTGGGAAGGTATGGGAGGATTTGGGGCAAACAGCCCTGGGCCCCCTGAACTCTGGGAGAGAAAACTGAGCATGTGAGCCCCCAAGTTAGACAGACCCAAGGTGCTCCACGTGGGGTCTCTAAATGCCCCAGCTGTTCCAGCAACATTCACAATAGCCCCAGTGCTCTCCCTGCCCCTACATCCACTTCACCCCAATTCAGCCAGGAGCTGCCAGTCACTGGCTTGCTCAAATACAAGGCAGGCTAAGTAATTGCAGTATTGATCTGACCAAGCTCACTGGATGACAGTAGGTACTGGAAAGCTGCTGACAGGTGCTGGCAGAGCCACCGGAGCTGCAGTGATCCTGGGACCACAGCAGGGCACTCACTATCTCTAACCAGGCTTGAGTTTCCTTGGGAGAAAGAGCAAGGCTCCTCGGGTCTTCGGAGCAGGTACCCAAGGGGGAGCAGACAATTCAGAACAGGCCAGATGAGGTAAAGAAGTGTGAGGTGCCTTTACACCAAACCAGCAGCCAATAAGGTTCCTGGGAACCCGGGGCACCACCCCCTCGTACGAGCAGCTCTGCAGAGGCAGTTTTTCAGAGCCCCACAGCCAGCCAAGCTGTCAGATTTATGGCTTGGACTTCCTGCCGGAGAGACCGCACTCTCAATGCAACACCAGTCAAGGAGAGGCCGCCCCTGCAGAAAGAGCCGATCTGGCCCCCAGCAGCAGGTCCGTTGACAAGCAGTCGGCAGGGCCAGATTAAGGGGCTGTGGGGTCCTGTTGTGGGGGGCCCTCCTCCTGGGCCCTAGCCCACACCACGGTGGCTTGGCAGCGGGCCAGGACCCTGAGACCAGAAGCCGCAGCACTCCTGCCTCACCCCTGGGCCAGCTGATCTACCTCAGGGGTGGGACCAGCTGGCATATCTCCACTGTGCTACAAGAGGAGGGACCAGGTGACACATGGGGCAGCCTCTGGCATGGCCCTCCAGGACCCAAAGTACTGTCTGACTGCTGCACCAGGAACCCCGTGACTCAGGCTGGTGGGGCCCGCACCCCCCAGGGGCCATGGCACAGCAGTCCGCACTTCTTGGGGCAGACACCCTGACCTGGAGGCAGGAGGCCCCAGGACTCTACCGGCGCTGTGCCAGCAGGGCTGGAGCAGCACGGACTTTAGGGGCTGCAGCCCAGGGCCCCCTTCTGGCTGGAGCCTGGGGCTGCAGCAGCCCCTAATACCCTTGCATTGATCTGGCCCCGGCAGCCAGCGTGATGTCTCACAGGCACTTCCACCCCACCATGGCCTGCCAGCTGTGACCCTCAGCTAAGGGTTCAGCTTCTATCAAAACCATCTCTGGTCAGCGCTGGCTGGGGCAGCTCTGCTGTCAGTCTCTGCATTGGACAATGCTTCCCAGGGCCATGGGCACAGGGCCATGACTCAGGGCGGTGTTGGCAGTAAGATCTGCCAGCTGACCCAGCAGCCTGTTGCTGGCACTCCAAGAGCCAGCAGGGGCAGGGCGTGTCATGGGGATTGAGAAGTACCCACACAGCAGACCCAGGTTTTCATAAGAGCTCGCTCCCATTTGCTCTCTGTGGGAGGGGGATGTTAATTTTCCATTGTTCCCATGGGATTGGGGCAGGATTTCACCACTGATCATCCTGAGTGGGGAGAGAGAACTATGGGGGGACCGATCTGAAAAGCTGAGCCTTCACGGAGGTGCTTCGGTGGGCACAGGGTCCCAGGCAGCAGGCAGTTCCAGTTGGCGGTAGGTAGCGCCACTGGGACCCAGGCTGCAGGCAGCCCTCTGCAATGCGGCAATCAGGCCGGGACCTCAGAGTGAGCAGAGGCATCCTTCCTCTCCAGCAGCCTGTTTCTGACTCTAACTGAGGGAGAGGTCTCCCCTTTTATACTTCCTGCCCCACTCCTCTGCATCCAGGTAGGTGGCTGGGTTGTTCTGGTTCCGTCCACCCGGGATGGGCCATTTGCCTGCTGTCTCAAAAGCATGGCCATGCCCCCTCGCTAGAGAGGCGCTTTAGGCCAGAGAAGGAAAAACATCAGACCCCAGAGAGAAGGAACAAGCTCCTCAGCACAACCCAATGAAGGCATCATAAAGGCCCCTCCCACAAACACAGAGCAATCCTGCCCAGCAGGACAAAGTCCAACTGCGGCTCAGGCAATTTTCTGATGCTGCAGTTCCTGAGTAGACAGTGGGAATCACACCCATTTACATGCATCAGTTATGTGTCAGTATTGCACTACCTGGACCAGCACAGCTTCCTGAAGCAAGGGCTGCGCCTTCCTCTACGTACTCTACAGCGCTCAGCATGGTCTGAGCAGCACTCAGTAAATAATGCTTATTAGAGTTCATGCTGCTATGCTTTAAGGTTCTTGGGTGAAACGCTCTAACAGGCCCAAAGCACTCCACTCTATTAATTCATTCCCAGCAAAATCAGGAGCTGCTAAGTGAGTTCTCCAGCCCCATAGAAGCAGTGACTCACAATCCCACATGGACAGAGGAGGAGGGGGAATGTATATCTGGAGACAGAAGATATAGCGTGTGGGGAAGGAACCCCACGAAGGAAGGTTTGAGCTCATCTTTGTGAAGGTTTGGTGGTTTCTTTGTTCATAAAGCCAAACCCAGGAAAAGGCCAAGTCTGGATTCTGCAAAAAGTGTGCGATGGATTGGCAGAGCAGGAAGGAGAGGCTTCTCAGTCCCGTCCTCCTCAGCATTGTAAGGCTTGTCCTCAGTCAGCGGTCACCGAATCATGTGCTCTTTACGTTGATGCTTTACAGCAATGAAGCCACTGAGGAGGAAGCTGGCCAAAGGAACTGTTTGTCCAGGATTCCTGGCATCACATTCAATCCATGAACGATGAATTAAAATCTTCTTTCTCTCTCTTTCTGTGTGTGTGTTGAGACAGAAGGACAAATGTGCTAAAAAATAAACAGTCACCTGCTTCCCCAGAGCTCCCAGATCAGCAGCTCAGCAATCACAGGAGCGTCACCTCCAAAGGACTTTCCGAGGGGTGGATTTCTCTGTCACAGATGCCAGTGATCGAAGCCATGTCAGGCCCGGTGTGTAAGTCATTAACAGACCAGCCACTCCACCCCCATTACTGAGCTAAGCACAGACAGCAGTGGCCAGCATGCTACCTCTCTGCAGTAAATTCCCATACTTCTGGAACCACAGAGCTGTGACACAACCCTTTCAAGGACTCCAGTACAGCACTCCAGCTATGCCATCTGCTGCATGACCACCTGAGTCACTGCAGTTGGGCACAAGCCAGGTCAGCCCCCAGGCTGCTCTAGCGTACACTAGGGCTGGTGAAGGATAGGGAAGGGGCAAAGGTAGCAGAAAACTCTCAGCTGTACAGCAGGGACAAACAGGGCTCATGGTGCCTGAAGCTCTTGGCCTTCCAAGGAGAACAGCACAAAGTCCTCATTAAGCAGTAAAATGTATGCTCTCTAAGCCATCCCTCACCTGGCTGTTCTGTTACCTGAGCAGTTCTTCCCACAGGGCAGGGAAGGGTGGCACAGAGAGGGACTAGCACTCACTCGGCATGGCCTGGGTTACTCAAACTTCGATTCATTCCCCAGGATCAGCCACCCCAAACTCACCCTGATGATACCTGGTGCTCCTCCACTTTGCCACCATTCTGTCCCACATGTATATTAAGTAAGACAGATTTAGCTTCCTGGCCTTGAAAAGCAGCCACTGCCTCACCAAGTGAAGCTGCATGAGGGTGTAACTGACCCATCCCAAGGCTTCCCACAACTTCCCAAGGTCCATTTAGTCCAATATCCAACCTGCTTCAAATCACCTTTGGCAAAGAAACATTCTGCCTATATATCCAGCTTAAATTGCAGTGGGGATTCTGGGCGAGTGGGATGCAATGACCCACTTGGGAATTTGGCAAGGACATGGATAATCCTACAGATTGCTGCTCCACTGTTTCCTGCCTGATGCTGGCAGTGTGCCTGGATGGGGGGCTGGGGATACCTTCCTTGCCTGAACCTGGTGCTCTTTAAATATCAAATCCATATGTAAGAGCTAATCAAAAGGTCACCTGACTGCTCTACAACTTTGTAATAAAATTTGGAGTGCCTGGTGTGAAAACTGCATAGCCAGGGTGACCACATCTTCCTCCTTTACCAAATAACAGGCCACACCTCTTCCCCTCAAACACAATAATTATGAAAACCAAACTTTGATCCAGCAGAAACAAACATAAATCTGGAGCTGATATTGCTCTGAGTCATGCAAACAAGTTCACGTTAGGAATCCATCAGTCAGAGAGCATGGGCCAGATGCTGGCCTTGGTGCCCCATGGCTGGCTTTACTGGCTGCCTGGGAACTCCTCTCCAGTGAGGCAACTCTCTGGGTGACGTTGAGCTAGTGCAACAACATTGTCCCCAGAGTGCAGTCAGATAAAATGCAGCCTGGCTGGAGTGCCTCTGTATAGCAAGCTGTTTGCAGCTGTCTTGGGGCCAGGTGTAGCCAGGTGAAAAGGGAACAGCCATCAAATTGCTCTAAATTACACTGGGGACTGAAGCACTCTCCACGCAGCTGCAGAAGTGCCCTCCCATCTGTGTAGCTCAGAACACAGGGCGGTGGAGTCAAACCAGTCTAAAGTGTTGGTCCATTTTGCTGAAGAATGGCACATTAGCCACAGAAGAGCAGGAACATGAAGACCACGTGGCTGACCGACGTTAGTGGCTAGCAGCCCTTCTCACCCCAGATCGCACTATAAGACAGATGCTGCTCTTTCCTGCCTGAGTCCACTCATTGCAGACAGAGGGAATGCAGCCTTTCCTGGACCTGACCTTGCGTGTGTGAGTGCAGGTGCTTTCAGTATTTGAACCTGACTTTTACACACCTACCACTGACCCGCAGTTCTCACTAGGGACAGCTTGTTTGAAGGGCCTTTCAAGCACATCTAGTTTTTAACATACGCACCTGTGCACACATTGTTCGTAAAGCCCCCTAAGGACCTGTCAAACCAAAGGGCTCCACATGAAGCAAACATCATCTCCTTATTTTGGTTCCAAAGCAGAGCCCTGAACTCGGCCTGTATCTCCCTTCAGGTTGGAGCTTTTTTAAAGGAATTCAGGAGTTGAGTAGATCCAAAGGGGTAGCCATGTTAGTCTAGTTCAGCAAAACAAACAAGGAGTCCTGTGGCACTTGTAAGGACTAACAGATTTATTTATCACATGAGCTCTCTTGGGAGAATATCCCACTTTGTCAGATGCTTTAAAGATGTGAGTTGAGTAGTAACACTGCCTCAGGTTGTGAGCCTGTATCAGACCAGGTTCAGCCCTGCCCCAGGCCATTGATGTATGCCTGCCCTGAGGGAAAACCCGGCAGTGCAGGAAATGCTGTGACTGCGTCTGTAGGTGGTGCCTCAGCACTGTGTTCTATTTGCTGAATCCTCCCTACAGTCCATCTCCGTGACAGTGCAAGTAAGTGCCTTCCCTCATCAGTGATGATTAAAAATCCCAGGGCATCTTTTGCAAGGTCACAGGAGCGAGCCCAAGAATTGTGTCCTCAATAAATCTATCCTGCATCTCTAAAATGTGCCTGCTATGTCAGACGAATACGGGATTCTCCCTTATTTCCTGTTCCAAGCCATTGCGTAGTGTGCATTTGGACAAATGCACACGAGCTGTGGCAGTGGTTTTTGTGATGCGGGCACCTGGTTACTGACCCACTAGCTAATTTCACATGGGCCGCTGAACAGCATCAGATGGTACCAACCTTTCAGCCTCCCATTCCCAAACAAGCTGGCCAGCTGGGCTTGATCTCATTCTCATTAGTCACCACCCAAGAGAGTATTTTGAATAGAGGCATGACTCAGCCTGATTCCCACCACAGAGTAGCTACGAGAGATAGAGAGAGATCTATTGTGATTCAGGGATGACAGAGGACTACAATTTCTGCAGAGAGTACAGGAGCATTTCCAGATGCTACAATCGAACTTACAAGCTGTTCAGCCACTTCAGAGTGGGGTCTTACCTGCAAAATCAAGGCCCTTGTCCACATGTTTGACCCGGTAGTGAGCCCAGAGAATGAATGGGTCCCGATAAGCCTCTGAAATGCTGCAGAATGAGCAGTGGGTATGCCTCCCTTTGATACTGGCAGCATAGTGGGCATCTTGGCACAGGACTGGGCTGTAGCTGTGCTCTATTCCTCTGATGCGTACAGAAGGATGAGCCTGGAAAGACAGGACAACACGGCACTATTACAACACTCCGCACAGGCCTACAGGGATGAAATGCCACCTGCCTTACCCAGCTGTTCCTGCTCCACATTTGCCAAGCAGGAGTCACAGAGGAATTTTGCTGGCAGAAAGATTCATAGCATCCATTCCCAGGGGGGTTGGACTTGATGATCTCATGAGGTCCCTTCCAGCCTATGATTGGATTTGGATATGGTAAAATGTTAATAATGATGGATAAAAAGCTATCCTGAGGCCCCCCCCCCAGCAGGAGGTGCTGAAAGGATGGTGTAGGAGCAGCCAGTGGGGGGGAGAACTTCCAGCTACTGTAGTCCCAGCCTCTCCAGCCAGAGGTGTTGTAGGAGTTCCCAGTTATTCAAGTAATGACTTCTGCAGCCTTGTATGTGAAGGAGAGGTACAGAGCAGTGTGGGAGCATCTCCCATTTGAAACCAGAGCAACCAGACACCAAAATGGCAAGCCAGCCCCTGGGATGTGTTATTAAGAGGTTAATAAATCTTTGAGGTCATCTCCTGTCGGTAGCTCACCAGATACTGATGCTATTAAAAGGCATACAGTGTTGCATCCCTAATGAGAGGCAGGAGACAGAAAAGGGCACGGCTGGGACCCAAGAATCATTAGACTGCAAGATATTGGAGACTGCAGCTAAGGAAGATGCTGTACTGGGCTCTCTGTTCCATTTCATATCCCTCCTCCCAACACACACCTACCTTGGCTGAAAAGTCTCTTGCTGAAAATCTGTTTTTCCCTGAGTTGATGATTGCAGTGAAAAATACCCCTGCCAGCATCTTCCAGGGAAGGCATGAAGCTGAGTTAGAGTGTTACTGCAGTGCTGTTCCCTCCTCTGGCTTCTCAGAGCCATGTGCCCACAAATCCAGGGCACTATGGCTCAGCTGCCCCACATAGGCCAAGTGCTCTGCCTCAGCAGGCAGCCCTGGAGGAACACACTGTTACAGCAAGCCTGCAGTGGTGGGGGCCAGACCCATCAGTCCCCCCCAGTTATGTGTCACTTAAGCAATACAAAACAAACAAGGAGTGCTGCGGCACTTTTAAAGACTAACACATTTATGAAGGCATAAGCTTCCATGGGCAAAACCCACTTCCTCAGATGGATGAAAGGGCAACTGCGGAGTTAGGTACAGACACTTGCAGAGAAAGGTGAGTCACAAGGTCAAGTCAAACAGTTCCAGGGGCGTTGTCTGTTAGTCTAGTTCAGCAATTCAAACAAGCTGTTTTAGTTCAAACAGTGCAGATGTGGGTCATTTACAAAAACTAGTGAGAAAGTGAGAATGTTTAAAAAGGGGAAAACTACCTTTTGTAGTGAGCTGGTCACTCCCAGGCCCTGTTCAGACCCCATCTGCTAGCGTCAAGTTTGCATACAAATTCCAGCTCAGCAGTTTTACACTGGAGTCTGGTTTTGACGTATTTTTGCTGAAGTATCGTAACTTTCGTGCCTGTTACAGAATGTGCAGGGAGACGGAAGTGCATTCCTACTGGCTTTGCAATGTTACCATTCTTGATGTCTGATTTGTGTCCATTTATTCTTTTGTGTATGGACAGTCCAGTTTGGCTAATGTACATGGCAGAAGATGTAAGCAACATAGAGAATTTAAAGCTAATGCCTCTCAGAGCTGCACCTCAGACACATAAACATGAGCCTTACTGGGCCAGCATTTCCTCGGTGTGAAGGTCCCACCCATTTACTTCTCCTAATTGCAAATGATTTCTGCATTATGGTAACCCTCTCTCCCGCCAGAGCCCGCTGGACACAGCTCCTTGCCAGCATTCTGGGCAACAGTTAGAGCAGTGGTTCCCAAACTTTTCAAGTAATGAGGACCCCTTTTGAATGTCAAAAAATTGCACGGACCCCCAAATGATAGTAGTTGTTACTGGGGACTGATTATAGGCAGTGGTGCTGCAGAAGGGCAGTGGAGGACCTGATCCCCATCTGATCCAAAGGGATGGCGACATATCCAGGGTGAGGCTGCTCACAGCAGGCAAATACAATTCATTTAGAGCAGAGGCGTCAAACTCATTCAATGTGGGGGGCCACACTGGAAGGCAGACCACCTGTCGCAGGCCTTGTGGCCACATGGACTCCCCAACCCATTCTCCCTCCATGTTCATAGCGGCATGGGTTCCCACAGAAGATCTGAGCCGGGACTGGCTCAAGCGCTTCCTTTGTTCCTGTGCTGGGACTCACGTGCGCAAGTCAGAAGTACACCTCATGCTGCTGTGCCTGAGCCTGTGTTTGGAGTTCACTGCTGCAGACAGCTTCCAGGCACAGCCTAGGCAGCAGCTCTGTGGCTGGCTTCAGACCCGTGGGCCGTAAGTTTGACTTCCCTGATTTAGAGCCTAAGAGTCCTCTCCAACATGGATCGCTGGTAGGCAGTGGCTAGGGCCGGATGTATTCACGGACCCTTTGCAATAACTCCACAGACCCCTATGGGTCCCCCAACCACAGGTTGTGAACCACTGAGTTAGAGGATATGGGACACATTGCATCAACAGCTGCCTCCCCAGCATCTCACCTGTCCCATCTGAAAGAAAGAGGTCCAGAGTTTAGTACAAAATGCCAGTGAAGAAGGCGTCCTCTCCCCTTAAAAGCTGGAGTGAGAACAGACATAGCTCGGGTTGTAAGTTCTGTAAGTTCCCCCATCTTCAAAGCATCTGACGAAGTGGGATTTTCTCCAATGAAAGCTCATGCGATAACTAAATCTCTTAGTCTTTAAGTGCCACAGGACTCCTTGCTTTTTTTGGTGGACTAGACTAACACGGTTGCCCCTCTGGAGCTCAAGGTTGTGTGTAGTCCCAAGTGAAATGTTCCACTGTGTCTGTTTGAAGGACTCAATGCAGGATTGTAAGGTGTTAAGACTTCTAAAGCACCTTCCAATCATGAGTCTCAAAGTGCTTTTGAAACACAAATTAAATCATGCTCCACAGTGCCCCATGTTGTTACTGGGAAAACCAAGTCAGAGCAAAGCAGAGTCAAGAACAGAAGCCTGGAGTCCTAACTTCCAGCCCTATTGATCTAAGCCATAGACAACAAACCTGTCCAGTCTACACCCTCTGTAGCCAAATGAAAATGACTCCAGTGGAGACAAGGCTAGGGGAGAACTTGGCTCCTTGATTAAATCTCAATCCCATGATGCTGGTAACATAGCATCCATCTTGTTCCAGATGTGGAGACCTGCAATATTAACCCCATCTGCCCTAAATTCTTTGCTATAGGATGTGGAATTTGTTGTATATGTGAGACTCTTCATAGTTAAGATTTGTTTCAAGCAACACCCAACTTCCAGACCACATCCCCTCTCACTGTTGCTAAGGAAAGGGCATCATGAGAAAACTGGCATGCACAAACCATTCTTTGGAGAGAGTTCATTCCCCATCCATTCCATCCCATCCCAGTGCAGATGCAAGTCCTGGGGTTAGAAAATGCCATGTTATGAGTGTCAGAGGAATGGTTCACATGATGCACTGTTTGTGGGATTGTCTATTGAGCCTGAACATGATACAGGATTTATATTGCTTCTGGACTCAAGCAGAAATTTCCACTCTGCTTTTGAGGGAAGACAGAAGTACCAGCAAATAGTGTAACTGTGGGCATTCATTCCCGAAATAAACATGTATGGCTACATAAACTAGTTGCAGCCCTGGTACCTTGCCAAAGAGGCCACCGGTGTCACAAAGGTTGAGTACCCTGCAGTGGAATTTATTATTAAACTGAGCCTCATCAGATTGCTTAGAGAGTTCTTTTCAGCAAGTCACGGCCCCAGAGCTCATTGTGGTAGGTGTCACATAACCACATGACAAAAAGACAGTTCCTGCCCCAAAGAGCTTGCAATCTAGGTGTAGGCTGCAGGACACTATCTCACAACCATGCAGTTGGCACCCCATTACAGCACTGCCTCTATTCAAATCCTCTGTGGAAAGCTGTTTGCTCATCATGTCACGGTCCTCTAAGCCCTGCCTACCAGGCCCACTCTGAGATTTCACGCAGGGGCATCGCTGACGCTGGGCACCCTGGGTCTGGCACCCCCCCATCTCTGGCCCGATCAGGCTGGAGATCCAGGGCCCTGCCGCCTGTGGCCACGGCAGCCCCATCCCCAGCTGGGGATCCAGGGCTCGACCACGGAGGCCACTCCTGGCCCCATCCCTAGCAGGATCCGGGGCCCAGCTGCCTGCGGATGCGGCATCCCCGTCCCCAGCCAGGGATCCGGGGCTCAGCCACACGCAGCAGAGGCAGCCGCTCCATCCCCGTCCCTGGCTGGGGATCCGGGACCCAGCCGCCTGCAGCTACTTCCGTCCCCGTCCCCAGCTGGGGATGCAGCCCAGCCGCCACGGCGGCACGCATCAGCTTCCAGCCCTGCTCCTGGCCAGGGGGCGTGGCCTGCAGCCAGGGGGCGGGGCCTGCGGGCCGTACCCTGGATCCCTCCCTGGGGCAGCGACACCCCTGCCACGCACATGGTCAGTCGGAAGCCTCAGCTGGGTGATTTACGGGAGTCACTGTAGGATACAGAGCCTTCCTTCTGCAGGTCAGCAGTTCAAATACTGCTTGGGTGGGCTTGGCGCGTGACTAAAGTTTCTGTCATTGGTTTTGCTGGGGTGAACTGAGTGTGGGGGGTGTCAGGGGAGCTTCCTCTATAGAGATGTCCATATCATAAAAAACTTAGGGTGGGCTGCATCTGTCATATGGCCATTGGGATGAAGGTTTTCACAGCAGGGCTTGTGACAAATAGTGAGGCACATCCAGCTGATCTCAGCCTCCTGCCCCATCTCAACATCTACTGTACAGTTCATCCACCCAACATTTCCCTTCCATGCTGGTCGTTCACCAAACTGAGCCATGCTCAGGGCAGGAGCCGCCCTCTCAGCAGCTTCACTGACTGACATCTTCCTTACACTCTCATCTGAACCCATCCCTCCTTCCTTGCTTGCATGTCTGACTCCTGGCCCATGCTGCTCTGCATTATTTATCCCTTTAAATGTGGTTAGCTGTGTAAAGAGATTTAGGGTTTGTTCGAAAGATTCTTTGCTTTACTAAACAGAGCAGGGTTTACTATTACTGTACTGAATGCGTAGGAGGCAGCAAGCATCACAATGTCTAGGCTCCTTACATAATTAAACACAGCTTATTAATAGTCTTCCCAGAACAGACAACAAAGATAAACCATTCACCTTCTCCAGTGCTCTCCTGTACCTTACCTGATGGTCCGTTCTTACAGGGATGGAGGCTTCTAAGAACTTGGAGAGACCAGAGAGAAGTGCTTGAGCAAAAGATATTGGGGCACCATGCTCCAAAAGGCAACCTGTCTTGTGTTCCAGCAGAGACCTCCATCCAAATGCCCTGCTTTGTCCTCAAAGCTCAGCTATAGAGATGGACCACAAGGTCACCTCAGCTGTAGCCACAGGACCTGATCCCATGAAGACAGACAGCAAATGCTCATTAACACTAATGGGAATGGAACGTGCATTGTAAGAGCAGTGCCTCGTACAGGGGTGGGCAATACTTTTCACGGGTGGGCCTGGGTGTCAGTGCAGTGGTGGGTCCCAGGCTGGAAGTGGGGTAGAGAAGAGCTGGTCCTGGACAGATGGACAGCAGTGGAGGGATGGTGGGGTGGGGTGGAGAGCTGTAGGCCCAGATTAAGGGGTCTCAGGCTGCCCCACCACTGTGGAGTCCCCATCCCCCCATCCCCATCGGGGTCCCCACCTGGACAAATGCTGGGGGGCTCACAGGCCACACTCCCAGTTGGTCCTGGGATGGAACAGACCAGCCCTGTTTGCTCAGCTGCACTCAATGGGACAGGGCTGGGGGCCAGGCCGGCTGGCACATGGTATGTATGGCCTTTGGTGCAGTCCTGGAGCCCAGGATCCTGCCCCCTCAGCACCAGCAAGGCAGCTGACTGGAGGGGATGGCGGAGAGCATGACGGACCAGACAGAGCCTTCAGACTAGCTGGATCTGGCCTGTGGACTGTATGTTGCCCACCCCTCATCTAGCAGAAAAGTCAAGGCTGTTTCAGGCTGGCTGTTTAGCAATCAGCAGCCAGCCATCTCACCTGGGAGACATGCACCCCCCCGCGCAAGGGGGGGGCTGGGAAACCTCCCATTAGGAGTGGTCACTCCAAGGTACGCTGGCACTCTTCCTCACATACCCTCACTGTTCCAGGGAGCTGTACATGCGCACACACTCCTCCAGTGTAAGTCCTTAACCCAGGGCTTGCATGCCCTCCGTGCCAGCCACCCAATGCCAGCCCCATAAGGGACTGCTCTTTTGTTCCCACTCCCCCACCTGCCTGCTCTCTGCCGCTAGCCACCAAACGTCGACTAGCGTACACAGGGACGACTCCCTTCACGGAGTTAAGATATACTACTTTGTTCAGCTGCACCTCAATCCACTAGTCTGAGGCCAGTTATGGTCCTACTCCACCAGATTCTGGCTGCACATGCCGGGGTTGGATCCTTAGACACTTACATTGGTTCAGCGGCATGTGCTCCTCACTCAGTAATCGACCCTCCCATCAGTTGGTGCTTCAGAAGGGGTTCAGTCCTATAGACTCCAGACCCTCTACCCTTCCCCTGTTTTCTTAAGGGGAAGAACCACGGCCATGTTCAAAGGGGAGGCCTCCCATTGTCTGAATCCCGGCCTATCTCACGTGATGTTGTGGGATTTGGTCGCCCAGTACCTGGGACCTTGGTCCTCATGACCTGAATCCCACCCCTACTTTCGGGGGTTTAGCTCCATGTCAACGCACTGATGGGGCTACGAATGCTCCGGCAGCACTTGAGCCCCACTCCACCGCCAGAGCACCTGAAGGCATTCATGCCTGCACCCTCTCTGCCCCGCTATAGAGGACCCAACTTTGCCTGATCTCAAAGCTAGGCGGGGTTGGCCCTAGTCAGTTCTCAGATAGAGACTTCCAGAATGACTGGGTGCACTGGGCTGTGAAAACCCTGAGATGCTACCCTTCCCTTCCCTGAGTTCACTCAGCTTTTCCATATTGCCGATTGCTGGTTTCCTAGTTGTGGACTGGGGATTGATGGGGCAGACTTGTTACAACTATGAGTTGTTTTCTGGAGTGCCTCTCCTATCAAGGGCCCACAATTCGCCAAGGACAGCCTGAACGTAGGGGCTGCCTGCAGGTGGGTTTTAAAGGGTCCCCATAGGAGCCCATCAAGCAACATTCCTTTCACTTGCTCCAAGACCATTACTAGTCCTAGCGGTCGTCCTTTGACTTACTGGGCTGGCATCCTCAGGAAGGCAAGACCATCCAATAGGGCCTGCAATCAGGCCAATTCGAAAAACTCAGGCAGGTACCTCGCATCTTGAGAAATCCCTGACCTCAATGAAGGCCTCTCTTCTAACAATAATTAACGTCTGGTAGCATTGAATCAGAACGCAGGACCTTGAAGGTATCCTAAAGGGAAACCCAACTCGACACCCTGGCCAGGAGGGTATCCCAAAGGAAAACCCAGATCAGCACCCTGCAGGGTGACGTATCCTTCTTCCACCCCTGGTAGAGGACATTCCTTCTCTCCCTATGCTGGGCCATGAGGTCTCCCTCGTGGCCATAACTCTGCAGCACCCACAACCTTCACATGCGCATTCTCCACACTCCACCCTTTCCCACGGTTCGCCGTGCGAGTGGTGGCCCTCACATACCATAGGGCCATGCATGCCGAAGGAGTGACTGTCCTCACAGACCGGGGCCCTGGTACCTGGATTCTTTGCGGGACATAAGTTTAGCTGCGGTCCCATCCCATGCAGAGTGCAGCTCTGCAATAACCCACATCTATGTATACTATAACGTAACATAGTATAATATGCTAAACTGACCAATGTAATAATGATGACAATCACATTAGTGATAATAGAATAGGTAGTATTACCACTACCTATTTCCAGCACATTGTGGTGGGTGCTAACGGATCGCCTTACTACACAAGGGAAGGTCGGAGCGCCTTCGGGCAAGGCCAAGTTGGTTTTGGTTCTACCCTATACTCCCAATGTACTCCATACCTACGGTTAGCCCAGCTTAGCCATAGTGTCGATTTAGCATCCAATTCTCCTCTCACACCGGTTGAGCGAATTGCTCACTCTTTGTGTTGTCCCTTGCTTTCCTACATTGTTCCTCATCAGGCTGGGAAGAGGATAGTCTCCCAGGCCTTCCCTCATCCTTCTCCTTACAGTTTCACCCTTACTGCAGGACACTGAATGGTCGGGGTCACGCTTCGCCTCTGGGATATGATCCCACTTGTGCTTTCCCTACTGAATGAGTGAAAGGGATGGCAGCATCCTATGCTCGCCATTAGCGGCCCACCAGCGTCAGGGTGCCTCTACCCCTTCACGGGCTTGTGCCAACCAGTGACGGTACCAAGATACCTACCCCTCTGGCCCCAACACCTCCCTGTCTATTCGCTCACAGGTGCTCTTCCTGGTGACAGTCCTCTGTCAGACTGTAATGCATGTCACCTTTCACCCTTTGCTGGGCGTTCCTAAGTCATCTTGTCCTCACACTTTGACTGGTGCTTGGACAAGCTGGACCCTTTGTACTCTCCTGGGTTAGTCCTGGCTGTCTCAGGCTGGTCTGGCCTGGCCTTTGGTCCTTAGGTCATTTTAGGCCTCCCAAGGATCCTCTTGCTGGACAAGCTTCCCATGGTGAGGATGTGCTGTGCTGAGGGCGGAAAAGCCAACTTCTCCCGCCATCTGTCGGCACGGCTAGCAGTCACTATTACTGAATGTATCCAAGCAGTGCTTGAAAAACAGTGGGTTACTTACCAGTAACCGCCCTTCTTCGAGATGGGCTGCTTGGACTCATTCAGGCCCCTCCCACTGTCCCCACTTCCAGAGTTGGCAGCTTTTAGGAACTGAGGAGGGGCTGGGCAGCAGCTGTATATATAGCCACAGGGTGGCGCAAGGGGCAGTGGCTGCCAGCCCTCTTCTGACAGGCTGAAGTGAAAGTTTCCGACTAATCGCGCACTGTGGCACAGATGTGCCTACTACTGAATGAATCCAAACAGCCGATTTCGAAGAAGGACGGTTACTGACAAATAACCCACCGTCATCAAGTCCAGTGTTTGGGTAGTGAAGCAAAGGCTGGGAGACTGCCTTCTTCATCAGCAACAGTTGCGTTGCTAGCATTGGGCACCCCAGGGCACATGCCCCGGGTCCCAACGCTGGTGCCCTAGATCTCCGGCCCAATCGGGCCGGGGATCCGGGGCCCAATCCCTGGCAGTCCGCGGCTGCATCTCCAGCCGGGAATCTGGGGCCTGGCTGGCTGCCCAGCAGGCCCCGCCCCTGGCCAGGGATAGGGACAGGGGGTGGCTCTGCTGCTGCCGGCAGCTAGGCCGCGGCGCAGCACGGCCTGGCCAGAAGCAGCCGCTGAAGGCCAGGCCCGCGGCCGCAGCCCCGGATCCCAGGCTGGGGACGGGGCCACCGCAGCCGCCGGCAGCCAGGTACTGGATCCCCAGCGGAGGACGGGGCCGCTGCAGCCGCGGGTGGCCAGCTGGGTCCCGGATCCCCGGCCGGACATGGGGTCACTGCGGCCACCGGCGGCCAGGCCGGGGATCCAGGGCCCGGCTGGCCACCTGTGGCTGCAGCAGCCCCGTCCCCTGCTGGGGATCCGGGGCCCGGCCGGCCGCCCGTGGCGGCGGCCCAGTCCCCTGCTGGGGATCCGGGGCCCGGCTGGCCACCCGTGGCGGCGGCCCAGTCCCCTGCTGGGGATCCGGGGCCTGGCTGCAGCTGCGGCGGCCCCGGCCCCGGATCCAGGGCTGAGGCTGCGGGCCCGGCCTCCAGCTGCCACTTCGGGCCGGGCCAGGCCAGGCCGGCCTGTGCCGCGCCGCACCGCAGCCTAGCTGCTGGCAGTGGCATGGCCTCCCCCCTGGCCCTATCCTGGGCCAGGGGATGTGCCCCTGTGGCTAGGGGCGGGGCCTGCCCTCTGGGGGTGGGGGCTGGGCCCGCGCCCCAGGTCCCTCCCCGCCCCAGCGACACCCCTGATCAGAAGTGGGATTTTCTCCCACAAAAGCTCATGCAATGAATAAATTTGTTAGTCTTTAAGTGCCATAGGACTCCTTGCTTCTTTTGGTGAACTAGACTAACATGGCTGCCCTTTTGGAACGGGTCCAACAAGTCACCTCCCCACCTGTCTACTGCCAGCAGTGAGAGAAAGAAGCTGCAGCCCCCTGCCTGCATCACCTAGCCAGGGCAGAGAGGGAATTTTAACCCCTCCCTCTCTGGCCCAGGCAGCGCAGACTGTTGCCAACTGCAGTAAGTAGGTGCCCAAAGGGGAAGGAAAGAGCAGAGGTGGATTTATGGGCCCCTGGGCTTCCTCCCCTGATGGGCCACTACCTGGGACCTCACCTCCCAGCCTGGAGCCATATCCCCTCACTTGGGACCACAGCTCCTCTCCAGCCTAGGGCCTGCCTGCTGTGGGTGGCCTGGCACTGGGGAGGCCCTGGGGCCAAAGGCCAATTCCAGCCCAGCTGGTTGGCTCCCGGGGTGCAGTGGGGCCAACTGGCACATGTGTTGCAGCTTCTGGTGCAGCCCAAAGGCTGCTTCAGTGATCGTACTGCACACCAGCCAGCCCTGCGCTCAGAGCAGAGCAACCAGTTGCACCAGCCCACCTGCAGACCAGCAGGCCCAGGTGCAAGGCAGGAGCACACAGCTCAGCCTCTGGGCTGGCCTGCCCCACACCTTTGGGCAGACCAGCTGGCCCAGGAGTAAAGTGGAAGAATGGAGCCTGACCTCTGGCCCAGGGGTGGGAGACCCCACTCCCTGCCCCAACACCAGCACAGCAGAGGGGTCCCACATTGGATGGGACTCTGGGCCATAGGTCTATGCCTCTGGGAAACAGCTGGGATGCAGCAGCTGCAGGGCTGGGACCTAGAACTGGGCATAAGCTGCAGGGCCCCCCCCCGAGGGGGGAAGCCGAGAGCTGGATGCAGGCTGGAGTCCCCAGTAGTGGAGTGGAGACCCAGAGCCAGAATAGAGAAAAAGCTCGTCTTTAAAAAAAATTAAATAATTGTTAGTCTTTAAAAGTTCCACACGACTCCTTGTTTGTTCTGCTGAAATAAACTAACAGGGCTACCCTTCAGGAACCCGAGATAGACAGATGCTCTGTCTCAATCTGGGCAGCCTCTACTTTGACCAAAATAAAAGCATTGCATGCTGGGACCCATCATCCCCATCTGTTACGCCTCCTTACTAAAGATGACAGACAACTGCAATATGCCTCACTTCACACACATTTGTGATGGTTCTTTGAAAACTGCTGCCCGAGGTTTTTCTATTGAGAGGTCAGACACACACACCCCTCCGTCAAAATCACGTCTCCAGCAAGACTCTTAAGACACACACAAAATGAGACCTGCAGTACTATTGAATAAGTTGCAGTTTCTAAATTCCAGGTACTAAATTAATAGTGCAAACGTTTCTTGGAAGCTTACTGCTATACAGTCTCTTTGGCCTGATCACAAGTGAAACTTTTGCCAGATCCTCAGGTTGAATCTAAGTGGAAGCTGTTTTGCATGCATGCTATTCCCTGTATGCTGCAATACATCTGTTGCTCATCCCCTTGCTGCTGGAAACATTCCAAATGTTTCCATCATTAAAGAACACACCTATTAAGTCCATATTTTATGTATCTTGAATGTTCCATCTCAAAGTTGCAAGTGCACATATACTGCAGTGATGCAGGCTATTTAACTACCAGACACATATTTCCCTCCCATTCTATTAAGTTCTCCATCTTCAAGCATCTGACAAAGTGGGATTTCCTCTCCTGAACACCCATGCGATAAATGTTAGTCTTTAGAAGTGCTGCAAGACTCCATGTTTCTTTCACCAGATAAATAAGTTTCGTCTCCCAGTTTGTCATCAGCTCCTTGATCCTTTGCAACTATGATCCTCAGCAAAGCATCTAAAGAGTGGTTCTAAGGTTACTCCATGCACAGCACTGTGTGTGGGCATGTAAGAGAAGTCAGAGGATTGAGTATGCATTGAGTTTGTGGGGTTTCAAAAGCATGACAGGATGCTGGGGATGGAAACAGGTTTCTGGGGCTCTGCACATAAGCTGGATTCTGGAACTGCGGACAGAGCTATGAGCTCTTCTCTGCTCATGGGCCTGCCAGTGCCTCCCCATGCACAGCACTGTGTGTGGGCATGTAAGACAGAAGTCAGAGGATTGGCTATGCATTGAGTTTGTGTGGTCTCAAAAGCAGGATGCTGGGGATGGAAACAGGTTTCCGGGGCTCTGCACATAAGCTGGATTCTGGAACTGTGGACGGAGCTATGAGCTCTTCTCTGCTCATGGGCCTGCCAGTGCCTCCCCATGCAAAGGGTAGAAAACAAGGAACTGGGGTGTTTCCGGCCTCCATCGTCAGTGAGCACGAAGCCCCGCAAAGGGCTGTTAGCAGGAGCCCACCAGTTTTTCCCGCACTGGGCCGGCCGGCTCCAGAAATGCCAGATGCGGAGGGGAGCCGGGCCCCCCATGGCGGATCCGCCCCCACTAATCCCTGCGGCTGGCAGCAGGCGAGGCCCGGAGGGCAGGGCGCCCACGAGCTCCCAGGCCGCAGGCCAGGCTGGCCCAGGGACCCACGTGGCCGCAGGCTGGGCACTGCAGCCTCGCGCGGTCCCCGGCCCAGCATGCACTGCGGCGGGGGGGCCAGAGGGCACCACGTGGCCGCCACGAGCCAGGCACCGCAGCCTCGCCCTCGCGAAGCCACCGCGCGGCCCCCGGCCCAGCATGCACTGCGGCGCTCGGCGGGCGGGGCCGCAGCACCCTCAGCGCGCCGCGGGGCTGACCCTGCCGGAGGCCTGCTATCCCGGCATGCACCAGGGCAGGTCTCCCATCATGCGCTGGGGCGGCAGGGCTAGCGGCGGGCTGAGGGACTCGTTCCTGACGCCGTGACGCCCCCCGCAGCCCCGCGCCCCGGTACTCACGATGGACGAGGCCATGGCGGGGCGGCTACTCCCAGAAACCGCTGCTCAGGGCCGGGCCGTACCGGCCTCTCAGCGCGCTCGGGGAGCTTCGGCAGCGCTCGGGCTCTTCCGCCGCCCTGGTCGGGAACCTTCGGCAACGCTCGGGTCCTTCCATCCTCCCTCTTCGGGGACCTTCGGCAACGCTCGGGTCCTTCCATCCTCCCTCTTCGGGGACCTTCGGAACGCTCGGGTCCTTCCATCCTCCCTCTTCGGGGACGTTCGGCAACGCTCGGGCCTTTCCGTCTCGCCCCGCTCGGGAGAGTTCGGAACGGGCTTTAGGGAGCGTTCGGCGAGTTCCGGCTGTGCTCGGGGCCGTCCGGCCGCAGGCAGGAGCCGAGCCCGGCGCGTGGCTCGGGGGGGGGGCCCTGCCAGTCTGGTCCGGCCAAACTTGCAGCATCCTGGGGCAATTGAGTGTAACAAATTTATTCATTGCATGAGCTTTCGTGGGAGAAAACCACTGCATCAGCCGCTCTGAGGCTGGGGAATTTACAGAATGGGAGGAGATAAATACAGGGAAGGGCAGGTCATGGGAACAGGTCAGGCTGTGACAGCAAAACAGAGTAGTTCAGACCCACTTAAACTCCCCGCATTTATTTTCCTTCCCGTCGTCTGTAAGCATCTGACGCAGTGGGATTTTCTCCCACGAAAGCCCATGAGATAGATAAATGTGTTAGTCTTTAACAGGACTCCTTGGTGGTTTTCCTCCCCTCTGATCAGTCCATCCACGTCCACCCCACACCCACCATGCCAGCCCCACAGGGCTCCCAGTCCCAGGGGTGCTGGCCACAGTCCATCACCCACCTGCCTGTCCCAGGCCAAGGACCTGTTGGGGCAGCCCCGGGACAGGATGGGAGGGAACAGCTCCTGTTTTTTGGCCCGACGCTGGCCACTTCCCGTCTTCTCCCCTAGTCGCCAGTGATGGATGAGTTCAGTCCCTTGGCCCATCAAGCTCTGGCCTGTCTGGCTGTCTCTTGGTAACATGTGTTGGCCAACTATGGCCTGAACTGCAACCCCTCAAACTCATTTCAACTTGGGGGTGCTGAGTTGTGTTTTCCTTAGCTTCACTTTTCACTCAGTACAGCTCCCTCTCTCCTCCCTTCCTTCTGCCCTGCACTCATCTCTCTTCCACAGGATTGGAAGCACTTGCCATGTATAGTGGCTGTTTAAAACCCCTGCTATTCAGTTTTACACCACCAGGCAGCATGTCGATGCAAAGTAATTATTATTGGGCTGTGTCTCTGAATTGCCTCCCAAAACAATTCTAGTGACAGTTGATTATGCTCAACTTTTCCTCTTTTTTTTGGTGTGGTAAAGAGGCCATATGAATTCATGCCTGTCATTTTTTCCTTTGCTGATGAGATGGTGGCTGGCTGACTGACTACTTTGTTGCCTTCTTTTTCTTTGTCTTAAAATTTAAATAAACTTTGAAGAACTCCACAACCCTGATCAGTGATTTGGGGGTAGGATTTAAAAAATGTTAATAAAAATGCTATGTTTTGCCTGTTACAGTGAAATAGAAACAAATAATACAGCTGCTGGACTCCGTTGTCTCAAGCAGCTTTGAGAATCTGTAGGTGTAGCATCCCCAGGAGCAGTTCCTTACCGAATGGAAAAGAAACAGCATAAGGATTTCACATTAATAAAACCTAAAGTGCTTCAGCCATCAAACCTAGATCTTAATAGGAATTTCACAAAGGCAAATCTGGTGTAGATCAGTCTAAAGCAAAACACTCACTTGTGAAAAAGGTGATGCATTTACCCATGTTTCAGGGCGGAATGTATATTAGAGATTTCTTTGTGTCGCCCCTTTGAACCAAATGACTAGGCATAAATTCAGGGTCCAGTGAATGGGTTACCCTGTCTTGGAGGAGAAGTTGGTGGTAGGTATTTCTCAGATGCTGTTTTCTGCTTACAAAGAATGTAGTTACATAGTCCTATATTCCCAACCCAGAATGGATGGACTAGCAGGAAACATCAGCAAAACCACTCTTTTCAGCCGGCCCCTCTGACGCGAAAACCACTCCTCAGGCTTCATCCAGGGCCACACACCATGCTTCCAACTTCTCCTGCATGCTGATTGTGTGGCTTGCTGGTTCTCACATACACATCCAGCCCTTCTGTCCACTTAGCCCAAAACTCCCGGGTGGGTTCACCCTTTGATTCAATGAAGAGTGTGTTCATACTGAAGTTTGTGATCTGTGCAGTCATCTCTCAGCCTAACAGGGCTGCGAGAGAATCAATTTACTATCCTCAAGCACTGCATGTACCAAAACTGAGTAAATGCATAATCCTGTTTTATCTAGTATTTCCTCCTTCCTTGTCTCATCCCCACCCTGTTGTTTGTTCCCAAGGGTTTGCCAGATCTTAGCTGGTAAGTTCACCACGGCAGGGAGCATGTCTGTCTAGCTGTAGACAGCCCATTGCTGAGAAAAAAAATGAAAGTGGGATTTGCCAAGGAGTTGTGGATGCAACTTCCTTTCCATTCCTCTCTTTTCATTTGACAATCCCAGTAGAACAGCAAGTATGAAAAAGAGAGAAAGGATCTCACTGAACAGGGGCTGGAAGGGGTCTCAGAAATCTCCCTGCTCCTCCTGTCTCATCTCCTTACTCCCATTCTTTCCTCTCAGAAGCACCTGGAAGCAGCAAACAGGTAGCTGCAGTTTCCAATCCCTGCATTGGGATTGGGCCCCCCTCTCCCAGAAGTAAATTTCTGCAGGTAGCAGCCAGAGGAGCTAGCTCCTGCCTGCACTTGCAGCCCGGAGATGTGGCTTGCAAAGACTGCAAGGCCAGCAGCCCAGTGTTCCAGCTGGATTTGCACACTGCACTGCAGTCTCCCTCTGAGTGACAGCTGCAGCTGAGAGCCTCAGGGGCTCCATCCGTTATGGGAAGAAAAGGCTGACACTTCCTCCATTACTGGTCCCAGATGGCTGCTGATTCCACCAGCTCTCTGGCACCGCTTGGGTCTGGTGCTGTAGGATGCTGTTGCATTATTACAGGGGGGGTGGGCTGTTCTTTGACACACTGCACCTCCCAGGCACCATACTGTCATGGTCGCCTCCTCAGCCCTTCCACGGGAAGGCGAATGGGGCCACCTCCAGGTTCCACGTCATGGGTACCAAGCATGGACGTGGCATTGTCAGTGCCATGGAGTCGGTGGGTCGATTGTAAGTAGCAGGTATTCGATAGCATAAAACACATCTCCCCAAAAGCCTCTGGTAGTCCACCTGGCTCTTAGGTAGCACTGCACATCAGCAGAGCTCGAATGAGGCAAGTAGCTTTAGCCTTGTTTTACAGATCAGGAAACTGAGGCATGGGGAGTGATTTGCCCAAGGCCACAAGCAACCAGTGGCAGAGTCAGGATTTAAACTTGGGTCTGTCAGTCTTAGTTCAGTGTTTTAACATCAAGGCCACACACAGAGTTTCTTAACCTCATACCATACCATAACCTCATACCATACCATAACCACATTCATACCGTACAAAAGCTGAATGACCTTTTCTTGTTTTCCTCGAGTCTTTAACTCACAGAAATAAAGGACTGGAAGGCACGTCAAGAGTCATCAAGTCCAGCCCCTGTGCTGAGGCATGACCAAGTCAACCTAGACTGTCCCAGAGAAGTGTGTCCAACCTGTTCTTACACACCTCCACTGAGCAGGTCCACAGACCTCCTTGGAAGCCTTAAAGGGGTAGTTGTGTCAGTCTAGTTCAGCAAAACAAACAAGGAGTCATGGGGCACTTTTAAAGACCTAACAAATGTATTTATTTCATGAGAAAATCCCACTTTGTCAGAAGCCATGGAAGATTGTTCCCTTAACAACACACAGAGTTAAAACATTTTTCTTAAACCAGAGAGCCAGCTGGATGCATTTCATTCTGCCTGGAATGTCCTTTACTCCATACTGTACCTGTTTTCAATTTAGACATTAACAGACCCTTTGAAATTAAGGACTAGTAAATTTAGAGCAAATTAAATATTCAGTCACAGTGTGTTGTCCAGTTACAGCCTCCAGTTATGGTAAGGGTCTTCACGTTACAGAAGACTGTGTTTGGTGGGCAGATTTATATCCTGCCCACTGCCACTGAGGGCTAAACGTGGTCATGCTGGTTGGGGAATTGCTCAAATTTAGGAAGCTGGGTCAACTGCTATGGATTGACCTCAGTCAGTACTTGGCCAGTGCCCCACCAGCTGTGCTAGAAATCCACATATTACTTGACCTCAATCAATTATTTGGCCAAGATGCTGGTGTTAGCACCCAGACTCTTGCTCAGGCACCAATGGCATTTGGGTTTCTCAATCCTCCGTTCCAACTTTGATGCAGACTAGACCTGGACCTTTAAAGAGAAAGTTCCGTTCAGTTTTTGTCGAGTTTTCTAAGTTTCTGCAGCACATAACCAGAGAGTGATGGAAGCTGGTTGTTCAGGTCTCAGGCAGTGACGGCTAATCAGTGCTTCCCGTCTGCACAAACCAGGGAGAGTTTGCGAGAGATGCAGGCTTTCCAGTCTAGTGCCCGGGCTGAAGAGGTTCTTCTAAGCATCCAGACCCTTTAAGGCTCACAGTTCCTTAGCAATCTGCTGGGCATCCCAAGACATTTGTCACACTCATAGCTGAAAGACTGGGTGTAATTTGTGTGGGTAAAGGAGGCAAATATGTCTGAGAACTTAAAAACTGGATGGCAACAGGCCACGAGCCCCCATGATGAATCAGCCTGGTGATATTGTAAACAAGAGGAGCTCTCGGCCATGTCTGTAGCTGTTTCCATCACTTCACACAGACCCTACAGACATTCTACGCTCTGTGTGACGATGCCAATTGTTAGAGCCCTGCAAATCCATGGATATTTGTGGATATCTGCATCCGCAGATACAACACGGATATCCGCGGACGATTTCTCGTGGATACAGATGGGATACGGATCCACATATTTTTATCTGCACAGAGCTAGAGCCCTGCAAATATACAGATATCTGTGGATATCTGCATTATATCCACATCCACGGATACAACACAGATATCCATGGACCATTTCTTGTGGATGCAGGTTGGATATGGATCCACTTATTTGTATCCGTGCAGAGCTCTACCGATTGTGCCAATTGACATGCCTGGGGAGGTCAGGACATACAGCCTGTACAAATGAATGAGAGTCCCTGCACCACACATACAATCAAAAAGAGCTTTCCATCAAACCATGATATGTCAGATCCTTGCCCAAACACTGGAATAACTGTTTATCCACCCGACATCGCACTTCCCCAAGACACATTGTTACTCACTTTTCCTCAGAGCTGTGGAGGCTGTCTGCCTCACTAAATGAGCAAAAGACTTCTTACACCTAACTCCTACATACGTTTTTGTATTCCTGCTCATTTAAACTACACAGATTGTCTTCTGAGCTAGCCGATCTCCCGGCTCCTCTGGCCTTGGGTCTTTCCCGGGTTTTTGTGATCCAATTTTGCTGTGTTGGTTTATGTTGGGCTGTTTCTCTCCTCTGCGTATTTTAGAAGCATATGTCTGCAAAGGATGCAAGGGGCCTTCTCTGTCCCTATCCTAACATATCCCAGGAACAGCACAGACTGTTGAGTGGCAGCATGGTGTGATTTATTGAAATTCCCATCGCCCATCCCATCTTCTGGAATGATCTTATGTAGTGCATCTCTGCATTTAACAAAGGGGCAGTCAAGTGATCACAGGCCACAGCTGGACTGCTAGCTGCTTTTGAACAGACCACAAAATATTTGGATTTATTTATTGCAGAGGTTTGCAACCTGTGGCTCTAGAGCCACGTGTGGCTCTTTGGCTGCCCCCTGCAGCTCTGGACTCCAGGCCCTCTCCTGTCACTGGGGGAGTTTGTGAGCGGGCCACACCTCACTCCAGGCTCCCCATCATGACTTGAGGAAGCTGCAGGGGTCCTGTTTCAGGCCCCCCCTTGGTCGTGGGACCCTACGGCAGGTGCCTTGGCTCAGCTCCCCCCACCCCTCATCAAGAGGCTATGCCCATTACAGCTGTCAAAGCACTTGATTATTGAACAAATTTTGGAAAAAATTACTCTTCTTATCTTTTGGGTTGCCAACCGCTGACTTATCATTACTGTTACCACAGTGGAAAAACATTTCTCTGGACCTTGACTTTACCTTGACCAAGTAATTTGGACTGTGGCAAAAAATTGACTAGCCCTGCTGTAACCCTTTCCCACAGTGGTAGCATGTCACAGAGGCTTCCCTTTCTTGCAATCTCAACATACATTGGATTTAGCCAGGGCCAGATTCATGCAGGGGACTGTAAGGTCTGAAGCTCCAGGCCGCAGTCTAAAAGGAGGCCCCACGCTCCAGCCCTATGGCTCCTGCCTCATTTGCCCCCCCCCCCCCCCCCCCCCAACCCACCCAGGGGCCCCCCAGGAAGGGGCCCGGTCCTGCCAGCTAAGGGGGCGTGGAGAGGTACTAGAGGCTAGGCTCCACGCTCCTGCCCTGCCCCTGGACTGGCTTTTCCACTCCTGCATGTGGGGCAGGATGGGCTGGTGCCTGGTCTCCCCACCTGCGTGGTGGGGCCAACTGGTGCATGATCCTTCCAGGACCTCTGGCCCGCAAAGCCTCTACCAGAGGCCATGCCACAGTCCAACTGGAGCAGGGGAGCAGCAGCACCTTCTGGCCCCAGGGCCCCCAGTAATGGCTCAGCCACAGGCCACCATGGTGGGGCACTGGGGCCCCAAGCAGGGGCCCACAGTGGGAGGTAGCCCGGGGCCCCAAGGCTGGTTAAATCTGGCTCTTGGCTTAGCTAAGCCTGGTTACTCTATGTCCTAGAAAATGCCACCTACCCTTCTGAGAGCCTGCTGCAGATGGACTAACTGGCTCAGCCGGCTTGATAGGCAAGGGAATGGGAGTCCTGGCTCATCAGACATCAGAAAAAGGCCAGCTCTCAGCTCTGAGCACATCAGTTAGGAGGATGTTAAATTTAACACCCACCTCGCAGCTCTGAACTGCCCAATTATTGGCATGTTTGGATTTAGCCTCCAGCAGGGGAGGGTCAAGATCTAAAGCAGCTGAGCCAAGAGTCAGCCCAAGAGATTAGCGGGGAGCCACTTTCTCTCTGTCTGCACCAAGGGAAGACTGGTTTAGATCTCTGCATCCCTCACTACAGAAGAACAAGCAGAGTTTCTCTGGTGCTGCTGAGTCCCAGCCACAGCTGGATCAACATAGGGGCTATAGACCCTGAGCTGGGGAGACAGACTGCTTCCCTGTATCCCCGCTGACCTGGCCCTGTGGGGCTGCAGCTCTGGTGCTGCAGGAGCCGGTTCTGCAGCCAGCAGCTGCAGCAATCCACAGTGCTCCTGCCCCACCCCAGGCAGGTGCAGTTAGTTTGTCCCCAGGGGCAGGGTGGGCCGGTGGGCATATGTTGTGCTCCAGGGACAGGGCTGCCTGCATGATAGCAGGCTCCACTCCTGGCCCTGAAGGGCAGCCTCCCCGTGCCTCACCAGCTGGCCTTGCCGCTGGGTGCAGAGCAGCTTGTCTGAGGGCAGGCGTGTCCCAGCCAGTCATGGCCTCAGACTCCAGGAGCATGGCCCACCCTTCCCCTGGGCCACCATTATTGGCAGGGGGCAGAGGTAAAGGGAGCAATGGGGGTGTGGGGCCCCAGCTCGGGGCAGGCCAATGGGGTGGACTGGCCCTAGGCCCCCTAAATCTGGCCCTGGCTTTAAAATGTGCATGGCAGAACACGAGGGACGGAAGAGCAACGGGGAGGGGGCAATAGCAGGAGGAAAGTGTCCTGTGGCGGCAGGGATCATTTTTCCTAGTTCTTTTGCTTCGGTTTCCTGAGCCAGCATTTCTGAGGAGGGTAGTAGATAGATAAGCAGACGCGTAACACAGGCTTACATGGGCATGAAAGTCAATTTGAATCTAAAAAGCAGGGATCCCTGCTAATTGGGGATGGGGAGGCTCTGGAGGAACCAAGGCAATTTGGTTTTTAAACTGTGACTTTAAAAAGTGAAATAAAATCATTTTTAAAACCAATGATGACACCAAATATAAATCTAGCTGCCTCTGAAGAACAGAGAGAGATCCTGGGGATCTTGCAGAGACATCTCCCTCCACGACCTTGACTCACATGAGGGTGGGCTTCCTGGGGCTCTCGGGCATGACAGTGTGAGGGAGGAGCCGGACAGCCAGGACAGCAAAGCAGGTTTCGTTTTACCAAGTATTGACTCCACACAAGAGGTTAAATAAATGCTACAGAAGTTGTTTTTGCTATTCAAAGTCAAGGATATGCCTCTAGGACTCTAGGGGCATGGAGCTGAGCCCTTAAGGATGCTTTCACTAATCTCAACAGTCTGAAAATCTCTAGATGTTATAATAACGCATAACCCACCGGGGGGGGGCAGGATTATTATCCCCATTTTACAGATGGGGAAACCAAGGCACAGACAAGATAAATAATTTGCACAAGGTCACCTAGGGGGGGACAGACAGAGACAGAACCAGAAATAGCCCAGGAGGTGGGGGAGGAGTTAAGTGCCCAGGCTGCTGAATCCAATGCAGGGTGAGTGTCCAGCACTAAATCCTTGTTTTGCTAGGACAGGTAAGAAAACCTAAGTACCCTGCTTGAGTCCCAGCAAGACAGTTCTGACTAAACATTGCTACCAGCTGACCACTGTTTTCTGACTCCATGCCATGAGTCTGCTAGGTCTCAGTCAAATGCCCGCTCGGATCAGCCCAAAACAACACTATCATAACCAAGCTTCTTGCTCATGGCCTGGCCAAGACCTGAATGGAGATTGGGCCAAGAGGGGAGTCCCAGGGCAGGTTTGGACCCTGTCACAAACATACCACACACACAGCACATCCCCTCATGACCAGACGTAATGCTGGAGCACCTCTGCCTCCACTTCCCCAGGGTCTTCTTTGACCCACCCTGCTTATCAGAGCACCTTGCTGCTTTAGCTAGGCCTCCTGTCAGCGTCTCACCTCTTACCCAGAATCCACTTAATCTGACCTAAAATAGCAACTCACCAAATCTGCAGTCCAGCCAGTCTCCCCTACCTTGCAGGCCATCCCCCGTTGCCATAAACTGTGCCAATGCCAGGTCTATTCATGGGCTTCCATCTCACCGCCCAAGACTGCAAACAATCTGAAGTTCCTGTTCAGCCTCTGCACTGAGCCAGACTCCTTGCCACCCTTGCCAGGCCAGTTGCTAATTCCTGGGCTTCCCCCTTTTAACTCCCTTCTCAAGGTGACCAGGTCCAGGTGTGTCAGGGCACTGCTCCTGGTTCACCCTTTCCAGACACAGGTGGGGTTTTTACACCCCTTCGGAGGCCCATTGCCTGTCTCTGGGGCACCGAGCTGCCGTATGCCTCAGAAAAGCAACTGTGTGACTATGCTGTGGTACCTAGTCCCTTCCCAAAAGTGTGCGGGGACGACATCTATAGACTCCACCCATCCCGCCCAGACTCAACCCCACCTCCATTTCCTGCACCACATGGGACCTGATTCCTTTCACCAGGGCTGCTCTATGTGCCATCCCCCCTTTGGGGCTAGTCTAGTCTCCACGTACTGAAGATCCACATAAACCCGGTAATAATGTTTCTGGAGCCAATCCTCATCACAGCTCTCAGCTGAAATCCCAGGGGTGCCTCTTGTACATTGGTGCAGCAATCACAGCTTTCCTGTCCCCTCCCTCCTACCCCAGCCCCACTCCATGGAAGACCGGCAAGGCTGGCATCCCCAGATGACCCAGTGCTTCCTCCCAAGAGCAGATGGAGGCCACAGGATCTGACAGGAGCTCTGTGTAAAGCTCTCTCGTTGGTCCCTGGCTCAGGGTCTCTCTCTGTCAAGGTCACACTGTTGCCTAGGCAGGACCCACTAGCTCAGGCGGCTTTCCCAGCCCACAGTGGCTGTGGCAGTGCAGCAGGTATGAGGGGATGTGGCCTTTTGTAGGGCCACCTGTTCCAACCCATCACTGGAGTCCATTCACAGTGGATGGAAATGCCTCCAGGCTACACTGTAAGGTGCCATCCAGGAGCTCAATTCCCCCCCCCACAAAGTGCCAGTAATAGCTGTTGCCTCCACAACAGGGAGGCATGAAGGGGTCTGGGCAGTGGCCCCCAGCAGAGGGGCTACAGAGCATGCAAAAGGTCTTTTCCATCTGTAATTTCTCTGGGCATGCACTGCTTGGTACACAAAATGTCCCTAGCAGTCAGTGGGAGCTTGGTATAACGGCTACATGATCAGGCCCTGAGGTTTGTGATCTCCAAGGATCCTCCTCCTCTCTCCAGTGAAACTGCCTCCCCCCCATTCAAAGCCTTCAACTGCCAGTGCTGGTCTCTGTGGAGAGAGATGGACTCTCAGGCCTAGAGCCACAAGGGATCTTGGCATTGCCCTGCCCAGTTTAAGGTGCTCTGGTGCTGGGGGATAAAGTTAGCCAAGATGCCCTAGACGGTCCCCTATTTTTAGGGGGCAGCATTCCAGCGCACCTAATAATAGGGGAATGCCCTGGAACGCTGCGTTCCGAGGCCCCCTAAAAATAGAAAGACCGCACCAGAGCACAGCGTTTCAGGGTGTTCCCCTAAGGCCGGCTCAGGGAAGGGGCTGTGGGTTGGACTGAGCCCGGCCTCCCTTCCCCTCCTTTCCCTGGAGACTGCGGTGGCCTCACCCCTTCCCACTGGGCCTGGCAGCGTGCGCAGCCCTAACCCAGTTTCAGGTCCGGGCCCTCTTTCACCGGCCAGCCAGCACCACCTGCAGCTTCTCTCTCCCCTGGCCCGGCTCCTCAGCCACCTCGGCGATGCAGGTAAGGGGGTCTGGGATGCTGGGGCAGCCAGCAGGTAAAGCTTGTGGGGGTGAGAAGAAGGGGTCAGGATGGGGGCTGAGGAGGACATGTGGGTGGAGTCTGATGGGGGGCAGTAGCTGCAGTTGGGGGCAGGAATTTGGGGGCAGTAGCTGGGGTGGGGGGGTAAGTGTTTGGAGGGCAGTAGCTGGAGTGGCGGTTAGGCATGTAGGCCTCAGGGGGCAGGCATTGGGAGGGCCCAGACTGGCATGAGGGGGGTCATAGGCTCATAGACTCATAGGTCAGAAGGGACCGATATGATAATCTAGTCTGACCTCCTGCATAGTGCAGGCCGCAAAACCTCACCGACCCACTCCTACAATGAACCTCAAAACCCATAACTGAGCTATTAAAGTCCTCAAATCATGATTTAAAGACTTTAATACAAAGAATCAACTAGCAAGTGAGCCATGCCCAATGCTACAGAGGAAGGCAAAAAAAACCCAGCGCCCAAGCCAATCTGCCCTGGGGGAAAATTCCTTCCCGACCCCAAATATGGCGACCAGTTAAACCCTGAGCATGAGGGCAAGTCCACAACAGGCAGTCAAGAACTTCTCTGTAATAGCACATGGTCCGCCAATTTATACTTTAACCCCTGCCTGGTGCCTCATGGAATGCACAGCCCTGAGCTGGGTCCAGGCTTTCCGCACAATACGTGGGGAGAGCTCAGGGCCTGGGGACAGGAGACTCACAGATGTCCATGAAAGCAACAAGCCAAGGGGGATCTCTGCCATGAACTCTCCGGTGGAGTTGGGAACCTAACCCCAGCCAACCCTTTGTTGTGTAAACCAAGAGAGAGACACACATTCTTGAGCTGGCAGAGCAAGTGGAAGTCTGGCTTTAAATCCCTATTTTTTCTGATCTGGAGCAGAGAGATGAGCAGAGCTCTCCTGTAGGCTCTTGGGCTAGTCCAGGGAGCAGAGCTGTAACACCAGTTTTTGCCACCCAGGGCACATGCCCCTTGCCATTACTGACACGTGGAGCTGGTGCCACAAAAGCCATCCTTTAATAGAGCAGCTCTACACCACCTGGGGCTTCATCCTAGTGGCCCCACCGCAGTTATGGCTCTGCCAGGGAGAGTGCCTCTGAATAGCTTCTGTTGAAGCTGCTCCACTTTGTGGGCTGATTAAATCCTCGACAGGGAAGGGACTTGAACTTGGGTCTCCCCAGTGCTAAGTGAGTCCCCAATCACTAAGCTAGAAGTTGAACACCAAGGGGGAGGTGGAATGATGAAAAATTGCCCTTGGGTCACCTCAGCTGACCCATGTGATAGGCCTGCGCCAACGCCTGTTGTGAAAATGAGGTAGGAGGGCGTGCGTGTGGGGCAGGGGTGGTGAACAGGACACAGGGGGTTGGTACATGCGCGGCCCACCGGAGGGCAGCTCAGGCACCTAATGGACTTTACCAGCAAAAAGCAGGCAATGATGGACTGAGGCAGCAGCTGAATGGGAATTTCGAGGGTCTCGGTGGTGCCCCAGTGCTGGATGTGGGATCAGCTCTTGTTGACTGAGCCTCTGGAAGAAACCTTCCCACCATGGCTGCTTAGCACTCACCTCTCAGGGCTAATTCAATTCAGAAAGATCATTTGGAGAGGAAATCAAATCGCTCCTTCTTAATGCCTTGCAAATAAGATCATCTGGCTGAGTTACTTCCCAGTCCCATCCAGCCTCAATCTGGCCAAAAACTGGTGCAGTTCCAAAAAAGGTGCCCTTCATGTACACTATTCCAGTGGCAGCGCTGGGCTGGGCCATCTGCCTGTCCTCTCTGAGTTCACGCCTTCCCGCTACCCAGGTGGAGTCTCAGACAACAGAAACCCACCCTCTCGCCTCCACCCTTCTGGGGCTGCACAGGGGCAGGGGCCAGGCCCCTAGCTGCCTTCCATGTGCCTCAATCCTTGCAGCAAGGTCTTCAGAGCTTGTTGCAGAGGCTGTGGCTGAGAGCTGATACGCTGGCGGAGTAGAACAGGTGAGAATCAGCATGTCCTGGGGTTAGCTCGCAATTTAATAGCACCTTGCCCTTGTGAAATGCCTTTCATGTGCGCATCTCAATGCATTTTGCACAACAGACTGAGCTCCAGTCCTAGCGAGTCAGAGAGTAGAAAACCCAGCCCTTGTCTCTGCTCTGATCAGGAGAACATGGGCCATCCCAGAGGTGGGACCCAGGGCTTCTGACACCCAGTCTGCTGCTCTAACCACTAGACTGCACTCCCACCCAGAGCCAGAAACAGCCCCAAGTGTCCTGAGTCCTGCTGTATTACTAAAAAAAGCAAGGAGTCTTGTGGCACTCACAGGCTAACAGATTGATTTATTGCATGAGCTTTCACAGGAGAAAATCCCACTTTGTCAGATGCTTTGAAGAGAGCGAACTTACAGAATGGGATGAAAATAAATGCAGGGAAGCGTAAGACAAGCCAGCTACTTTGTCAAAGAATCATTCACCGTCTCATCCACTAATGTGATTTATGCCATCATGTGCTGGAAACGCCCCCCCCCTTATACATTGGACAAACAGGACAGTCCCCACACAGAAGAATAAATGGGCACAAAACTGACATCAGAAATCACAACACACACAAAAAAAATCCCAGCTGCTGAGCACTTCCATCTTCCTAATCACCCAACTGATGATTTGTTGCCCTCAGGAAGATCAATGGGACATCAAAACTTCAAAGAGAAACAGCCGAAATACAACTAATGTGCAAATTAGATTGTGGAAAAGCAGGACTTAATCATGACTATGGATTCTTTTCACATTATAACAGGTAATTTGACTTCACCCTCCCTCTATGTGCTGTTTCCGAGAGTCTGAATCCTTACAAATGCTCTGATTTGCTGTTGCAGTATGACCTGATCCCATGTCTTACACTCCCCTGCATTTATTTTCATCCATTCTGTAAGTTCCCCCTCTCCAAAGTGTCTGATGAAGTGGGATTTTCTCCTTGCTTTTTTTGCTCTACTGGACTAACACTAGAGAACTTGCTGTATTGCTGTGAACACTAGACGATATTGTCTCCCCATCCCCAATGTATTTCTTCTGTAAAACTGGCTTTTGGTTTAATTCTGACCTTCAGCATGTGACAAAGGTGCCACTTCCCCTTCTGGCTACACTCCACCTGTCAGGTCCTGCTGTCTCACTGAGCACTGAGCTCTACAGAGAGCTCCCCAGGACTGCCAGCATCCAGGGCTGCATCCCAGACAGCAGCATCCTCCGACAGAACCTGCTGACTGTGGCAGGGTTCAGGGCCCCCTCTGCAGCTTCTCATTCACTACAGCCTGACTCGCCAATGTGCTGAGCAAGTGCAGCTCCCATTGGCTTCTGCTGGGTTTTGCGCGAGCTCAGGAGTTCTGCAGCTTGAGCAGTGAAGGACCTGGAGCCATGTCTACCCAGACTGCTCCTGCGGCTTTAAGAAAAATGCTAGCTCATGTTCAGCGGCTGGGTGTTAAAATGGAGCATCCCTGGTCCTGTGAGGAAGGGCAGAACCTGCTCTTAGTATATTACAATTAAAGTGCCAGCACCTCACTTGAGCCAAAGGGGGAGACTTGTTAGTCTAGTCCAGCAAAACAAGCAAGGAGTCGGGTGGCACTTTTATAATTATGAAATAAAGAAATCTGTTAGTTTTTAAAGGTTCCACCGGACTTCTTGCTTGTTTCGCCACCCTTGGTGCTACCAGCGAACCGGTGCCCTGACATTCGTGCCCCTTGCCTGACATCCCCATCTTTTAGAGTCTGCGCTGTCAGTGCTAAGGGGAGGGGTTGGGAAGTCGACTCAGCTCACCCTAAAGAGTCCCCCCCCGGGGCTGTCACAGAGGGAGAGGCATAGGGCAGCCCAGTGTCACCATCTGGTAAGAGGGGAGCGTGAGCCTTGATTCCCCATGGCTGCAAGTGGAGCGGTGGGTGCAATGAAAAATGCCGCCTCATTGGCAGCCTAACTTTTGAACTACTCAGCAGAGGAACATGCCAGACTGTAGAAGAAAAATCCCTGGCTGGGGGAGGAGGGATGCGCTGCTGTGACTGGGGAAGGGGCAGTCAGGGGGCTACCAGAACATGGCCTCCAACCGCATCCGACCGTTCTCTGCTGCAGCAGACAGCGGGACCCTGAGGGGCTGACTGGCTGTTTCACTGCAGAGCGTTTGCAGAGCTGGCAGGGGTGTTAGGGAAGAGAATAGCTGCTAGATCCTGCTTGCACCATGCATCTAAACCCCGGAGCCTGCTGTTTCAAATGCATATTAGCAACATTCACCAATTTCAGCAGTCAAGGCCTGGACACTGAGGTGACAAAATCCAGCCTCTGGCTGGCAGGAATGTGTCCACATTCCAGTTCTGACACCAAAGGTAGTTTGGCTTTGCCAGGTGCAAGATCTTTAAGAAGGGAGCTGAACCCTGCTGGTTTATGACACGTATTTAACCTGCAGGACATGTCACCTGCAGCTCACTGCACCCCTTACAAAAGTACAGGTGAGGCTTGTTTCACAGATGAGGAAATCGAGGCACAGGGAGGGGAATGACAGGTCAGATCAAAGGGCAGAACCAGGACGACAGCCATGTCCCCTGACTCCCAGGTCATTCCGTAAACCGCAAGGCCTCCTTGCTTTGTTGTGACCAGTAAAAGGCAAACCAACCACCAGTCAAGTCACTACCTATCCTGGACCCCTTGTGATGCATCAGACGCCTGTGTGAACTGGGGTCATTCTGCTCAGAGCTGTTGTGGCCCCTGGTTGCTGCAGGAAGAGAAGCTTGAGACATGAAAGAAAACAGCAACAGAGCCAAGGTGACTGATGCAGCCTGAGCCCACTTTTGCTGTGAGTTTGCTCAGCTCTTGAATGATGTGGGTTTGAGCCAGGCCAGTAGCTGGAGAGGAGACTTTGGGAGAACCCTGTCTCAAAGGAAAGTCATGTCTCGGATCTCATATTCATCTCTCTCAGCCAGTAATAAACCAGTGCCCCCACCTGCTGTGGCAGAAGCCGAAGGGTCTGCCCACTGCCGCTCTGCAAATATACCAGGGCAAGAATCTGGATGCTAGCACCAGGATCTTGGCCAAGTACTTTCATTATCTCTCCACACCCTGTCTTGTGGCCTCATTTGGGCGTTACATGGCTGCTGTGTGGTGGTGAAAGCTGTTTCCCATGCCAAGGAGCTGTAGGTCAGCGTCAGAAGAGGCAGAGGGCTTTCAACTGAAGGGCAAACGCCTTTTGAGTAGGGAATATCAAGTTGCCATCATCACACCGGGGATTTTATTGGAGTTTTTAGGAAAATGTAAAATTCCTGGGGCCAACTTGTGCTGAGGCAGCACTGAGATCAAATCTATTTGGTCCTTATTAGGCCACTCGTTTAGCTATCTGCCTTTGGTTGTAGACCCCTAACTTGAGCCTTCCAGGTTTGAAACCATGAGTCTTGACCTTTCTGTGCCTCATTGCCTCCATCTGTGAAATGAGGCTCACTGGAAAAAGTAGAGCAAGTTGGGTTCAGCTCCACTGACCAATAAAAGGGCAAATTAGAGTGCACTGGGCCATTAGATGCTCAAAGGGGAGACTCGTGCCTGCGGCCACTAGCCACAAGCAGCAAGACATTGAAAGGCGCTGTCAGCGGATGGATGGCTGGGGGCCTCTGAGGAACCAGCAAGGGGCAGATCCCTGCTGTGGGCACCTCTGCAGAGGGGCTGGGAATGACTGGCCAGGGCATCTCTCTGCTCCTCCTTATTCCCCATGGCGCAGGACTGGGGCACATGTGGTCAGCAGTGGGTGTCCTGTGTGTGGCTGATAGAGATCTCCCGCCCCCGTTCAGAGCAGCCAGCAGGGACTTTCTCGGAAGTAACCCCCCTCCCTTTAAAGAAAGCCCCTCCTGCCCCATGCAGCAAAGGGAAAACAAATCCTCAGCCCAGACCTGCCCCCTTTGAGTCACCTTCCTCAGGAGCCGTCCTCTCCCTGACAGCCAGGGATGCTGCCCCGAGACCTGTATGGCCACAGGCTGGCAGGGGGCACTCCCACGTCCTGTGCAATCACGCAGCGACCTCTCCTGGGTGAGAGACTGCAGAGACCCCGCCTGGGAAGGCCTCAAGGCCCAACACAGGCTGAAAGGGGGACTGGCTGGGAGAGGTGGGTTAGAAATGCAAAGACAGACAGATAGATAGATAGATAGATAGATGTGTATGGAGACAGACAGACAGACAGGTAGACAGATGATTGGTCTGTATGGAGACAAACAGACAGCTGATTGGCCTGTATTAAGACAGACAGGCAGGCAGATGAGTGGCCTGTATGGAGACAGACAGACAGACAGATAAATAGATGATTGGCCTGTATGGAGACATTCAGGCAGACGGACAGACAGCTGATTGGCCTGTATGGAGACAGACAGACAGATAAATAGATGATTGGCATGCATGGAGCCAGCCAGCCAGCCAGACAGACAGCCGATTAGTCTGTACAGAGACAGATACATAGACGATTGGCCTGCATGGACAGACAGCCAGTAGGGAGGGGGTGGGTCGGTAGCTCTGAGTCGCCCCCGCCCGTCCCGTGAGGCACCTACCGGTGGGGCGGGCGGGGAGACACCGGTTTCAGGCCGGCTCGTCCACGGGTGCCTGGAGTTCGCCAGTCCTCGGCCCGCGCTGCGCCCTCGGCTGCGGCCAGACGGGAGGCGCCGACGGCCCCCGGGGTTGACCCCTCGCCTCGGCCCGGTCCCGGGCGGCGCAGGAGCGGGCGGCGCAGGCGGGGCGGGCGGAGGCGCGGCCCCCCCGGCCCTATATAAGCGGCGGCTCCCGTCGCCTGCCGCAGTGTCCGCCCGCCCCGCCATGCTGAGCTACAGCCTGGACGCGCTCTTCGGGGCCGGCCCGGCCCGCAAGGAGCCCGCCCGCAGCCTGCCGCGCTCGCCGGCCTCCAGCGGCTTCCACTCGCTGTCCTGGTCCCGCGGCTCCACCGCCGCCTCCCCGGCCCCGGCCCGCCGCGGGGCCAGCCCCGGCCCGCTGGGCTCGTCCACCGAGAGCCTGGACTCGCTGAACGGCGACGCGCGGCCGCGCTCGGAGAAGGAGACGCTGCAGGCGCTGAACGAGCGCTTCGCCGGCTACATCGACAAGGTCCGGCAGCTGGAGGCCCGCAACCGGCAGCTGGAGGGCGAGGCGGCGGCGCTGCGGCGGCAGCAGGCGGGGCGCTCGGCGCTGGGCGAGCTGTACGAGCGGGAGATCGCCGAGATGCGCGGCGCGCTGGTGCGGCTGGGCGGCGAGCGCGGGCAGCTGCGGCTGGAGCGGGAGCGGCTGGAGGGCGACGTGCGGCAGCTGCGCCAGCGGCTGGAGGACGAGGCGCGGCAGCGGGACGAGGCCGAGGCGGCCGCCCGCGCCCTGGGGTGCTACGCGGAGGAGGCGAGCCTGGCCCGGGCCGAGCTGGAGCGGAAGGCGGAGGCGCTGCGGGACGAGGCGCGCTTCCTGCGCCGGCTGCACGAGGACGAGGTGGGCGAGCTGCTGCGCCGCATCCAGGCCAGCCGCGCCCCGCCCGAGCCCCGCAGCGCCGCGCCCGAGGTCACCGCCGCCCTCAAGGAGATCCGGGCGCAGCTGGAGGGGCAGGCGGTGCACAGCTCGCTGCAGTCCGAGGAGTGGTTCCGAGGTGAGCCGGGCAGGGGGGCCCCTGGGTGCGATGATCTGCCCGGGGCGGGGGCCGTCACCCTCTGCCACGGCCCGGAGCTGGCGGGGGGCTCCTCTGCGGGCGCAGACGCCCCTTGGCACCGGCGGGGCCGCGGCGGGATCAGCACCCTGGACAGCGCCCGGGGCAGCACCCTGGACAGCGGCGCCGCTCCCCGCTGCCTCCAGCCGTGCGCATGGGGCGGGGGGGGGGGGATATTTCCGCCTCTATCCCGCTCTGGGGCCCCTGTCCCGGGATCAGACATGGGCTGGGGGCCAGCCAGCGGCTGCGCCAGACTCACCCAACCCCCCGCACCCCAGCCCTACAGGCAAACGGCAGCCCGCTGGCTTTGCAAAATTGGCTGGAGCCGTTTCCATAAAGAATGGGAATAAGGCCGGCCCGACTGTGAGCTCTCCAGCCCCCTGGCTCCTCTCAGCGAGGCTCTCCAGGGGCTTCTGTTAATTTCGGGCCATTTGCCCTGAGATGGGTTTTCTCGTCTAGCAGGGCTGTGCCAGGGGATCTCTCGCTTTACCAAACCAGGCACTTGTGTGTGGTGGTGCAAGAGAAAGGCCCGCAGCTTGCACTGGGGAGTGTCCTTCCATGCTGGCTAAAACAGCTCAGCCCATTATCCTCTTCTGACAGCCTGAGCCTCCTGAGTCTTTCAGAGGCAAGGCTGTAGCTCTGGGCAGTGAAAAGGAGCAAAATAAATTAGGGCTGGCTGGGTAAATGAGAGGACCCAGGGCTGCAGGAGGTCGCTGTGGGGTGCCACCTCCCTTTGAGAACAAAGGGGGCAGCAGGAGAGATGGGACTGAAGGACAGGCGAGGTCAAACTATGTGAGGGGAGAGTTGCCAGGGAAAACAGAAATAGCTGCAAGAATGTTACTGAGTGAAAGAGGAGGTTTTCTCTTTCTCCTTTCCTATCCATTTCCCTCTTTCACTCCACCACTGCAGTGAGGCTGGACAAGTTATCCGAAGCTGCCAAGGTGAACACAGATGCTATCCGCTCTGCTCAGGAGGAGATTTTGGAATACCGCCGGCAGCTCCAGTCCAAGGTCACTGAATATGAAGCCCTCAAGGGAACCAAAGAGTCCCTGGAGAGGCAGAGAGTGGACATGGAAGACGGACATCATGCTGATGTCTTGTCCTACCAGGTAACATGCAGCGGAGACCATTCCCTAGTTGCCAGTGCCCCGTGCCAACAAGGCTGACCCAGCCATCTCCCAGGAGTGCAGGGTTGAGCAGTGGCCCAGCTGAGGATGCAGAGAGTAGTAGCTCGTCCAGCTGGAGGAAGGTGGTGTTACCTCCATGCTTTGAGCAGAGCCTACACCCCATCCTTTCATGGGAGGTGGCTTTGCTGATAATTCAGACACCATCAAACCATACACTTCAGCCCAAGTTTCCTTCCCATGCCTGGCTGTTCCTAGGCTTTCCTGCCTCTACCTTGCCTCTGAGAGACCCTCTTAGCCTGGACCAGTCTGATCTAACCTCCCCATCTCTTGGTGGGGTTTAGGCACCTGCCAGGGGAATGGCTCAAGGGAGAAGCCCCAAGTCACTGGATGCAGCCCACCATTGCACTCATGATGAATGCAAAAGGGCTTGGTTTTGTGGCTCTGGGAACTTTGTGTAGTGGGGAGAGCTGCACCTCGCGTTCTCACCAAAGGGGAACTGCTGGTGGAATGGCTGTGACTCCTGATGTCATTAGACATCCACAGACCAAACAGACAGGAAATACAACACAGCTGCGGCCGTTACTCCCTCACTAACCTGGCCTCGCAAAGCTGCCTGTACGAGCCCAGGTGCCAGTGGGATGGGACTGCTCTGGTCTGCATCTAGCCTGCAGCTCTAAGGTGATGATGGGAGAGCGCTGGCCACCACGGTGCCCCAGAGGATCCCAAAATGACCAGGTCAGGCACTGCTTTGCCTGTGGGAACTGGGGCAATCCAGCCCGGGCAGCAGCTCTGATTGTCTTTTTGCCGCAGGAAACCATCCAGCAGCTGGACAACGAGCTCCAGAACACAAAGTGGGAGATGGCGGCCCAGCTCCGCGAGTACCAGGAACTGCTAAATGTCAAGATGGCCTTGGACATAGAAATTGCTGCGTACAGGTACAGAGACATTGGGCTGGGGTGTCAGAACAGGGGGAGAGGTGCTGGCTGGGTGCCAAGCCTGTGACACCAGCTCTCAGCACAGTCCTTGGGAACATCCAACCTTGAACCTCCCAACTAGGCACCAGCACTGGATGCTTTTCAACCTTCTTGCCACACCACCAATCAGCATCCTCAGCTCCACGTCTGGGGTTGTGTTTGGGTGGCTAGATCAGGCCACTGCTTCTGATACACCATTGGTTTCACCTTGTAGCTTGAGCAGGGTTAGTTTGTGTAGCCAAGCCAACCTGGGAATTGCACAACCCACCTGCAGGGTAACGGAAGCCGTGCACTGTCCTGGTCTAGGGCAGAAGGGGACCAAATATCTTCTGCGTCAAGCTGCTCAGGTCCTAAGTTGTGCATGGCTCCTCAGCTTATCCCCAGTCGTGAAGTGCATAGGATGAAATTCAACAGGGTACTTGCATGGAGAGCCAGCTGGTCTGCCCCACAAAATACCCCACCCAAGGAGCTGGTGGATTGAATGTCAAATGGAAACCCAGGACCCCGAGGGAGTCTTTGGTCTAACACAAAGGTCTAACACAAAGCCCATCGTGCTTAACTGGAAGACTCCCATTGAGTTCAGTGTCTCTGGGTCTGACCATAGGCATTTGCAAAAGCAAAGTTAAGATTTACCAATCAAATTTTCAGGGTTGCAAAGTGGAGTCTGACTTCCTTTCTCTGTCACTCTTGCCCTCAACAGAAAGCTGTTGGAAGGAGAGGAATGTCGCATCGGGTTTGGACTTGGACCTTCCCCCTTCCCTGAGACAGTCCCAAAACCCCCCAGCATTTCCACACACATCAAGGTGAAACGTGAGGAGAAAGTCAAAGTGATGGAGAAGTCTGATAAGGAAACAGTGATTGTGGAGAAGCAGACCGAGGAAATCCAGGTGACTGAAGAGGTAACAGAGGAAGAAGAGGCTGAGAAGAAAGAGGAAGCTGTAGAAGAGGGTGAAGGAGAGGAAGAAGCTGAGGCAAAGGAGGAAGAAAAGGAAGAACCTGAGGAAGAAGCAGAAGGGGTAGAAGAAAAGGCCAAGGTAAAGTCTCCAGAGAAACCCGCATCCCCCACCAAAGAGGAAGTCAAGTC
>ML682206.1:5459744-5499801 GCA_007922195.1 Podocnemis expansa | reverse complement strand
AAGAGGAAGTCAAGTCTCCAGAGAAACCCGCATCCCCCACCAAAGAGAAAGTCAAGTCTCCAGAGAAACCTGTATCCCCCACCAAAGAGAAAGTCAAGTCTCCAGAGAAAGAAACAGCCCCTGGAAAGGAACCTGTCAAATCACCACAGAAAGAAACAAAAGCACCTGTAAAAGAGCTGCTGGAAGAGAAAGAGGAGAAAGCCCCAGCCAAACCAGGAGTGGAGAAGGAAGACAGCAAGAAGGAGGAGGTGCCAAAAAAGGAAACCCCAGCCAAGGACACACACAAACCAGAGGCTAAGGTAGAAGAGAAGAAAGGGGAGGAAAAGCCAAAAGAAGATGAAAAGAAAAAAGCTGCCAAGCCTGAGCCCCTGGCCCCGGAGGAGAAGAAAAAGGACATTGTAAAGGCTGAAGAGAAAGAGGCAAAGGAAAAAGAACCTGTCAAACCAGCCCCCAAACCTAAAGATGAGAAGGTAGAGGAGAAAACTGCTAAACAGGAACCTGAGTCTAAACCACATGAAAAGGAAGCCAAGGCCGTGGAGCCCAGCAAACCAGCAGTGAAGGAGCCTGAGAAACCAAAGGTTGAAGATAAGAAGGAAGAACCGAAAAAGGAGAAGGCTGAGCCCAGAAAGGACACAGAGGAGAAACCCAAAGGTGAAGCTAAACCCAAAGAAGAGTCAAAGACTGTCAAGTCAGAACCCAGCAAAGACCCCAAGGAGACCCCTAAGGCAGAAGCACCCAAAGACACACCCAAGGCTACTAAGCCCAAGGCAGAGAAAGCAGAGAAGTCCTCCAGCACGGATCCAAAAGAGGGCAAGCCCACAGAGAAAGCTGCTTCTACCGATGACAAAGCTGAAAAGAAAGAGAAGTGAGGAGTGGAGGCTAGGACACGTGAGAAGATGGGCCACCCAAGGGAATTTTGAGGCTTTCCCTGCCAAGTGCTCCTTCATATTTCTTTCCTGCAAGATGAGACTTTGCTTAGGTGGCCGGCGCCCACCTGCATCTGAGCTAGAACTCATGGTAGCAAGATGTTGATGTGAAAGAAAGAAACCCCCAGCCCCCGTGAGCCTACACAAATGGTGGTTCAATTATGTTATGATAGCTTCACTAGCAGAATGCGATAGATGCTGAATGCCACATGTAAACACTTGAATTATAAAACAACTGCCCCCTCTCAAATAAGTGCATTTATTTCCTGTATGTGCAATCAACGGACAAATGCAATAACGAATGTTCACAGTTAGAGCTGTATTACACTTTGGAGACGTACGGTAGAAAACTCAACGGTGTCAATGCCTTTTCACTTTACAAATGGAAATGAGTGAACTCCTTTGTTGCAACTACACCATCGTGGCTGACTTAAAGGGAAGCAGGCAAGACACTAGTTGCAGAAACACTTGAAGAAATAAGACGTGCACTACAAACTCAAATCCACTTTCAATTGCTTATGTGCAATAAGAAATAAAGTGCTTACAAATAAACTGCTCTGGGTGTCCTTTCTGCCAGCTCCTTCTCTAGGAGACCAGGAACATACTTCACCAAAATTGAAAGGCCACCGAGCAGTGGTGGGCAGGGCTGCTTGGGAGCATGTGGACAGCTGGAGTTTCCATTCACTCACTCTTAGAAATTGGTCTGTATGACAAGACTTGGGGCCAGAGCTACACTGGGCCCAACTTCTCAATGGAATTTAGGACCCTAACTTCCATTGAAATCAGTAAGATTTAGGCACCTAAATACCTGGGAGAGTCTAGGCCAGGGGCCAGCAACCCAAAAGATAAGAAGCCATTTTTTAAAATTCCTTCAATAACCAACTGGTTTGAGAGCCACAAGGGGTGTTGCCTGCTAGTTAATATGCATCTCTGTTCTGTTATTCAGTTTCTTGATTTTTAATAACAAAAAAATGAGGTTTGCTGATGCAAACAAACAATTTATATATACATTTTAACAATATGTGATGTGTTTTAATGCGAGTTCACTTTTTAAAACATACTGCTTTTAGATATTCACCGAAAACCAATTGGCTGATGACACATTGCAGAATGAAGGCTTTGTTGAAGTAAATCATCACTGTGAAGTCACTTTTAGTTAACATTTAGCAATATAAGTGAGCTCTAATTCTTGGGAGGGAACAGGGGAGAAGAGAGGAAGAACAACCTTCAGTACTGGAAAAAATACAAAATGTTGTGGTTCTACATGCGAAGTATTCATTTCATTTTCGCTTTGTCAGTGTAAGTCTTAATTTAATATTAAGTGTTATATACACTGATTTTCAAAGAAACTTGAGGGCCTTCTCAAACAAAAAGTAATTAAAATATATTACTTATTAGCTATAAAGAGGTCTTTGGGTACACAGAGAACTGAAACAAAGCATTTGACAATAACCCCAGTGTCCTGTCTCTGCCTTGGCCCAGAAGCAGATGTACAAGAGAAAAATGGCGGCAACACTGCAGGACATGGATGTGGGGTAACTGCCACACACAACCTCATATAGGTACAAATTGGATCGATCCTTGAGGCATGGAGGTTGACTATCTCATCTTCAACAAATTCTTTTAGTATCAGCTGTAACTCCTTTCTATATTCTTGTTACCCATAAAAGTGCCCAATTTCATTAGAATCTTGCTCAAAAAATTCTATCACTAAACTGAAATAGTCGTCATAATTTTCACTAATTCTTCTGATATACAGCTTCCCTTAAAACAAACAACCTGTGGTCAGCCAACACTGCCTTGTTTTCTTCCCCTCTTAGGTCACTTCCAATTTTCCCTCTCCATAACTCATCTTCCCTAACATAAACTGAGTACACCCCCCAGAGCTAAGAGAAACCTTACTATGAAGGAACACATGGCCCCAAGAATATTTTGAAGTTCAATAATAGTACAAAATAATAGTAATTTAAGACTATGAATAAAGGGGAGCTCAAGTAATAAAATTAACTCTTCATTAAAAGGATATTTATCCTTTTCCATAATAGTCCTATGATAGCCTCACACAAAAGGATATTGATCCTTTTCCATAAAAGTCTTATGACAGCCTTACACACAATTTATAGACTTCTTCAAGGTAGCACACTACTTTCTGTGCTTTCTAATTCTAAAGAATTCAAGGTTTAGATTCCACAAAACTCTCTCTGGCAACCAGAAGAGCATTTAAAAATCCGCCCCAAAAGAAACAGGACAAATATTTGCAACTAATAGTGTGGAGTTTTTGTTTGTTGATTTGGTTGTTAAATCTAAAGTTAATTTAAAAGACAAAGTGGTACGCAGTCAGTGAAAAGTAACCAAAAGAGTTTAACCTACTGCTTTTCTTCATCCCCCCGGAAGTCCCTCTGGCTCCCACTCTCTTACTTACCATATTGCAGTGCTGAGAGAGTTCCCTATCCCAGGCAGGTGGATCAGGAAACTCAAACGTCCGGGCTGCACCCAAGCCGGGGTGGAGGCCCCTTGCAGGCGGTCTCCCAGCTCACAGCTTAGCTGGCACCCCTCAGCCTCAAGCCCAGCACAGCTGGCTCCTGGCAGCCTCCCCTGCCCTTACACATGCCCCCAAGCCAAGCCCCTTTTCCAGCCCATGCCAAGCTACTGAGACCCTCCCCTGCCCAGCACAGCACTTACCTGTGCTTAAGCAGGGGCCTCTCCAGCTGTGAGCTGCCTCCAGGGCAGGATATTGAAATGGCCCCCTACAGCCCCAGAAAACCACAGAGCAGCTGCTAAAGAGCCATTCATCGCCCAAAGAGCACTTGTTGCTGATCCTGGGTCTAGGCCTTGGTTGCTAAAGAGGCCCTGAATAAGAGCTGGGCTAGACATATTCCCTGTCGTTCAGCACTCAGGTCTTCTGCAGCAGCATTAGTATGAACTCATCCTAAATGCTTGTGTGTGTCTATGCGTGAAGCTCATCTGTGATCATTCGTCTTGGGTCAATGCAGGAGAAGAGGGAACTTTTTATTTTGTCCATGTCTGGCAAATGGCTGACTAAATGCTGGGTTGTGTCACCAGTTCTGGCCAGGTGGGGTAGGACGACAACTGAACCAGCAGCCCAGTCTTCTAGAGCATGGCAAACCTTGACCCTCTGGATGTGAGAAAGTAATGAAAAGTAGATCCTCGCACAGACAAGCTGTGTGCTGTGCAGAACCTAATTCGCTGCTAAGTCCACGTCTCCGAAGGAAAAGATGTCCTAGCTCACCTTTGCGTGACACAGGCTCCAGGGAGTGGTCAAGACATATTCATTGTTTCCAGTTTACGGCAGAATGAAGATGGATATCACAGGTGCCCACGCCCCTTCAGCTCCTGGACGCAGAGCCAGGTTGACCCAGGAGGTTCAGAGAACCCAGAGTCGTTGAGTTGGCCACAGCTCACGGAAGTCCTTTGGGCTGGTGGCAGGCTGCTTTTAGCATGGTGGGCTGGGCCGAGGGCTGGTGTGGAGTTAGCCCAACCTGGGCCAAGACTCAGTTTCCTAAACTTGGCCAGTGTGTTGAGCAAAGAGAAGAGGGTGAGCTCTCCCTGTGGAGCCTTTCTCCAGGGCTTTCCTTGCAGGCACTGTTGTTTGTGGGGAGGCTTGTTAGTGACTAGGATGGCTTCCCTGCCCCTCCACCCCCAATTGCTTTGTCTGTTAGAAAGCCTAAAAGCCACAGGACTCTTTGTGTTCACGTCCCAGGCCTGATATCGTGGGCATCACACTTGCAAGCACAGGATGGAGGCTTTGTGGAAGATCAGGCAGGGTGGTATGCCAAGGGTCTCCAGAACATGGGGGCCAACCCCTCACCTCACACCCCCACAAGGGGCTGGAGGTGTCCCAGCTCCCCCTGGGGAGGGGGGTTTCTGTATCTGCAGAGGAGGGGACGCCTTGCTGTGGTGCAAATGCGGGCTTGGCTCCACTGTTCCCCCACCCCTACTGCACTTACCCAGCGCAGGGTGCCCACCTCTCCCCCCTGCAGCCTGGCACTGGGTCTGATGTGGCAGCCTTACCCCTCACTGGGTGGAGCCAGCCTGTCACAGTACGTGTGGTGGTGCCAAGGGGCACTTTTCAGAGCCTCCTGGGCTCCCCACCCCCCAGGAAGGCCTGGGTCAAGCCAGGCAGTGTCCACCCCACACATACTTGTCTCTTCGGCCCAGCAGCCAGCCTTCTGGGATGCCAGGTGGTCTCCCGACTCTCCAGCCTGGGTGGGGGCTGCCACGCAGGTGTCTCCCTGTAGCCTGGTCCCCACTCGTTACCCCATTGCTGGGGAATGATGCTGAGCTGGGACGGGCTGAACCCTTACGCAGGAAAAAGGCTCTGAAGTGACAACAAAGGGAGGGTGGAGAAGGGCCTCTGCAACTTCCCGGGGGGCTCACACAGGGTGCCACAGAGCCCATGGGATAAGGCAGCTGTGTGAGGCTGGCGGGCTGGGCTAGCCAGGGGTCTGACCACATGACACGGTGGTCTCTCATGGCTTTGACACCTACCCTCACATCTCTCCACTTCTCCAGACCCACGAAGTCCACATGCTATGGAAAGCACAAGCCCCTACTCCTCATGGCTCAGAGTTTGGGAAGCCTGACGTGCAAAGGAGGGGCAAGGGAGAGGTTTGGTCTGGGCCCCAGGCCAAAGGCCATGGAGAAGGCACAGAAGGTGTGCGTGGTGTGTCTGCTCAGCCCAGGCTGGCCCAGCTCCACAAACCACAGGGGTTGAGGCTGCCCTCAGCAAAGGCAGAGCTAGATGAAGAGGTTCAGACGACTAGAAGGGCGATCCCGCATCCCACGCATGGGGGGAGTGAGCCAGTGCTAAGGACCTGGAGATTGGCAGGTGCATACACATAGCATGGGCAGGGCTGCTGTGGGAACAGGACACATTATAGCAAGATGCTCAGGGGTCTCCGGGGACTGGTTTAATCACAACAGCAGCTGCACGGTCCCACACTGCAATGCAGAGCTGAAGCCCAGCCCCTGTTCCCCCCTGCTCAGAGATGTGGGGCCCAGGGCATGGCAAATCAGAACAAGGCTTGGGGGGCTGCAGGGCGAGGAGAGGGACCAGGAACAGTGGATGGGGGGTGAGTTCGGGAAATGCCCTGGGGCCTGATGTGTGTGGGAGTAGGGGGTGAGGATCCAGTGCTATCTGCCTTATGCTGCTTGCTGGCCTGTGGATGGGGTCCAAGAGAAGCTGGCGTGCTGCTCGTGAGAAGGAGGCCAGAGAACAGGGGGGTCTGGGCTGCAGAGCCTGTCTGGTAGGCAGTGGGGGCAAAATGGAGGGGGGCAGACGCCTAGACAGACACTGGGAACTCATCCAGGTCATCAGCCTCTTCAGCAAAAGGTGAGTGAGTCTCAGAGATTAATGAGACACTCCTCACAGGTGGCTGCCTCATAGGGAGGGTGATTCCTCTCCTTCCACTAGGTCTGGTGGGAGCCCCTGCCCAGAATGACACCACGTTAGTGCTATCCCCAACCCCCCAAAGATCTCAGAGCATTTTTCCAGACAGGTCTGTACCATTAAGCCCCCTTCCTCTGTTCACTTTACATAAAGGGAAACTGAGGCACACTTTCCCAAGATCCCATGAGGAAGTCTGAGGAACTGCTGCCCAGTGTTGTGCTCTGACTGCTAGACCAATGGCTGCCTTCTGGTAGAAGGAGCCCTGCTACGGCTCACAAAACCAGCAGTGAACACTTCTCCCCCAAGGTGCATAGGGGAGCAGTTACACAAACACTTTGTTATTAAATAAAAAGGAGCAGGAATGAAATCGAGCACAAACTGGGGTAACCTAAGGAGGCAGAATGCTGGTGTAGATTTCAAGGTGGCCAGCAGGTCTGGACTGACACACAGGAGATTCAACAGCTTAAAATCTGCATGCATTAGCCTATAGCTGGCAGCAACCAATTTCCTAATTCATCCTTTCCCTGTTGCCTGACTTTGCTTGCCATGGCAGCTCCATGACCACACCAGAGGTGGCTCAGGGGGAAAGAGTTTATCTGGTGACAGCAAGTGTGTTGCTGGTCTCTGTGGCGGTTAAATACTGCACCTGGCTGAAGCACATACAACTATCTCTGGCCCACAAACAGCTGGCTATACCAGTGCCCTATGAACACCTGTTCTCACTTTCAGCTGACACTGTAAATAAGACGCACGCAGCACTAGCTCCCATAAATATGAACAAACCCATTTGTCTTAGCAATCGGCTAAACAAGATGTAGGACTGAAAGCACGTGTATGCGCTAAAGATTTGCATTGGTTTGGGTTCGGAGAGCAGATATGGCCCAAAAGAATTCCACAATTGTGAACAGCACTTGCCCAATAAAGAAATCACACTGCTGTATTGGTACAAGATCAACTGGCCAGTGATCGAGCAGCTAGAATCTTTTTACAGGGCAGATACTTGTAATAAAACAAGAATTTAAAGTGAGCACCTGACACTGTATCCTGCCTTGGCACTAATGTTCCCTCTAACTACTTGTAGACTGTGTGCACAAACAATTTCTTTGTGTGCGCAAAAACATTTCTTTATGAACACCAATATTAGCATTATTTAATTTTTTTGTGCACACTTTATTTTGTTGTGTGCACAGGTTTCATGACCTGTGTGCATGCGCACACATGCACAGCTTAGAGTGAACAGCGCTTGGCACCCAAGTCAATATATCTGGAAGTGTAGAAAAACTTCCAAAATATTTATAAGAGAAACAAATTGCTGTGATTGTTTAACAGTGTCACTGATATGGTGATTCATTTTTTAATGCTGGTAATGCCAAACAAATTAGTCGCTTGAGTTAACTGCAATTAATTGACAATCCTAATTTCCACAGCAGAGCACAGAAAATCAAAGCATTTTTATTACCGCTACTATATCTGCCACACTCTGAAGTCCGGCGTTCTCTGTGGGATCTCACAGCCACACAGAGCAAAGAGGACTGATTCTGAATATTCTCCCCTACAAGTCAATGACCTGCTGTGAAGAGCTGACTCTGGGTGTTTCCAGGAAGCCTGGACGCATCAAAGCTTGGGCTTGACAATGAAGTCTAAGCCCTTTTACCCTTACTGAGCTGGGAGCTTATTGAGTTTTTAATAAGTAATTTTATAATAAAGCCTCTTTTCTGCTTTCTCAAATGAAGCGGGAAGAATTCCAGGATGCAAAGCTCTAGCTCTGATTGCTAGAACGGAAGGAAGATGTACATATTATTTTTAATATTTCTTCATAACCTCCAGCTACCTAATAGTGCATTAATGCAGCCCAGCCATCTGTAGCTCTCTGGCCTGCCTGGTCACCGACACAATCTGTTCCCGTGGATCTTCCACTCGCACATGCTTTGCTCCCTGATTTGCTTCAAAGAAACATCAGTGACTATAGAGCAGGGAAATGCGTCAGCCCTCCACAACATTGACTCTGCTTGTCCCTGGGAAAATGGTCTTCTGGGGCAATACTGCCGTCACAGCGAAGATTAAACAAAGGCAGCGATTTCCTGATGGAGACCCAGGACAAAGAAAAGACACACAATTCTTTACTGATTGGTTGGCTAACTTTTCCCCTCCACACTTGTGCATACATTTAGATTGTGGGCAGCTGAACGGCATGGGACTCATTCAGACAAGGAAGGAGATGAGGAAGTCAGGGATTTGGGAGTAGCAGGCTCAATTCCTAACTCAGCCCTTGACTTCCTGTGTGATCTTGGCCAAGTCACTTAATGATGTGCCTCAGTTTCCCTGTATTTAAAAATACAAGTTACAGTATTTCCTTTGTCTATTTAGAGCTCTTTGGTCAGGGATTGGCTCTTGCTGCTTGCACATACAGCACTGAGCACAGTGGGGCGCAGGGCTTATCTGGGATCCTAACCCCATGTTCATACAGAGCTTGGACACTGCAGCTCACATACTGTTTTTCTTCCCTGTGGATAGGATACTGCACTGTTCCTTTCCCAAATATTTTACTGTCCCCTCCTCAGGTTATACAACATCCCAGAAACAGGATAAGCATAGAAGTGGCTGAATCCCTAGGAGGCTGGATTCCAGCAAGGGGGGAGTAGATTTCTCCTATCTCCATTGCCTGTGGTGGGGGTTACACAGCCTAACAGGGGATGGCTCCAAAGCACTTAGAGGCCTTGGACTCTGGGGCACAAGCTTAAAGGGCAGATGCCATCTGGGCGCTGTGAGTGGCAGCACCACGCAGTGACCCCAGGACGCTGTACCAGTCAGAGCTCTGGCGCTTGCCATGGCTGATCTCTCTCAGAAGGTGCCCGCGTCTCTCCGAATGGGGCCCCACAATGCACTCCAGGGAAATGCTTGCCTGTGATCTGCAAGGACCTGGTTCCTCTCCTTCAAAGTTGCAGACTCCTGGTGGCAGAGCAGAGCCTGGCTCCTGCTGAAAACCAAAGGGAACCAACGTAGCTGTCTTTGCCATCCCTGGCAGGAGGAGAGGAAGGTAAAAAAAGGCATGTTCAGGACCATGGGAAGGATTTTCAGTAGCACCTAAGTGATTTAGATGCTCGTGCTCCATTGATGTCAATGTGTCACGGCAACAGGCAGTGAGAGAAGACAAGGCTATCAGACAGCACGGCTGGAGGGAGAGCAGTGGGGGTAACAGAGCACGGGAGTGGGATGGATAACAGGAGCCAGCAAAAGTTGTGTGTCCACACAGGCCGAGACATCTCCTGCCATAGGCATTGCCAAAGACAATCCTGCCCTGTGCTTGGCCTCATCAGAATTGCTGGGCCTAGAGCAGCCTTTCCTAGGGCAACCAGCCTCCCCCCTTGCTGGCCAAGCCCTGAGCTGAACGATGAATTACCCCAATTTTTTAATGCTGAGATTTACAGAGGCTCCAACCACTTGGGGGGGTCTCTCTCTGGGACTGCAGCACCCCCCAATTCCACTGAGTTAAAATGACACAGCTGCCCTAGGATGCACCATGTACCTCATCCCAGAAGGGAAAGGGAATGTGCAGCACTGGGGAAGGCACCTGTCATGACCTCAGCTCACTCCGACTGGGTACTGTAACATCAGGGTTACCCCCTCAATTTCCCTGGCACCGTATGTTCTCACACATCCCACATTCCCTCACCTGGGCCAGCTTCCTGTCCCTCACAGTGCCAAGTCTTCCTTGGCTCCTCATGGATCCCCCAAGGGCAGGTAAACCATAAACCACTCAATACGCAACTCAGCCCTTTCTACAGGCATTGCACGGACTGGCCCCTTGGCTTATCTTCTACCTTGGCCTTCCCCAGGTCCGGCCTGCCGAACTCTCCACACTGTGCAAATGAGCAGGGCTCCTCGCAGCCCTGGCCCTGGAGTCTGCCACCTGCTCCAGATGTCTTAGCTTGAGCCAATTAGCTCTTTCCCTCCCCTAGCCACCAAACCTGCTTACTCCTGATCCCTAGTGCTACCCTGCCCTGCCCTGATCTACCTGGGTGACCCCATTCAGTAACAGGAGACCTAAGACCCTCTTCCCTGTGCCAGCCCCCTGGTACAACTGCAGCCACACGAGGGCTGCCTGGTGATCACAGGATGATGATCACGCATAAACCAACCGAATTTGACCCATCCTCGGTGGAGCAGGTCCAATTGCCATGGTGCTTCTGCTCTGGGCCATGCCACTGGGGTTTTGCAGCATGTTCCTGACTGCAGCAGAAGCAATAACCTCCTAGCTGACAGCCAGGGGAGATTTCCACTGTGTGGCCAGAACATGGCAAGGCAGCAAAACCCAGCTGAGACAAGTGTCTCAGGGGTTTAAGGGTAAAGTGGGAAGCAGGCCTGTCTCAGCACATTTCGTTCTCCAGCAGACAGCTGCCAAGAGCAGCCCTGACACCCACACAGAGCTGAAGGCAAGTTCTGGCCGTCATTGCTTGGCTGCACCAGAAGCTTGGATGCAGCTCTCCCTGCGTCAGACACTGCGCAGCAAGCCCACTTTGTACCTGGAAGGGGCCGAGATGGGAGTGCTGGGCCACCTCCCCTGGCATTGATACGTACTGGCTCAGACTGGCACCCAGGAAATGCATCAGGAAGAGGAAGAAGTAGAGAAAAGTGTGGGGAGGACCAGGGCCAGCTGTTAGGTGACCAGGCTCCTCCCCCTGCCATGTGGGAAAAGGGTGGCAGACAGCCAGAGAGTTGGTTTCCCAGACCAGAGCTTTGTCCATTGACTGTTCCTGACACACAGAAAGACCAGGAGTTCTGCACACATGAAGGGGGAATCCAGCTAGGATGGAGGGAACGTCCCCAAGAGCTCAGGATGAAGTTAATAGACCCACCCACTCCAGTGGAGTCAGCTCTACCTGGAATCCAAACGCCTGACCCCCAAATAGCTGAGCTCCCAGGCACCCCTTCACACATGGTAAGCTCAGGAATCACTGTTGGATGGAAGGCATCAGCCCCAACACGCAGAACCAGGAGAGCAAGGCGAGGATGTACCTCTGCCCCAGGACGGAAGAGAAAAACCTCCTGTAATGGGCAACCCCATGGGATCTTTGCTGGCTGTGGAGAGCAGACAGGACCAGAGTGGGAACAAAGCAGGCCCTCGACTCCAGAGATGGCTCCGGAGGAGGTGCTGAGCCTGCAGGGTGGGGCCCAGCCCAGGTATGCAGTGCCCACCAGGGGGCTGGCCTTGCAGGTGATTAAACAGCACTGCCATCCATACCAGGCAGGAACAAGTCACCCTCCCTTCTCCTAGCTCCATTTCCCGTCTGCGGGAAGTGCTTTTTCTGTCAAGTCAGCTGGCACATGGCCAGCGAAGACAGCAGAGCCCCAGACTGCACTGCAGGCTCCATTAAGTGGTATTTTTATCCGCTGTCTCGATCTTATTCAGCACATGCAGGGGGGAGAGCGAGCTAGGAGAGCGAAACTAACTGCAGGAGGCAGATGAGATGGGCTGATCTGACATTTCAGGAGGGGGAACTGATAGTGCCAAGCAAGGGGCAGAGAAAAGAGCAGGCGCCCCTCTTCCGAGACTGACAACTGCAGGCAGGTTGGAGTGCAAAGCCCCAAGCCAGCAGACATGCTCTCTCCTCTTCAGGGCCCAGCCCCCCCGCTGCAGCTGTGGGGTGACATCTACTCACTGTCATCAGGGCTCATGGGAAACAGCCTCTGGGGTCAAAGGAGTCAAAGCTGCACCCACAGGTGCTGGGACCGGCTCTTTCAGGTATGTAAGTGCTGGTGCAGGGGGAATCAACCCCTCCTTTGGGCACACAGAAGGGCAGACTAGAGGCACTGGGTGAGAAGAGAAGAGAATGAGTCCAATGGCCTCCCCTGTGCTAGGGACACAGACACCCAGGAGCTGCTGCTCAGTGGAGCTGTTCTGAGCCATGTCCTGGGGACAGCCACCCAGGACCCTTTCCAAAGCCATGAGCAGAGCTCCCCAAGCAGGAATCTCCAGTCTCGATCCTGCTGCACCCCTCGGCCAGGCTGTGGCCACAACCCCCACTGGATGCCAGTGAAGTTCACACGCACGGATCAGGGAGAATTCTCTCCAGCTAGAATTTAATACGTTAGAAAAACCCTGGGAGCAGCAGCATGGAACAAGAGCGCTGCGTGGAAGGGCAGGGCAGGGCTCCCAGCAGACAAGGCTGCCCCAACCAGCACAGAGACTGAGGTGCTGGGGATGGTGAGGGGTCAGAGGAGATGGAGTCAGCGGTGACTGAAGAACCCCTGTGGATGGTTGTACTTGAACGGCTTCATCCGGCTGGGCCCCCTGGAAGGGAAGAAGACAGGAGGGAGGTTAGGAGGCAATACACCCTAGACCAGGGATTGGCAACCCAAAAGATAAGAAGAGCCACTTTAAACAAATTCCTTCAATAACCAAGTGTTTTGGGAGCCACAGTGGGTGTCAACCTCCTGGTACAGGGTGTGGGGAGTTGGGCAAGAGCACCTGCCACAGGGTCTCTTGGGGGGGGGGGCAAACCAGGAGCGGGCCCTCTGCAAGGTCCCCCTGTGGCAGAAAGGAGCCTGGAGCTTGACATGGGCCACCTGCAGAGGCCCGCAGTGGCAGTGTAGGGGGCAGATCCAGGAGCAGACTGCCCACAGGGTCGCCAGTCACAGCGGGCAGGGGGTTGGAGACAGGAGCCCAGAGCCACAAGGAGGCAACCCAAAAGCCACATGTGGCTCCAGAGCTGCAGGTTGCAGACCCCTGCCCTGGACCTTTTAGTGAGGGGGGGGGCATCATTTAGTGACGCTGAGCATCATTTGGAGTCACCGCTGCAGGGCATATCACCCAGCGCCTCAGCTCACAGGACTCCGCACTGAATGACTTGGCCCAGGATTCACTCCAGGCTCTACGTGGGGCAGATCAGTCAAGGGGGCAGCAGGTAGGAGATAAGTCAGTCCCAAAGATCAAGGCCTGGAACAGAGAGTGAATAAGCATTCGCTGATCTGGGAGCAGACTGGGCTGGCTCTGGGTGGAACTGTTCCCCACACCAGTGAGGCAAAAGAAGCAGCCGTTCCCGGGGGCAGGGCGAGATCTCCCTGCAGGCAGCACACAGATGCTCCAAGTGATGCTCAGCTGGCATCAGGTGTCAGGAGGGAGGTGCCTGCAGAGCTGCATGCTGAAGGCACTGTGCAGCCAGTGCAGATCTAGAACCCACCTTGTTAGCCTTGCAATCACTTCACAGACATCGTTAACTTCGCTGGCGGCCCTGCATGGAGCCATGCTGGCCAGCACCATGTCCGGTCTGCATGCGTCTGCAGATCCAGACAGCCCTCTGCCCCCTCCCCAAGGGCTCCCGACAGCGGATGGGGCCCTCACCTGACGAGACGCAAGCACATCTTCTCCTGGGGGAACTCCTTGGGCCCTTCCACACTGGTGTCGTGGGACTCTGTTTCCAGGTAGACGTCCAGCACGACACACAGGCGCTGCAGCTGATTGGTCAGCAGCTGGTAGCCAGGCCGTGGCCCGCACAGCTCCTTGTAGCACACGTTGACCTCGCTCTCCATGGCCTGGAAGAACCCATGGGTTGGATCAGCCCCACAGGGAACTCAGGCCCGATAATCTCATTACACTCCTCGGCCTAGGGATGGACACTGTCACCTCCATGGACTCTGACATGCTGCAGGAACCTAGCTCCGGTGAAAGGGGCAGGCCTGACACCCTGGGACTCAAGCCCTTCCGTTTATTTCCCTACAGCCTGGCAGCTTCTACTCTTCTGCGTCAGCAAAACTGCCTCCAAAAGGTGAGAGTGGAGTTCAGACTTCCCAGCCCATTCATCCCCTGGCCTCCACCACGCCTACTGATGACAATGTGCCCAGCTGTCCCCTAGACCCTGCCCCGAGATCAACGCTTTGCGACCAGCCAGCACACAGCCACAGCCCCCTGTTGCAAACCACCCCAGATCTGGCCCCGTGAGAGAAGACTCCTCCCCGTCACATTATTCTCTGCCCCTGCTCCCTTCAGCTTACCCGAATGTTGTCATCATTGTGGCTGGTTTTCTCCCCTTTCCACGTCAGACACAGGCTAAAGATGGGTGGCATGGAGGAGTAGCCTGGGTTCACCACAACAGCTGCCTGGAGCTTGGCTGAGAAGCACGGAGAGATCCCTGATCACACACCACCTCTGAACTCCCTGCACACCGCTCCTGCCCAGCTCCCCCTGGCTCCACTCTCAAGCCAATGGGCTGCTTCCACCCCCATCCAGTTTGGCTTGTTTCCAGCATGCTTACTCCAACTCTGCAGGCTGATGGCCTGGGATGGACTGATGACCCCAGCCAGCTACTGACAGTGAGCACCAGAGCACTCTGGAGAGTGACCTCCGCACCTGGCCTCAAGGCAACGATGGAAAACGAGCCAGCCTAGTTTCCCGGAAGTGCTGGGAAAAGCAAGGTGTCTGCTGAGTCAGGAAGAGAGAAGCCAGCTTGCCTGGTTCTCCACGTGGCAGGCTGAAGCTGTGCACCGGAAGGGCCCAGACTAGTCCATGACTGCAGACCCCACAGGGTACATCCAAAAAAAGGGGATGATCACCCCAAAGGCTGAGGCCCACTAATGTTGAGTGCCCCAACAGCATCTGCTGCCCACACCTGTAACCCACCTCCCCCACTTCAAGGGCAGTGGCTCAACACCCCCCTCATGGACGGCAGCTCCGTCCGTTGGCCCACAAGGTGATGCATTGAAGCCGTACGTGCTGCCAAATAAGTGACTCTTTTCCCTTGGCCCGTGAGATTCCCCTTTCCCACATCCAACCTACAGCTATTGGAATCTGCCACACCGAACATGACCCCCATTCAGGACTGGCTTGTCAGTTCCCTTCAGTAAAGACATCGTAAGCATGGCTAGCTGCAAGCTGATCACATGTGCCTCCGGCTGCCCGAACACTTAGTGATGTCACAGCCTTTTGAGGACAATCGGCATTTGCTAGTGCCTCCTCTGGGCTTGTGGGGTGCAGACTGCAGAACAGAGGGTACAAAGACACTGCTGGCTGCATCTGAGGGAATAAAGGGGGACACGCACAGCTCTCCCTGGGGGTCTTAGGCTGAGGGAGGGGGAAACACACTCACCTGTCCCTCTTTCTACCAGAGCCATGTAATAGAGGTGAGTGTCTTCAGCCAAGCCAGCCTCCACGACATCTTTGGTGTAGGACAGCTCCTGCAAGGGAGGGGGACAAACAGATCTGTGCACTCAGAGCTGCATCTTGGGTGCCAAGGATGGTGAAGTGCAGGGCTACTGATCTGCTTCTGCCAGTGGGAATCTGGCTGAATCTGATCCCTTGCTCCACGCTACACCTAAGGCTATTTGCACCTACCAGGTAATCCTCATAGGGGAGCGCAGCCCACTTCACCAAGCGCGACACAACCTTGGAAGGGAAGAGATGCTGGCATTCGCTGGAGACTGGCACAATGCCGTGCTCTGAAACCAACCACAAAGCCAGCTGAGCAGGACTGGAAACCCACAGACACAATTGAGTCTCTCTATTGCTGCCTGGGCCCGTCAAGACAAAATGGGAATGGCAGCCACTCAGGTGCACTCTGAACTGCAGGCCACAGGGCTCTAATTTAGATCGACGTCCACAGAGGGTACACCGAGCACGTCCGGCAGCCTTGCCAGCCTCTGCTGTGATCCCATCAGAGTCCCTAGGCTGGGCAGTGTTGGCCAAGAGAAGCTTCAGCACAGCACAGGCCATGATGGGAGCGATAACGGTCCCTCTGTGCCCCAACCTGCTCCCAGTTGGGTGTCAGAGGGCAAGGCATGCACAGCTCAGAGAAGCCAGACCAGTGAGTGGGGGAGACCAAGCCAGAGTACAGCTTTTCTCAGGTTTTAGCAGTAAAACTGTCAGCTCCTCTCTTCCTGCAGAGCCTTTCTGGTGGATGACTGGACCGAAGGCAGAAAAACAGCTGGAGTTTCTGCAGCCATGGAGCCCAGGCGAGTTAGACACCCTCTATGCGGCATGCAGGCCTTTTGATCTGGCGATCGGGAGAGACTCGCTGGGCCCTTTGTACAAAGCCATTGCAAGCACAGCCCAACAGCAGGGACTTAGAGATTAAGGTTGGAAGGGACCAATATGATCATCTAGTCCAGAGGTTTTCGAACTATGGGTTGGGACCCAGGACTTGGTCACAGACCCCCAGGTGCTGGGTTGTGGAGCCCCCTGCTGCCACCGCCAAAAGACTGGAATGCATTGCTAAAAAATGTGATTGTTGGGTCGTGGGCATAAAGGACGTTTTTTCAGCTGGGTCCCAAGGAAAATGTTTGAAAACCAATGAGCTAGTCTGGCCTCCTGAACAGTGCAGGCTGCAGAACCTCACCCACTCACACCTGCACTAAACCTCCAACTTATGACTGAGTTATTGAAGTCCTCAAATCACGGTTTAAAAGACTTTAAGGGAGGGTCAGAGACAACCACTCCTGCTCCAAACACAGGAGCTGTGCACTTTGTATAGTGGAAGGCCAAGGAAGCACAGGAGTCTGCAGGCAGAGAGCCACCAAACCCCCTCAGGGAAGCATTCCTGTCACCTCTTCTAAACAGGATCCAAATACGTCAAGGGCCAATGTCTATGCTCGGGGTGGTGGGACGATCCACCAGAAGGATGCGATATCCTTACCAAGTGAAGCAAACTGTTTGTGGAGAGCCAGACGGGACTGCAGCCTCGTCTTGAGCAGCTTCATAGTCATCTCCATGTGGCTGGCGCTCAGTGAGTTGTCGGCGCTCACCGTGTGCTGCAGACAGAAGAGCTGTGACTGACAGACCCTGGATCTCACTCCTCCCCGTTGGTTGGGGGCTGACAGCCAGCTCTACGGGAGTCTCTTGCCACAATATTCCATAGTGCAAAGCATCCTGGGAAAACATGTTTCCTCTGGAAGCAACAGCCTAAGACGCAGCTTGGTTTACTCTCTGGAACGCGCCCCTCACCCTCCAGGTAGGAACTAATGGGCACTGGCAAGAGGAGCTAGGTTTAGCTCTCACCAACTGAATGAGACTGGGCCAGGGCAGAGCCAGACTGTGGAAACACCAGCCATGCCGTGCCCCAGCTCAGAAACGCTGCAGTAGCCAGTACTTTGGAGCCTCGAAGAATGGCAGCCATTGGCTTGAGGTCCCAAGTGTAAGACCCTGAAGCGACAAAAGCCTGCAAGGCCTCAGGAAACACCTTCCATCTCCGGGCTTTGCATTCCATTGGCATGCCTTAGACATACCTGTGGCTGATCTTTGGGGAAATGCAGGCCACCCAGTTTCTGCACCCACAGGTAGGGGTGCCCCAGCTCTGCCACATAATCACTCAGGGTCAGGATGCTGACGAGACAAAGGGAAAATATCAGACTGTGATGCAGGGGGTCCCCCGTGTGTGTGACCCAGACCCACAGGGTCTGAAGCAGCAGACAAATGGACACTTTTCCGTCAGCAGCTCTCCCCCTCCTGACACTGCCCACCAATACAAGTCTTGGGGCTCCCAATGCAGCCACACACATCCCATCCAGCAGGCTTCTGTGCCCTGAACTCCAGGTGTTCAGGTTCTTTTCCCAGGCAAACAAGGCCTCCATTAGCCACAAGCTGCCACCTCACACAGCCTGGAAAAAGCAGCCCTGTCCTCAGTGGAGGGCATTGCCCTTTAAAGACTGTCCAGGGCCAGAAAATTTCACCCCAGGGCACACTGGAGGGGTGAGCCCCACACCATGATAGGAACAGCACAACCACCCTGGTACCCTGCTCTAGGTTGCCCTGCCTGACGGCGCAGACAGGACCAAGGGCTAGGGCAGCCAACTCACCCAACTTTATCAAACTGGAACTGGTTGGCTGGATTTGGAGTTCTCTTCCCATGATCACCAGGATACAGGCAATTCAGAAGGGAGCCAGGGGACAGCAGGTCTCTGGGGGAGGGAAAGGCTAAGGTTACTTAGTGCGTAGGGACAACAGAGCAAAATCTCCTGGCCACGAACGAGGCGCATCACAAACAGGTCCCTGCAGCCACAGAATTCACCCCTTCCGCAGAATCTCCTTGTCCTGGAAGCTGTCTCCCCCACCTGGCTGGAAAACATGATCCAAGTGTAACCTGAAGCACAGTGCAGCTGAGTTTGTGGGAGCCTGGAATGATTGAAAGGGTTGAGCAATGTCAAGCCATCTGAATGGGTGACTGAAATCTAACAATGGCTATGCTGTGGCCTGCTGAAAACAAACTGCAGGGTCAGCATGAAACAACTGGCTGGCGCAGCTGGCCGATTACGCTAGTCTTGGCCACATTTCACGCAGCAGAGACCTTGGTTTTCAAGGCGCCAACACTCACGACAGAATCCGTGCCCTGCTCCACAGGTCCCAGGGTGTCTGCTGCAGAACCGAGACTTGCTGAAAAGCATGTGGGACTCAGAGATGAGGGGCAAGCTGGCAACAGGCAGTGACAGGAACAAAGGACCCACCTGATAGAGCCTTCAGCCAGCCCACTGCCAACTGCAACTCCAGCATAGGAAACTTTTGCTGCACAGGAATGTACCTCCCAGGCCATTGGAAAGAGGCGTACCTGTTATTCTGGAACCCCCCCACCAGCCAGGGGGAATGGGGGGCTGCCACGTGGGAGCACCCCCACTCCGCAGCTGAGGAGGGCGCCACCACACAGGAAACACCACCCCCCACACATGCCAGCCAGCAAGAAATCCCTCTCCTCCACACACACAGAGCTGGTAAGGGGGCACTGCCCTGGAGGCAACTCTCTGAGCTAGGAGACCTGTCCACTGTCATGAGAAAGCTCACGCTGCAAGGTGCGCAGACAAGCAGTCCCCTCTCCCCAACTCACCCTGGAGCTCCTTCCACACAGAGCATCTTCTGCTGAGTTCACATCTGAGCCCAATTCTCCCACTAACCAGACCAGGATGGGTCACTGGCCTGCTGGAGACCCAGCACTATCGACAGGTCAGTGAGCTACAGAGCAAGGAGATGGAGGAGCGCCAGACACAGGCACAGGGAAGGTAAGAAAACTATTCATCTACAAGATGGTAATTAAATGCAACAAGCAGACAAGATGCCCAGCTCCTGTGTGGGCACTAACCTACTGATTCAGGCCTGCTGGCTGAGGCAGCAGGTGCACTTGGCACACCCAGGGGAAATCTCATTCTAACATGTGCCAGTTATTTCCTCACCACTGATCAAACCCATGTGACTGTCTCCCTTCCTCCTGATCCCTCTGTCTCACTGCAGACTATAGAAGGATTCTGTCTCTGCACAGACAGCTCAGCCCCCGGGAAGGACAGGAGCTGAGTGAGCAGCTGCGTGACATGGTGGTTGGCTGACAGCGGGCGGTGGGATGGGTCCCCCTTGGGAAGGATGTTGTTCAGAGGATTTTCAGTCTCTGGCTCTCCCTGCTGGTAGCCTCTCCCCACTCTGCCTGATCCAGGGCCAGTGGAGATGAAACTTCCAGACACGAGCTCTCCTGGCTGTCCAAGCTGAGGCAGCTGGAGAAATGCAGGCAGCATTTCAACTGAACATGGCTTGTAACACGTATGCAAGGGACATGCAAGGAGCTGCCTCACAAAAGTTCTCCCCTCTTACCCCTGATGCTGCTCTTTAGAGGTCAGGGAACAGGAGCCCTGCTAATCGCCTGGTTATGCTCAAAGCCACTGAAGCCTCTGTCACGTGGGCACTTGGTACGTACCCCACCAGGTCACTTTGAGCTGAGCATGCTGAGGACAGCCGCTCCTCTGCGGTGAGTGATCAGTACCAGACAAATGCCACCCCCAATGCAGGACCTTGTCACCTCTGTGCACTCAGCTTACCCTGCACTGATGGGCGTGGTCAACTCTGTAGCAGTGGTCACCTTGCTTTTCACAGTCATGACATTGAGGTTCATCAGGTAGAAGAAGATCAAGTGGAGCACACTATCATCTGCATAGGACATTGGGATGGGCACGGGGAAGGAAAGTGGTTTGTGGGGATGGAGGAGCAGGGCAGAGAAGACAGGAAGAAAGCAATCAATAGGAACCAGTCCCCATTAAAGCTTTCACTGGGTCACGTGGCTGCTGAATCTGACTGGCCAGATTTGATGCTGACACCAAATAGGCAGGGAGGGGGACATGTACAAATCTAAGCTAGAAATCAGTGAAGGAAACTTGAGCTAACGGAGGCAGTGATCCCGGTGAACTGAACAAAGTCCCGGGGGAGTTAGAGAAGGCAGTGTACCATAACCCTCCCTGGGGTCAACACCCCTTCTTAAACTAGACATGCCAGGGATCCTGACCAAAAATAGGTAAGTAGGGCTTTGGTTCCAGGTCTCCTCCAGCCTAAGACCAGAGCACCGACCAATATTGACTCAAAGCCCATTGCAGAGCACCTGTGCTTTTCCTTGGAGCTCCCCCACCAAGTACTGACACAGCCTGATCCTGCACAACTGGTGGGATGGGACGAGAGCCAAAGCTTGAGACATCGCACAGGGGTAGGCCCCACACAGTGCTACGAGGGGATGCCACATGTGCCCCCTCTGCCCCGGCCAACAGGACCAGCACCACCATGGCTGGAAATGGCACAGAGGAGCCCAGCACCCCCATCCTGTGCTAAGGATGACCCCAGAGCAGGCGAGACCCCCTGAGAGATAGTCCTGCCAAGCTGGAGACTAGCTCAGAGCAGCAGAAGCTCACCAACTCTGGCACCGCAGGGAGCCAAACCCTGCACAGAAGTCTCTGCTGGAGGCAGAGCCGAGTGTTTCCATGAGAGCCTGGGAGCACAGAGGCTGAAGGCCCTCAGATTTGCCCCAGCAGCTCTGTGTTGTTAGACTGACTGATGAAACTTGCTTCTCTCTGTGCCTGTGAGCAACAAGGGAAACTGAGAGCAGAATAGAGATGAGCAGGGGACTGGCCCATATGAGGTACCTTACAGTGGGAAGCTGGGCAAGGTCCTCTCCACCAGTCACACGGCTTAGGAGATCCAGTGGGTCACCAAGAACTGGAGAGGAGCTCACCTGCCCGAACTAACGCCTGCTCTCTCCTGTCTCTGCCCCTGTTTCTGTCTCCTGAATAGCTCACTCTGGGCTGTCCTGCCATGACAATCACTGTTCCTTCACATGGTGGTGGTGGGGATGGGCATGGACCTCTTGCGTGACACATTCTCCAGCTACACAGACTCTTGGGGCCACATTCTGATCTCATGGGGCTGGTGTAAATCCAGTAGCTCAGCGGAAGCCAAAGCCATTGACGTACGCTGAGATCAGAACCTGACTCTCTGAGTCTAATGGCCTTGTACCTTTGCACTTGAGGTCAATGGTAACAGACAGGGGGTGTCTCTTCAGCATCTCCTTGCGCTTGTCGTCTAGCTGCACTCCCAACGTGGGACGGCGACGTTTCTGCAGCAAGGGAGAGCACATCTGAAAACTTGTCACACTCACCACCCTTCCACTCCCCTCCTTGTCCCATGGTGATGCGCTCTGCACAGTCAAATGGGTCACACTTCTGTCTTTTCAGGGAAAATAATGCACAGGCCATGCACGGTACATTAATTAAAATGGCTCCACATGGCACCCTGGCTGCTAGGTATGGAGTTTACAGCTGGGGAGACTGAGGCACGGAGCTGGGACTTGCTGAGTCCACAGAGGGGAACTGGGGCCAGATCTCAGGATTTGCTGCATCCTCCAGTTGCATCTCTGACTGCCCGTGCTCATGTGCACCGCCTGCTGGAGTTTGGAGAGCCAGAAACCTGCTGGAGCCAGCTATAGGCAACACTTGGCACCCACACAGCCCTGTCCCAGGATGGCATTTTCAAAGGTGCTCAATTCCCTCTGCCAATGAAAATTGATCCGCTAAAGGGCCGTTCAGACACTGACTCTGGCATTCCCTCTGGGGAGGTGTGACCAGGGGAGAAGTTTGGTGATATTTTTATTATTCCTACAAGCACCTCGGTTTTGGATTGATATGTGTGGAGTATAAAGGATTAAAAAGCTGCTCTTGAGGCATGGGGGTGGGAATAGGAGGTAGTGGGTCTCCTAATTGCCTGGAGGGGCATGAACGAGTCATTCAGGACTAGCTGAAACTGACTCCCATCAGTGAAGGCTCTGAAAGGGAATGGGAACCCCAATGGGCAGGACACCACACCTAGCAACTAACAGCTAAGATTCCCTTCCCTACTCTCCAGGGAGGGGCAGAACAAAGGCCTCAAACTGGAGACCAAAGGGGAAAGGTGTCAAGTGACTGGGTTAAGAGCGGGCATTTGGGGTGATGGAGGAACAAACAGACACACACTGGGGTCTAAGGAGAAAGGGACAGATAGCAGCTTGGAAATCCTAACCTTTGCCTCTCATACCAGGGCAAATAAAAATCAGTGTATTTTTAAAAAATCAGATAAAATTTAAATCTGAATTTTATAGTTATTCAAATTATATTAAGATTTTCTTTGTAAAACAACCCCATTTAATGAAAATAAAAATGAGGAGTAAAATCCACTAGTTTTAAAAAGTCTGAAGAACAGCCCAAGTGACTTCCGAAACAGTCTCATTTTCATGAGATTTAATAAGCGAGTAGGAACTTAATTCCAGTCACTTTCACTTTGGCCTTCTTGAAAATTTTCCCAGGCGGACCTGAAATAGTCAGTTTAATTCACTCACTACGGTGAATCCCAGTTTAGTTGTAAATGTGAAATATGGCTTGATAAGAGAAGTTAATGCATTCAAAACATGTAAAGGTTGAAAGAACAAGAGTCCTGTGGCACCTTATAGACTAACAGATTTCTTCAGGCATAAGGTTCTGGGGGGCTCCAACCCACTTTGTCAAAGTTGGAGCCCCCAAAAGCTTATGCCTGAAGAAATGTTATGTCTATAAGGTGCCATAGGACTCTCGTTATTTTTGCTGTTCACAGACTAACATGGCTACCCCTCTGGAAATGCAAAGGTTGGTTTGTTTAATAAAAAATAAATCTCATAGATACTCTTTGGTGTATTTAATTACATTCCAGTTACCATCCTAACATAGGTTGACACGAATCATGAAAAAATTTTAATTACCTAGTAAATGAGCAATAAACCCTTCACTGTTTTCTAACATACTTAAAACGTAAATGCTTTCTAACATACAATTAATAAGAATCTGAAAATATTAAATATCTATTATCTGTTAAATTTATATAGTCAGGTAGCAAAAAGCTATACAAAGCAATGTGAAGGTTTTATTTAGTTGCAGATCAACATCTTTTAATGGTTCTAATAAACCAAGGAAATTGCAGCTTTCCTAATAAAAACTACTGAAATTCAAATGAAAAAGCTGATTACAACCAATGATGCAAATGAGGTTTTCCTTCTGGCAATTTAAGGCATGATTTACAGTGCTGATTTAAATCAATCCACCCTGCTCATGCTAAGCAAAGGACATTCTGATTGTGTAAGCCAGGTGATAAATACATTGTTACCTTGTTTCATCAAGCCTGCTGGGTACTGCTACAGACTTAGAACCCAGCGTCAACTCTTGTTGCAGTCTGGTTTGGACAGATTTGCTGCACGAAGCCATGGAAAGAGACAGGAACTACAGGGGCCCAAAGGCTCAGTGTGGGGTTGTGGAGGCCACGGACCTCACCCTGCGGAACAGAGGGTCCCTGGGCCCAGCACATGAAAAGGGGCTGGGCATAAAACACACCCTGTGGATTAATGACAGGAGGCATCGTTGCTTCTCTTTTACAGCTGGGCGTGGAGGCACAGAGAAGTGCATCAAGCTCATGGCCAGATGTGCACCCCAGTGAGGACAAGAATCCCTAGCCGCGCTCTCGTCCCCCCAGAATGACATCAGAGCATGGCCCAGAATGTCAACGCTGCGGTTGTGCTAGTTCCTTACCGTCGTCTGCTCCTCTTCTGCGTCAGAATCGCTCTCATCATCTGCACATTCAAACAGAGGGATAAGCAAGAGCCATGCTCAGGAAGCCATCCGAGACCGCGTCCAAGCAGTGCCATGGGGGCAGGCACCAGGGACCCACTAGCCTCGCGCTGTAGTGTTATTCCTAGACACATCAACACTGCCTGGGGAGACACTGGTGTCCCACAAAAGGGCACCACCACTCATCTGTGTTGGTCCCCTCCTGCTTTCTGCTCATCTCTCCAGGAGGAGGAGTCAGCTGTGACGGAGATGCCGAGGCCATTTAAGCAGCCATTGCACAGTATGAGCTACAGAATTATGTCAGCCTTGCCGAGGAACTACTCTGCCCCTCGGATCCTTCCGCCAACACCTCATCTTCATCAGCTTCCAGCCCCCAGGCTGGGACACCAAGCCATGACTTACCTTGGGAGTCCTCTGGTGGCTTGTAGAGGGCTTTGGCTTCTTCCACACTCCCTTCAATTGCCACAGCCAACTTCTTATCTGTGAAGGGCAAAGGCCGTCAAGCACACCTTGTCAAAGGGAAGGCTACGCTGCCAACCAACTGGAGAGGCCCTGAGCTTGGAAGCAAGAGCTCATCAAGTTACTTCTGTGGAATCTTCCCCCCACAACAGGTTGATTCAGTGCCTGGTGGGTACTGAATCTGAACTTGCGGTGTAATGTAAACCGTGCCGCTGAGAGGCAAGACATTTTGTTTGCAAGCACGTCCCGAGATCAGACTCCCATCCAATGCTCTGTGCCTCTCCACTGGTGACAGCAGGAACACACAGACACTCAAGCAACATCATGTCATGAGAGGAATCACATATTTCCCACTCTGAGTACTGGTTCACATGGCGAAAGGGTTTACTTTGTTACACCCCTATCAACAAGTCCTGTTCCCCAAACACTGGCATCACCTATGCCAGGGCAAACCACCAGGTGGAGTTTGATCCCGCCACAATGCAACAGACTCATTGCTGTAGCAGGAATGTGCACGTCAGCTGAGGAGCCTAAAAGAGCCCTCACAAGAAATAAATAGGAACTGGAGATGAAAGCCCAGCAGTGTTTGGGATACAGATCTCTGCACATCAGAGCTAGAATGAGTGCATAGATAAACAAATTCAAAACTGATCAAAAGATAGTCTTCTCCACACAACATTTAATTAGACTATGGAACTCACTGCCACTGGAATTCACTGAGGCCAAGATCTTGGCAAGTGTAAACAAAAAGGACAGGAAGTATATCTGGGTAACATGAATCTCCAGTTATATGAATGATAATGTTGGGTGCTTCAAGACATAGTTATCTGAGAGCTGAGTGAAACCTAATATGGGGGCACAGCATCCCACATCTGCTACTGCAGGTTTTTTGCACCTTTCCTGAAAGCATCTGGTGCTGGCCACCAGAAGGGACAGGTCTCAGAGCCCAATCTGTTCTGAGAAATCACTGTTCCCTCTAAGCTGTGTGCATGTGCACACGCACACAGGTTCTAAAACCTGTGCACACAACAAAATAAAATGCACACAAAAAAATTCAACATTATTATTAGTGCACACAAAGAAATTTTTTGCGCACACAGCCTATGAAAAATTAGAGGGAACAGGCAGTCTGATGGACTCACCTCCAGGAGCTCAACTGTGAGATGGGTTTAGGGGTTTCCAGCATGCTCATCACTGGAGTACCTAAGCACTGTAGGACAGAGAGGTCCACAAAGAATTGCCTGGGGAGTCACAGTGTGCCCCGAATAGGTTCTAGGAAGCTTTGCCTGAGATGGAGATTCAGTGATTTTACTTATATGAAGGGGATTTCTGGCAGGCCTGAGAGCTGAGACACAAAAGGTAGTCATTCTGCCTATGCGATGGGGAAGAGATTCTCATGTTAGCTAATGGGATGGGCTGGAAACAGGAGAGGAAAGAGGGAAGGGGAGCGTGAGAGAAAGTGAAGAAAAGAAGTGCTAGCCATTCCTGTGTGCGCCGAGAGGCAGACGACAGTTGAACAGGTCTCAGTGACAGTCAATTTGCCAGGCAAGGAAGGGGACCTTAGAATTCGGGCAAATGAAGTTACAGGAGCACACGAAGCCACCATCAGTGCTGAGGGCATTAGGCTGGGCTTAATTGGGAGCTCCCCACCCACGTTCTTTGACAGAGGACCAGCAGGGTTAGTTCACATCCTCGCTATACACGAGATGGAGGCCGGACCACATCAGTTTCCAGGCTCTGCCCAGGATCACACCTCCCTGCCCAGTTATAGGTTTTGTTCTGTCCACAAGGAGCAATAAGGCCTGCTCTCCACTTCAGATTTCAGTCAACACAGCTCTCTCATTCTGGGGTGTGAAACATCCACTCCCCAAGCTCTGCAGCTAAGCCATGGTATAGACCAGTGGTTCCCAACCAGCGTGCCATGGCAACACCCAAAGTGCGCCGGGAGCATCCCCGACAGCTGGGATTAACATTCCCTCCCTGCTCAGCCCAGCCACGTGGGCTGTGCAGGGCTGGGAAAAGGGAGGGGTTAAAGTAAGGGGCAAGGCACCCAAACAAAGGCCCAGGGGCCCCCTATTTTTAGGCAGGTAGCATTCTGGCACCCCTAAAAATAGAGGAAGGCACCCAAACATGGAGTTCCAGGAGGTTCCCCTAAAAATACGAGGAGCAGCTGGAACACAGAGTTCCGGTGGCTCCACCTTAAACCCCACTCCTTCTTAACCCGGCCAGCAGATTGCTGCCAGACGCTGGAGGCCCAGAGTGTATGAATCTCCCCCTGCAGGGTGGAGCAGCTGGTATCAGCCAGCCTGCAAACAGCCAAGGCAAGAGCTTTGGGAGGGGCAGGGAGGCTGCTGGGGATTGTGTGTGTGTGTCTGCGTGCGCGCACGTGCGTACCTGGGGTTGTGGGGTAGTTCTCTGGTTAGGGGGTGTAGCTGGGGGCTGGAGACCTAGATCGGGCCCCTGCAGTGATGGGAGGGTCCATCAAAGGCAGCAAGGCGCTGGGGGAGGGGAGGACAGGACCCACTGGGGTGGGAGGGAGCAGCAGTGGGGTGAGGATTTGCCCTGGGTGGCAGGGAGCCAGTGTGGAGAAGCAGGAAGTGGGTGCTGCGGCATGCTCCCCAGCCCTACCTTCCCACTCCCCAGGTTCCCCCTGCCACCCCCCCACAAAGCCACACTTGTTCTCCCGTCCTCTCTCCTCTTTTGCCACCCTTGTGCTGCTCCCCACATGGCTGCCCTTGTCCTCTTTTGCCACCCCAGCCCTGCTCTGCTCCCCACGCTCACTCCTGCCACTGCACATGACTCCTGACCTCCCATGTTTTGTCACCCCTGCTCTGCTACCCCGACAACCCTACACAGCAGCATTTCCAAAACACTGTGCCATGGTTCATGAATATTCATAAGTAATTTAAGTTAATTTGAATATTCATGAGTTTTTAATGGCAGCGTGCCTTGAAAAATTTGATGGTATCAAGGTGTGCCACGGCAGAGAAAAGGTTGGGAACCACTGGTATAGACATAGCTACATTGACAGTGCAATGCATCCTAGCTACTGTTTGTGGTGCTGGTGTTCCTGCCACTATGGAAAAACCCATTCGGTCAGTTGCAGTTCCTGCAGGGGTCAGGCCTGCATACTGGCACCCACAAACTTATTCTGTCATTGACCAACAACTGAAACACGAATTTTTTTACACAGCCCTGGCTCACGACAGGCAGAAATCCTGGGTGGGCTGGTCAAATGGCCTGGCATATCTGAGCCAGGATGCTAACTTTAAAGTCAGCTCTCCCTAGTGACTTTGAGTACGGAACCAGGGCTGGAAGGGGCAGAGGTCTGAAAAGAGCTCTCTCAGGAACTCTTCCAGGGGAGGGGCTAGGTTCTCAAATGTTGCCACTTTCTCAGGCTGTCAACCAGACTGTGGCTGGGCCCAGACATGTGGAAGTGGTAGGGACAGAGTGGATGAGATGAAGCCGAGTCACCCACGAGTGTTAGAGCAGCAGGTTTTTCTGCAGGCAGCTGTGAAATCTCGCCCCGTGGAGGATGGACGCCCCTGCTCCCCTTCTGGTCACAGCTTTCAATGTCACAGACAAAGGTTGTCTCAGCCTCTCCTGCCACCAATACTCACCACAGGCCTGACCGTAGGCGGTCGCTTGCACAAAGAGAACATAGAGAGGTGGTGGTAAGTGCCTGGCCGTTTCGTACTGCTTGTGCGCCTGGTCGAAAGGCATGAAGAGATACTCCTGGACAGGGAGGGAAGCCTGGAGGACACAAATCACATGCACACTGTTGGCATGGGAACGGTTGGTACATTGGCCCCATCACTGAGTGGCCTGACCTCTAACCTGAGGAACAGGAGAGCAGGCCCTGGAGCCAGGAGCAGACACAGCCCAGTGGGCAGAGAGGATCCCTTGGGTGTGAGCAGGGGTAAAGCTGATGGGCTCCATAGGCCAGCTCAGCCATCCTTAGTGAGAGGCCTAGTGGGTCTGCAGATGGAAGAGAACCCACGTCATTCTGCTGCTCTTCCCAGCCACGTTTGATACCAGTGGAGAAGCCCTGAATTGCTCTCCATGGCGGTCTCATTTAAGGACCCTTCTGTCAACACCTCGGCAGAGGCCTCCACACAGTCAATGGGATTCAACAGGAAATCCCTGCCCAGCGAGGGCCGGGAAGTGCTGGTAAAGCAGCAGGGCGCAATTCCTACACTTCCAAAGAGCTTTAGTCCCCATGTGCACAATGCCCTCCACTTCCTAGTTAGGGATTTAGCCAGAGCACTCCAGCTCCCCACAACCAAGGTTAGAGGGCAGGCAGGCAAGGGCAGCACAAAGGGCTCTAAACCTCCTGGCAGGAACATACAGCCAGTCTCCAGGCAAAGAGGGCAGCACTGAGCCTAGGAAGCAGACTCATAGACAAAACCTCACCCACCCCTCCTGTAATAGACCCCTAACTTCTATTAGAGTTACTGAAGTCTGCCAATCATGGGTTTAAAGACTAAGGTACAGAGAATCCACCAGGAACTGAGCTGTGCTCCATGCTGCAGAGGAAGAGGAACCCCCCCATCTTGTCAATCAACATTGGGGAAACTTCCCTCCTAACCGCAATACGGCAAATAATAAAACCCTGAGCATGTGGACAAGACTCATCAGTCAGACACCAAAGAAAGAATTCTCTGTAACAACTCAGAACTCACTCCATAATCCCCCCATTGGCATAACTACCACCAGGAGCCAAAGATCAGTCAACTGCCAACCTAGGATGCCCCGTCATATCATCCCTCCATGAAATTATCAAGCTCAGGTTTGAAACCAGCTAGCTTTCTGGTCCCCACTGCTCCCTTTAGAAGTCTATTCCAGAACACCACTCCTCTGATGGCTAGAAACCTATGTCTAACGTCAAGTCTAAACTTCCTGACGGACAGTTCATATCCATTTGTTCTTCTGTCCACACTGGTACTGAACCTAAATAATTCCTCTCCCTCCCTGGTATTTATGCTCTCTATAAATACATTTGAAGGAATCATATCACCCTCAACCTTCTTTTGGTGAGGCTAAACAAACCAAGCTCCTTGAGCCTCCTCTCCTAAAACAGGTTTTCCATTCGTAGCTCTTCTCTGCACCTGTTCCTGTTTGAATTTATCTTTTGTAAACAGGGGGACAAGAACTGTACCCAGAATCCCAAATGGGGCCTCACGAGCACCTGTACTAACACCTACTAAATACCTGCATGATGCTGTTAAGCCGTGGCTGGAGGCTGCTCAGATATTCCTTCTTCACTTCTATCTCCTTCAGGATCTTCTCCTTGTTCGCCAGACACTCCTTGTACTTCTGTGCCAGCCTGTGCCAGAGAAATGCGTTCACAGATCAAAATCCCTGCTCCCTGTCAGCGCAGTTCTAAACCTCAGGACCTAGACCTGCTGATTCCACAGTCAGGAACTCCTCAAACAACACTGGTCAGTTTATACTTCAAAGGCAACTTCAGAGGCTGTTTTGGTCAATATCCAACCTTGCTGTTGCCTCTGCAGCAATGTGATAAAGGAGGAGTTTGTGAAAACCCATAGGAAAGGGAAGACAGCCAGAAAGAAACTTAGCAGAGAAGAAACCTGGGAAAGTTGAAGAGAGCTCTGAAGAGCGTTCTAGAGAGCACAAAACTGTTAAGAGGTGGTCTCTGCATGGGTCTTCTCAAAGTTGGGTTCCTGGGGAGACAGTCCAAAGTGGGCTGTAACCCCCATTTCAGACGGGCTGGTCCCTTCTGGCCTTGGAGCTGATGACTACAACTGAGGAGAAGCTACCTGAGACACCTGAAGAGTAAAGGTACCACTGAGTAAACTCTCAACTTACTTCAGGTAGCAACAACAAACTAATGGCCCATCCTTAATCACCAGATCGGCTCCCTGTCAGTCCCACCTGCCGACTTTAGTGACAAAGGACTGTTTTGTTGCATCTGCTAGCCTCACAGAGCCAGACAGTGACAGGAGAGTCTTTTCCACTTTGTGCCATCATCAGAAGCCTTTTTGGTTTTTAACTTTTATTAAGTGTCTATCAGTAATTGCTGTGAGAGCCTGTGGAAGACAGTGAGTTACATCACTTAGCGCTGATGGACTTCTTGGCCTAAAGAACCTTTCCGACTGGCTCTCTTATCAGAGTGATCCAGCTTGACTCAGAGTCCAGGAGGTGAAATAAAGACCCATTTTAAATTGTCAACTGAGGATTATGACTGCACAGAGAACGGCTCTTTCCCACCCAAAATCAAATTATTTTGATTTGGAAATGCTGCTGTGGTGCCTAATGGAGCTGTAGTTTGGGTGCCTGATGCTTCCAGTTTGGTCTCTTCAGACTCCTTGATTGACTACATCTCTTATGATGCACCATGGTCTCCTCTCTCAAAGAAGGGTGACTGACAGATGAAATCTGGCTGGGGAGCCCAGCCTGTACAGATGAATGGAAGCACGAAGCAGCCAAACGACAACTCCCATTACACACCACACCACCATTACAAAAGCAAAATATTTCATATTTCAAGCATTCAGGTTTTCCCCAAAACCAAATCCAAATTTTCCTTCAAAGTATCACTTTGTGTGAAAAATTCTGGTTTGTCAAAAACCCAATTTTCCATCAGAAAAGAAAGGCCAAGGCTGTCTGAAATGGAACAGCTGAGACAAAAATGGAACCCGCAAAATCAGCTTTATAGAGACCCTCACTGAGAAATACTGCTTTACATCTGCAGCACAGCCCTAAATATCACTGAGTGTCAGGGGCAGGGGAGACAGGCTGGGTAATGGCAGAAACAGAAAACCCACAGCACCTCCCTTCAGAAGAGTTATAGACATAAAACTGACTTTTAACTAGCTCAAGAGTCTACATGCCACAAGGTGCAAGTTTCCAAGTGAGGAGAGAGAGACCACAAACACTAACACTAGGATTAGGATTTGCATAGCTGACTCGTAATTTAACCACACAACTTCCATTCATGTCTATGGGAAAAATCGCACCCCAGCTCTGCTTTTCACAGAGTGTTTCCAACCGCAGATATTTTTAGTGGGACACTGAAGCAATCCTTTGGCAGAATGCTCCTCCTGAGGCTACTGACTGATCAGTGATTTAGCATTGATGACTGCTGGGGCCCTGTTAACGACCCTCTGAAATGCAGCAATGGACAAAAACTGGACAAAATCGCAAACTCTCAGCTCCCCCCAGTGGCATGTCTAATGTGTGCAATCAGCACGAATTCAACGCCATGGACTTGCCGTGTTCCTTACTCCAGGCCAAGCATCAGGCATGTGTTCTTTCCATCAGGATGTGCTGCCTGACCAACCGCACCAATACCACTAAGACAATCCCCTGTTTAGTGCAGGATTGCAGGCCAGGTCCACAGCCAGTCTTCTGGCGTGTGGCTGTGAAACCTAGCGGCCAATCAGACCTATGCACCGACACCATGGCCCACTCCTTGCTACAAGAACCAGGAGCCAGTCACTGATTTCCATTGGCCCTCATTAAAAAGCTCAGTTTTATATGGGGTTGTGGGAATCAATGTCACAACAAACAATTCCCCTTCCTCTAAATTCAACGGAATGGGAATTCAAACTGCTAGACAGACATCTTTTACACTCGTCTGATAAGGAGCATTTATGCTTTCAAAATGCAGAATGAGTCTTCGCAACCCACATCAGTGAAATGACAGATGCTGCTCCTCTGGAAAGAAAGCAGGGCACAGCTATGGCTGACTTTAATTAGCACCATGAAAGAAAACTCCCTGAACTGAGAAACACAATCAAGATACTGTTGGAAATAAACTAGACACACTTCTGAGAAACAGGCCCATCTATGTTATGAAGGGATCCAACTCTGGACAACTAGTAACTAGTGTAAAGGGACTGTGTCACATTTCTTTGTTGCTACTCTATCATTGGTTACAAAAAGTTACTTGAAAAGAGTACACCCCTGGGAGTGACATACACACCAGCAAACGCTTGGTGCCAGATGGAGACAGAACTGATCTGAACATTGGTTGACTGGCTCACCTCTTCCGCTGCTCCAGCTCCCAGTCAAGGCGTGCTAGGGTCTGCTGGTGGGGGTCATTGAGGGTGATGTCAGGTTTGCTGATTTCTGGGGGAGCCTCTTTGTAAAACTCCTCCACGCTCACTAGCTCAATTTCTTCATGCTTTGACCTGCAGAGACCAAGAAGAGGTCAGCCTGGGGAATCCCAGTGCGGGGTGATCCATCACCAGTAATTTCACAACTTCAGCGTTAGCCCCTAAATGTTTGTTTCCCGATTAGGAGCCAATTATAGTTCCAGAGTGTAAAGCAGCAATGGGCCCACTGAGTAGCTGGTTCATCTCTGGACAGGTCCATGCCTTCCTGGATACCGGCAACATCTTACAGACATAGAGACTCTGATATAATCATCTACAGTAATCTTACAGAACCTCACACTCCCACTCCTGCAATAAACTCCCAACCTACAGCTGAGTTACTGAAGTCCTCAAATCATGGTTTAAAGACTTTAACATACACAGAATCCACCAGCAAGGGAGCTGTACCCCATGCTGCAGAGGAAAGCGAAAACCTCCAAGAGCCTTTGCCAATCTGCCCTGGGGAAAAATTCCTTCCAACCCCAATACAGCAATCAGTTAAACCCTAAGCATGTGGTTAAGACTCAGTCAGACACCCAAGAAAAAATTCTCTGTAATAACTCAGAGCCTACCTCCCCCAATCAATTGTCCCTACCAACAGGAACCAAAGATCAGTCAACTGTCAAGCTAGTTTATCCCATCATACCATCCACTCCATTAATTCATCAAGCTCAGTTTTGAAGCCACCTAGGCTTTTGCCCCCCCACAGCTCCCCTTAGAAAGCTATTCTCAAACTTTACTCCTCTGATGGTTAGAAACCTGCATCTAATTTCAAGTCTAAGCTTGTTGATGTCCACTTTATATCCATTAGTTCTTGTGTTCACATTGGCACTGAACTAAATAATTCTTCTCCCTCTCTGGTATTTATCACCGATGTATTTGTACAGAGCAATCATATCTCCCCTCAGCCTTCTTTTGGTTAGGCAAAGCAAGCCCAGCTCTTTGAATTTCTTCTCATAAGGCAAGTTCTCCATTCTTCTGATCACCCTAGTAGCCCTTCTCTGCACCTGTTCCAGTTTCAATTCATCTTTCTTAAACAAGGGAGACAAGAACTGCACACAGTATTCCAGATGGGGTTTCACTGGCACCTTGTATAATGGTACTAACATCTCCCTATCTCTACAGGAAATATCTGATACATCTGAGGATTTCATTAGCTTTTTTCATGGCCACACGCTGGCAGCCCACAGTCATCCTGCAATCAACCAGTACCCCCAGGTCCTTCTCCTCCTCTGTCACTTCCAGTAGATGAATCCCCAGGTTACAGGAGAAGTTCTTGTTATTAGTCCCTAAAATGACCTTGCACTTTCCACTATTAAATTTCACCCTACATGACACCCCAGCCCTTCTTTGTACTGGCAACACCCCTCAATTTTGCATCATCTGCAAACTTTCTTGTCTCACTCCTGCTTTCTGTGCCATGGTCAGCAATAAAAAGGTTCAATAAGACTGGTCCTGAAACCAGTCCCTGAGGAACTCCACTGATAACCTCCCTCCAGGCTGACAGTTCACCTTTCAGTATGACCTCCTGTAGTCTCCTCTTTAACCAGTTCCTTGTCCACCTTTCAGTTTTCATATTACTCCCCATCTTGTCTGATTTCTGTAATAATTCTCCATTTGGCACCATATCAAATGCCCTGCATGAGTACGTCCTGTGACTTACTGAGTAGTCGGCCGAGGGACAGCTCAGGGACTTGACTGTGGAAGGGTCAGCTCGGGAATAACTAAACTGAAGCAGTTCAATTAACGGTTTTAGAGGCTGACCCAAAGAAAACCCTCTTAGAGCAGACCAATTCCTATAAAAATTGCCCAATGCTTATCCTGAATGTCCTTTTGACTCTCTCTATGCACCTGGGTCTCCTCCACTCTGAGGAACCACCAGGGTGCTCGCCTTACATGCCAGATTCTCACCCCTAATTTGGTGGCACTCAGGATTCCCAGCGTCCTTTAGTGAATGTCACCAGACAGGGGTGAGTCTAGACATCATTTCCACTAGCCCCCTTGGCTTCTGACACAGGCGACCCAAGTCAACTTCCTTCTCCCTTGCTGTACTCACTTAAACTCCAGGCATTTGGTGATCTCCTTCTGCAGGTGCATCACCTCGTACAGCAGGTTCTGGAGCTGCAGGTGATAGGCATCCACTTTCTGCTTTGCCTGAAAGAGGAATGTATCAGATGCATGTAGAAGATCCAGTGTAGATAAAAGCAGAATTAACAGTGCAATGTGCCCAACAGATGTCAAGAGGCCAAAGGCTGCCTTTTGGAGATGGTGGATTTTAAGGGGTGGCGATGGTGAAACTCAGCAGCCATCATGGACATGATAGGCACCCCTCCACCAACCTGCATAAAATGACTGAGTTCATTATTAGTGAGGAGATCAGGGCATGAGTGATGAGGACCCAATCAAACCTGGAGTGAGATACTATTAAAATGACAATTCCTGGTGCTATGGTGACAGTGCCTTAGAAATAACCAAAGAGAAGATTTTGATCCATGTAGGGATCTGAATAAGCAACCCGATTCTCCTCACTAAACATTAAAAAAAGAATTGTTTTTAAACTTCAGGGCAGAAGCAAGGGACAGGCTGGGCCATGTTCCGGGGAAAAGACCGCAGTGACCAGCCACAACGCAGCTTCTTAGTTCACTCTGTGTGAGAGTAAGACTAGATAAGGCCAGGAGTAAAGGTTTCTCAGGAACACGAATCACTGTCTCTACCCCATGCTGCGAATGATCTGACTGTAGCAACATGGATGCTCCCAAGCAAGATCTCCAGATGGAACAGGCGGCACAAAATACAGATGGCACAGCCTGATACTCAACAGCCCTGGGTCTATATGCAGATCTGCTGAGTAACCTGGAAACAGTTGTTTCCTCTGCTGTACAATGTAGATAAACGGGGGATACTCCCACATCCTCTGTGAAGGGCTTTGAGATCTATTGAGACACAGCTCTATACAAGAGCTAGGCACTCCCCCGACCCCTTAAGAGACAAGGACTGCACAGTCTTCTTCCCCTCTCTGCCATTCCAAGTAATAGCCCCGTCAGGTTTTGGTCTTCACTGTACCTCATGGGTTTGATCTCTCCCCTTCTTTAGTCGGATATGAGCCAAACGGTTCAGTTTCTTCAGGGTCATGAAGTGCATGCAGCTCTGGATCCGCCGCTCCTCTATCGCAACAGCCTAAAGGGTAGGAAGCAGAGCTGGGGTAAAAGAACTTTGCTATCTAGTAATTATTGTTCGAACACTGTGTCACCATGTGTGGGAGAAATACAGTGCACCCTTGCTATAACCATCTCCTGGGACTCCAAGCCATTTCCTCAGGATAGTCACCACCAGGGTTCACGGACCAGAGGAGTTCTCTGCCCCAAGCCCCCCCACCCCCCACCTTGAGAAGGATCCAGGGGAGAGGTTCCCTCTAGCCCCATGTTCACTGTTGTGAAGGGTGTTATAGCGAAAGTGCACAGTAATTAAAACAAGCAGGGATCCACAGATGCTGGAAAGAAGGGGTACAGTGTTGATAGTGAGGGGAATTAGCCACTGGAACAATTGACCAAGGGACAGGTGGATCTCTGACAATTTTTAAGCCAATAGTGGATGTTTTTCAAAAAGCTCTGCTCTAGGAATTATTTGGGCAGTTCTCTGGCCTGGGTTATACAGGAGATGAGACTGGATGATCACTTGGCTTGGAATCTAAGATACAACTCTCCAAGAAGAAATGCTGGCTAATATCTCTAGGACTTCCTAGAGTGCCATACACTTCCAGGCTCACTGGAAACAAGCATGTAGGTCCCTCCCACCCCCACGTTCACTTCTTAGTCTGAGTAGGGTTCAGAATCAGAAGGTGCCTCACATGAGCTTCACAGAGGTGCAGGTTTCCTGATCCCTGGGATTTAACCCTTTCAGAGGCCCAATGTTTCACTTTAGTATAACCACCAAACAAGCCTGACTACTTTCAAGTGGCTCTACCCTCTCCTGAAGGTGTACAGACTTCAGTCAATGGCTTGGACCCATCTCCCGCCTGTCTGAGGCACAGTAACAGCCCTGGCTGGAGTCTACAGGCAGCCACAGCACAGCAAGTGCACTGTGCTCTCCCCAGTGTGATCTGATGTGCCCATCCCAGATGGGTGTGAGGTGAGCTCAGTCTCTGTTATCTTTACTCGTTAAACCAGTGGTTCCCAACCTTCTTCAGGCTGGAGACCCCTTTTTAACAAAAAAAAAAAAAAATCTTTGCAACCCCTTGGCTAATTATGTAATCTGGCCCGTGCAGGCAGACTCTGGCCTGCACCACTCTAGTGGTGCCTCTGGGACAGCCAGCGAGCGGCACTGCCACCACCATAGCCCATGCTGCTGGGGAGCCAAGCCACGGGGGGCCTTGCCCTCCTGGGGAGCTGCCATGGCCCCACCCCCTGCCAGGATCCAGCCACAGGTGGGGAGAGGCAGCCCTGGAAGGGAGCATTGGGGCCACAGCTGGATTCCGGCCCCAGTAGGAAGAGGCTCCATGGACCCCATACAATATGTCCATCCACTTCCAGAGGTCCCCGGACCCAACTTGGGGAACCACTGCTCTAAACAAAGGTCATTAGGCTCAACTTGCTATGTGAAACCCTGACTAGTAGGAACCAGACCAAGACCCACCAACTCATTTCACATGGGCCCTCAAACAGGCATCAGACAGAGGTAACTAATCACCAGGGCTGGATTCACTGCCTGGTAAAAGGCTTCCTGTCCATTCTCTCCCCACACTCTCCTGAGCTGTTTTGCTGAGGCCGCAATAAACACCTTTCCCCTTTGCACATCTTACCAGGATGCCACACAGATTTCAAACCACTGCTTTCTTAGAGCAGCAAAAAGGTATTTCAAAAATGCTCAGGTAAAAGCATTTGAGAGGCTTCTTACAGTGTCTTTGCTGCCTTTGCTCTTCAGATCCTGGATTTCTGCCATGAGCCTTTGAAGCTCCTGGCACGTTTGTTTGTAGAGTTCATAGTCTTTGTTGGGATCTCGGAGCTCCACCTCCGCCTCTTCGCTGTAATACTTCACATCCTGCAAAAAACCACAATCAGAGAGAGGCATTTGGTGAAAGCCCTGCCCCCCCTTCTCTGAAAAAGCCCTGTGCAAACAGCACCACAACATGCTCCCTCCAATTCAGCTTTAAAGCAGTTTTCTGCACCACAAGACAATCTGACTGACTGCTGGCACAGCAAACTCCCCGGGGATCTAAAAGTTGAGCAAGTTCATCCTGGCTCTTACTGATTTTTTGGGACAATATATCACTTCCCATCCTGCACTGCAACTAGTCTGACAATCAAATGAGGGAAAAGACCAGTGAGTAAAGTTCTTTTAATGAGTAGAGAGAACTAAAGGCAGGTTTTTAGTGCTAGGGTCCACTTTAGTGGCCACCCCCCCCCAAGTCTTTTCAGTGCTTCTTCAGATATCCCCAAGAGCTTTTCTGGGACTGGGGCAAACTTGAGACATGGTGATAAAACTGCTTTCAGAGAGCACAAAGCACAAATTCTGGCCCAGTGTCATAAACCTTCTTTCCTCAGGCTGCTGGCCATGGCCTCCAGCAGCAGTTCATTAAAACCAATAGTGAAATTCCCACTGACTTCACTCAGAGGCCAACCCCACAGGCTTTCAAAGAGCTCAGCCTTCTAATACAGTGCATGGCCAGGGTGATATTTTTCTCACGTCAAGTCCTTAGAGAACAATGCCATGAGTTCAGCACATGCCAGTCACCCACCCAGGTGTCTGATCTGCACACAAAATGCCACAGGCTTACGGTCACCCCACCCCACCTGGTCACCATCAGCCCTGCTCCGCTTGCTTTCCTGCGGGGCCCCGTCGGTGCGGACGACCTTGGGTTTCCTCTTCTTGCTTGAGTCAGACGACATTTCTTATTTCACAGGCTGTAGATCAGTGAGGAAGACAAAAATAGCTTGTGTTCAAAGAAAACCTCCTCTGGAACAAACTCCAGCTTCTGTCAGAGAACACCAGTACGCCACTGGGCGGAAAAGCCAACCCCTCCCACCTTATCCTAGACAGTGCATGTCTGGTCTGCTCATCTCCCAGCTCAACTGCAGCCTCCTCAGATCAACATCAAGCCCCACAAAGTGCCTCTGCAAAAATGAGATCCCTCATGTGCCCTGGGCCCCATCACTGCCTCCCCATTTCAGTGGCACACCTCTGAGGCCCTCCATCACTCTACCTCATCCTGTCATACCTTGCCAGTAAGAATGCTTCAGTGCCTCGCTCCTCTGCCTTTCCCCACAGCCATCACTGTCCTCCACACCATCTCGTGCGCTCGGAAACCCTCCCAGCTGTACCTTCCCAAGCCACTGCCTTGTACTCTTTCAAATCCCTCCACCTCACTGCAAACAAGAAACAGCCCAGCTGCCAAGATCGGCATGAATCCAAGCCAGCTACTTGACTGAACTGAGAAAGACTCTTCCTCAACACTGTTACCCCAGTTCTCGGGCACTGCACAGCCAAGGTCCATGGCTAGCTCTGTGGGCTGGGCTGTGCCCCAGAACTCAGCACCCAAATGTAAACAGCGGCCTCAGTGCAAGGAGGGAGGGAGAACCACAACCTCACCCTGCCCGTGTCTGCTCTGTGGGTCATTTGCCAGCAGACCCTCCCCACCAAACCTCCACCCAGATGCTGCGGGGTGCAGTGCCCATGGTGCAGGACTCAGGTCTGCTGCAAGTAGCCATGGGGGGCAGGCTGGGCCAGCTGGGGGGAGCCACATGCTGCATGGAGGGGCAGCAAGAGCGCCCCCCCCGCCGGGCCTGACATGTCATGAGGGAGCCGGGCACAAAACACAGAGCATCCTGGGCCATGGGGACAGGGGCTGCGTTACGCATGGCTCACACCGGGCCCCCACCTCGCTACATGCCATGGGCCTGGGCCCCCCACGGGACTTGCCCCCCATGGTCACCCCCCCCTGCAGTCACCCCCCAACATGGGACCTGCCCCCCATGTTAGCCCACTGCCCGCACTGCACTCACCCCCCCACATGGCACCTGCCCCCCATGGTCACCCCCCCCACAGACCTGCCCCCCCCATGTTAGCCCACCTGCCTCCTGCACTCACCCCCCCACACAGCACCTGCCCCCCGTGGTCACCCCCACCTCCTCCCTGCACTCACCCCCCCACACAGACCTGCCCCCCCATGTTAGCCCACCTACCCCGCACTCAGCCCCCCACACGGCACCTGCCCCCCGTGGTCACCCCCACCCCCTCCCTGTCACCCCCCAACATGGGACCTGCCCCCCCATGTTAGCCCACCTACCCCCCCCTGCACT
>ML682206.1:5378403-5456377 GCA_007922195.1 Podocnemis expansa | reverse complement strand
GAAAGAAAGAAAGAAAGAAAGAAAGAAAGAAAGAAAGAAAGAAAGAAAGAAAGAAAGAAAGAAAGTCAGTCCTCTTGGAAAGTGCAGATATCCCCAATGAGACTCAGTCCTCTCTGTTCACTAGCTCCACTGCTGGAGGGGTCACTGGAGTGGGGAGATCTTCAGGGGGATCATTATCCGGGATTCCATTGTCCGAACCAGAGGGACTGCAAAGCAAAAAAGAACGAACATCACTGTGCATCAGAGCCCTGGAAAGAGGGTCTGTAAACTCTGCCCAACCATTGGCTCTGGAAGCACGCACAGCTGCTCCACCGGAAGAGGCGCACCCCAGAGTGGGCGAACACTGATTATAGGGGAGTTCTCTACTCTGGTCCCAGCCCTCCCAGGAGGCAGTACTGTAAGGAACAGGATGGAGGACTGGCTAGAGAGAAGACAAAGTGTGCCACGACCAAACAGAAGAAAGGTCAGCTGTTCCCCACTCCTTTCTCTGACTGTGAGCAGCCAGCACTGATTGGTAGGAATGTATATAATACGCCTCACTGGGCAATACTTCCTGACCACAGCTGAAAAGTGGCTTAGGCCCTGGAGCATAAGGATTTGCACTCACAGCTAATCACTTCCCAGCAGCAGCCACTCCGGGTAAGTGCTCACCTGTATAATACACATTGTCCTCCCACCCTCGCTTCCTCCAGGCAGCGTTCCTTGTCTCCTCTCGGGACTGCAGGTTCCTATAGGCTGAAAGAAGAAAACGCCAGGCATGGAAGTGGTGGCAACTGTCCCATGTGCTGAGATCTCCAATGTTTGCTGCCAGCAGGAGTTTATCATGAAATCCAGGCAAAAGGGAATGGTGCCAGAAGACACAGACCTGTCTAAGTCCTTGGGGTCTCCACAGAGCGTTTGAATGCAGGAGTCTGGGGGGAAGGGCCTTCGATGGAGGGTTCATTTTCTGGGAAGAATTCAATTCTACTGGGGGTGTTACTCTTAGTGGGGATAACTGTTCTCTTCAAATTGGGCTGAGACCCACCAACTCACTGGACATGGGCACTCTTCCACTGGGGATGGAGCAGCGGCAGGACTGGCCACAGACACGGCGAGGAACCATTTCTGAGCAGGCTGCAATCTCTGCCAACTGCTTTTTGCAGGAGCCAGGGGTCCTCCCAGTGTGTCTCCAGCAGATTTCAGTGTGAGTAACAACACACTACCTCCTGCACTTTCAACTAGATACAGAGTTGTTTTCACTCCTTGTCCTAATCTGCTGTGAATGCTGCCAAGCATCATTAAACAGCCCCCCACATTCCACACTACAGCTGGCTGCATTTTGCTGGCCTTCCCTTTAGACATAGGTTGCAAAACACATAGGAATCCTTGGAGATTAAAGGTGCAAAGGAAATGTATGATGGTCCTATTTTAAAAATCATATGCGTCTGCCCTTGACAATTGGGCTGTTTGCCCCAAGCAGCATGAGTAACCAGGCCTATCAGGAAAAGATTGGCTGCAACATTGGTTCATTAGAATTGGCTGATTTATCAAAAAAGGCACGTTCTGCAAGACTGCGCTGATTTTGGTGGAATTCCACCAGAAGCCAAATGTGAACCTGATGGAAACCTGCCTGTTTCCCTGACTATCTCTCTGCTGGATTGACAGGAAACCAAGGGCCTAGGGGTGTCTCTCCACTGCAATTAACCCCCCCCAGTCAGTCCACATTAGCTGACACAGGCCTGGGGAGAGTGGATCTCAGAGTCTGGATTCCAGCCCAAGCTTCAATGTATACACAACAATTTTTGCAGCCCCACAAATCAGGTGACACGGGGCAGCCATGGGGGTTTGACTGCAATGTGGACATATCTAGAGTTCCAAAGGGGTAGCTGTGTTAGTCTAGTTCAACAAAACATACAAGGAGTCTGGTGGCACTTTTAAAAACTAACAAATTTATTTATAACATGAGCTTTTGTGGGAGAAAGTGGGATCTTCTCCCACAAATGCTCATGTAATAAATAAATCTGTTGGTTTAAGTGCCACAGGACTCATTTTTTATCTATAGAGTTCACTCTTGGCTTTTCATTCGCTTAGGTTCCCAGGACTGTTGGGTCCCTGGCTTGCCATCAGCCCACCAGATGGATTGCTCCAGAGCTTTGGCTTCCATTAGAGCAAGGTGAAGAATGGAAATTCACTTTTGTGGAGAAATTTGTCCTTTTGTTGTTTCTACAGCACCTAGAGCAACGGGTTCCTGGCCCATAACTAGTGCTGGCTTTGTGCTATTGTAATACAGCTACATAGTAATTTAGACATATTGGGGGAGGACGGTTTCTGATTCAAATAAAAACTTCATTTTGAAATCCCAAGCACCCTCCTAAAATGGACTTGTTCCTCTCTGCCAATCTGTCATCACTACAGATGATTCAGGAAATACAAGAAATGGTGGACAAAGCCATGCCTGCCCCAAAGGCACTTGGTGACAATAAAGCAACTTCTACCACTTTCAGTTCTAGAAGCAGCCAAGAGGGTAGGAACGCAGGTAAAGGGAGATGGGGGTATGTGCTGGGAAGAGGACCTGGGGTGGGAGAAGATAAGGACCAAATGCAGAGCTAGCAATTAAAGCAAGTCTCCCTTCTGGAACGGCCAGGGGCTGAAGTTAATTCCATGGCAAGAGACAGCAAATGGTCATTTGTGCTCTCAGGTGCATCCCCGCATCCAGGGGGACCCTCACACTGAGAAAGGCAGAGCAGACTTACCAGACCTCAAACTCAGGCCAGACAGAAGCTAATAAAATACTCAGAAGGAAAAAGAAAGCCACCTACCCCAGAGGTGATGTACAACATAGAGCTCCCCAATCTGGGAGAAGAACCCGCCCACGGCTTCTTGGTTTTCCTGACGGTACTTAATGGCCCGAGCCCTAGTAAGCATAGGAGGAGAGAAGCAATTAGGTGGCATTGTTAGAGGCATTTTAGAGTTTCCATGGAATCCTAGTTATCCAACTGCCTGCTACAGAAAGCTCTTCTTTTAAAGGGCTCTTGCTATGGCAAGATACTCAGCCTCACCCACACACAGCAAGTCAACAGCAGGAACTGAACTTGGAGATTCTGCACAAGAAACAGAGGCTGCCACCATTCGAGCTGCAGGAGAAACATTAGCTGGGAAGGTTCCAAAGGGGCAGCTATGTTAGTCTAGTAAAGCAAAAAAAGTAAGGAGTTTTGTGGCACTTGAAGACTAACAGATTTATTTATCGCATCAGCTTTCGTGGGAGAATATCCCACTGACAAAGTGGGATATTCTCCCACAAAAGCTCATGCGATAAATAAATCTGTTAGTTTTTAAGTGCCACAAGACTCCTTGCTTTTTTATTAGCTGGGAAGAACTAGAGGGTAGCCAGGCGCTAGAGGGCCACCTTGTCACACACATAGGGTGTTACACATGTGGTGTGAATGGGCAGGATTGCATCTGGCCTCTCCAGCTAAGAGGATGATTACCAGCACTGGAGGGGGAGAACAGAGCAAATAAAGAAGGGAAGAGTCCAGCAAAGATCCATGGCTATTCATTTACAGACCAAAGGATGGTCTAGTCTGCTAGGGGACCTGCTTGGACTAGCCTCAGCAGAGCTGGGTTCCATTCCTGGCACATTCACAATCTTCCCTTGCGTAGCTACCCAGATGGAGATGCCCTAGGGCCAAGTGCCATCTAAAGGGTGCCTGCATATCTACATTACAGTGGCAGCTAGAATTTCCAATGGCTGTGCGAGGTGTTATATGAACACAATGTAAGAAAAAGCTCCCTTCCCAGAAAGGGTCTTTTCCTAATGCTCATCTGAGGTAGGGAGATAGCATCGTCTCCACGTTACAGATGGAGAAATTGAGGCCCACAGAGGTTAAGTGACTGGCCCAAGGTCATGCAGAGTCTGTGACAAAGGTGGAAATTGGATCCTGTTCTCCTGAGCCTGCATGCTTTAACCACTAGGCAATCCTAGAGTCAGTGGGGTTAGTTGGGTGTCCAACAGGACTGGCCTTTAAAATACATTGTTCTACAGCACTGTTGGGGGCTAAGGACACAGTGGTCTGTGGTATTTGCCACAGAAGCTGAGAACATTTGTTACCCCCACTTGGAGCCACACCCAGCATTCAGCAATACAAGAGCAAAGCATGGTGCAGGGGAAAGAATGAGATTTTGGGCAGCAGAGACATTTTAGCACACACACATACAGCCCCTAGCACGCTGGGGTCCTGCTCCATTTGGAGGTGTCTTTGGGCACTCCCATGCTAAAAACAGCCATGTACAGCATCATCAGGACTCAACCTTGGGTCCCTGGACTCTGTACCTAGTACTCTAGGTTGCAGCACTCTGCCGCTGACCTTCTTAACACAAGCATTTAATGTTGCCATGGGCATTGCAAAGTGCTGGCTGCTCTGCTTGGGCCTTGCTTATGGGGTCCTGACATTCAAGGGGCAGATCCAGGGAGGGTTGATTTCAGTTATAGCTGGATAGATCAGCCATGGGTCCCTTTGTAGCCACACAGCCCTGCAGGACTGGGCTCTGTTCCTGCCCTGCACAGCACTGGGGTAACATCTCTCTGACTGCTGGTCAGAGAGACACACAGGCATGGAGTTTCAGTGCTTACCAGTTATTGCCCCACTCGATCATGGTCCCCGGCTGGAAACAAAGAGAAGGAACAAAGACCCCTCGTTAGGACTGTATTTACCCTCTCTAAGCTGGGGATCAAAGTCTTCCTTCCGGCCCACGAGGAATCCAACGCTCCCACCCGCACCATCCTTTAAGGCAGAGCTGACCATCTGTATTAAGAAAGGTGTCCACTCGCCCCATCAGGAACACAGACCCATGGCCTGAGCCAGGTGCCCTAACCCTTGTCCTCCCTCAGGTGGTACCGGCGCATGTTCACTGGTTGATTCGCCTCAACCCACGGACAAACAGGCAAGGCCAGGCTGAGGTCAGGTTCCAAAGCTGAGGGTCACACCCAGAACTGACCAACACAGCATCATGAGATGCCAGGTTTGCTCCAAGCAAGGTGCTGAGGACCCGCCTGTGGGAAGGGTGAGGGTCTAATGGTTGCACAGCTTCACTGATCTCTGTGCGTCCACACAACTCAGCCAGGAGCGACTCACCTTCAGTTTGTACGTTCTCAGTTCATAGATGTTGGGCCCAACCCGCGGCAAAGGCTCGTTCCAGAAACTGAATTCTAGGAGTAGCTGGTTCCTGCGAGACAGCAGCATCTTGCTCCTCTCCTCCCGGAACTCCAGGTACTCCTGCAATGAGAAACAGCTCAGAGAAGCCACTGCTACCAGGACTGGGAGTGTGAATCTCAGTGAGAGCACACAAGAGCTCCACTGTGCCCAGGGCTGAGAGCTTGAGTCCCAGCCCTAATGCACCACAAGGGGAAGGGGCCATGGGAAGAGGGAGAGACAAGGGGCTGCCTGCTGGGGAAAAGGCATGGTGCACATGGCAGGGAGATGACAATCTCTGGCCAGGGGTCAGTGCATGCAGTGCCGAGGAGGACCGCGTGGCAGAGCGGAAGCTGAATTATGGCTAAGATGAGTTGTAACGAATGGCGCAGTACCTTGTTCTGTTTCAGTTTGTTCATACAGTCCATGAGGGCCGGGTACCCACCGGAGAAACGCCACAGGTGCACTGCAACGAGAGACCATCGGCCTGGCTGTGGGCTGCTGAGGAAGCCAGTCACGCTGCCATGTACCTGGAGTTAATCCCATCCGTCCTACAAACAACCCTCCCCCAGCCACAGAGGGCTGCCCAGTAACCTGCCCAGTGGGACAGACACACTGGCCCACGACCATCTCCCCAGGGCCAGTCTGGAGCACTGCTGTAGCCCTGGATCAAGCGTGGAATAGCAGGGACTTGGAGTGGTGCAGACAGGACTCAGATACGTTGGAAGAGATGTAGGCAGACCATGCCTGGAATAACAGGGTGAGCTGGGCCACAGGCAGAGCCCTATGCAAAGTTCTCATAAGGTACGTGGCTCCAGGCAACACATCTCAGGACTATCCCACTCACACCCTGCGAAGCGGAGATTCCTGTCTACATTAGCCCAAGTGGGGATTTTAGCAACACGAAGTCCCCAGCTGATTCATTCAGTTTGTCCAACTAGAACCCCTCGGAGCTGTGATTCAGTTTGTTTCCACAAGAGGGTGGGAGCGTATCACAGAGAGAAGTACACCCTGGCTGCACCTGAGCCCTGCCCTGGGCTGGGTAATGGCTCATTCTGGCTCCATCTCACGCCCCCAGGCATCATGCTCCGTCTCAGCATCCTACTATGATGCTGCACCTGGGGCTCCAGTTGCGCACTTACCAGCCTGGTCCTGCTCGCCGTACCACGTGTTCCAGTTCCCAACCAGGTCACAGGGGTAATCTTGGTCTGAGTGCAGTTTTGGCAGCACCTCCTCCCTGCAGAGGGTGCCCAAGAGTCAGGGAAGCAATGCCAATGGGTCACTCATCACAGGGCTCCTAGGACGAGGGCTGCCCTTCAGAACAGGCTTCTGCTGCCCAGGTGCCAAGGGATGGGCAGATGGGGAAGCAAGAGGCAGAGACCTGAAGCTGGCAGAGCCTCCAGCTAGTGGTGCCAGGTGCCCACCCAAGGCCGAGATTTCAGTGCATGCGAGGGTGGGGTCAGTGTGAGAGAATCCAGAGCTCGAGCAGTGACCAAACAGCCCCTACAGGGGTAACAGGCTGGTTCCCTTCCCACCTTCAGGGAACGTCTGGGCAGGAGCTGGAGGAAAGCACCGGCTGCTAGGACGAACAGCTTCATGTGCAATAGGAGGAGTCATGTTGAGCTGACAGACTCACGCCCCCCTTGTGGGACTGGGGGTTCCCATGGCACGAATGGGGCAGGATGAAGAGCTGGAGAAAGGAGCAGAGAGGCAGCTCTGGCATCAGCTTTCTGGGGTCACACGTCACTTTGGAAACACACACAAGTGAGACCCCACAGCCCAACAGGGGTGAGTCAGAATCACCTCCCCTATTTTACAGATGGGGAAACTGAGGAACAGAAAGGGGAAGTGATTTGCCTGCAGTCACCGAGTGAGACAGTGGCGGAGCAAGGAGTCCCGACGCTCACTCCTGTGCCTTACCCAGAAGGCCTTTCTCCTCCTCCCCCCACCTCACCCCTGAGGCCGTACAAGGAACCACTTCATCAGCCAAACCCAACAGAGTCTATCACACCAAAGGGCCCCACTGCAGGAGAGAAGGGGTGGGCACTCACGTCAGGCTGTTGTAAGCATCCAGGCATTCGGGCTTCACGTTGTGAACTGCAGCAGTGAACCAGAGACAAAAGCCACATCAGAGGGGCAGAAATTCAGCCCCAAGCCGTGGGGAAGACAAGGCCAGGCTGAGAACATCCAGTCATCTTGCTGGGCTGGGCAAAGCGGTTCAGGGGTGCTGGCCTCCATGCAGCTGTGAGCTGGGAGTGAACGGCTAGCTCCACATCTTCCCAAGCAGCACAATCTTGCCAGGCTCCCCTGCCCCACTGGTCTCGTATTCCCACAACCCCCAGATTCTCTGCACAACCCCACTGCTGAATGTAGAGTGAGGTCAGACACTGGAGGGAGGCCACAGACACACTCCGATGTGGTGCGCCAGGCAATCTCTGCTTCATGAACCCCAGGAACCGGAGAGCAGGGAACACAGCAGGGCAGGACTAAGGTACCTGAGCAGATCCATGCAGGGAGATAGGCTGGGCTGGATGGCAAAGGCACGGCAGGCAGTGAGCCGGGCTAGCAGAGTCCGGCATACCCCTGTGCCCAATCCCTGGGAATGTTCACAAGTTTCCTGACCCATCCCCGGCCAGCTAGGTGATTTGCCAGTCAGATTCCTCTTCGTCATAGGGCAATGAGCCCTCCACACCCCCATTAATGCCACCTGCCCTGGCCGACTTTAAACACAAGCAAAATGAACCTCTGTTCAGGGCCCTGACACCTGCTCACTGCCTGGCCCACGTCTCCTGCAGTCAGGGCAGGGGCAGGAGCAGAGATAGAGGCACACCTCCAGCAGGATTGGCAGGGCAGGGTCTCAATTACCAGCAGATAGGAGCCCCCCAAAGCTATCCCTGAATACTGCCCACCCTCCCTGACAATGTCATGCAGATTGCCACAGCCAGAAAAGAAATGTGCCAGCCAAGGGCGGGATGGGAAAGGGGGGCAGCTCACACTGGATCTTGTACAGGTTGCTGGTCTCTTTCTTCGACAGGAGGGTTGAGTGAGCGTCCTTTCGGGGATCCACTTTGTGGACGAAGAGCGAGCGGAACCAACTGCTCTCATTGTCCTTGGAGTATTCCCTGGAAGAAGGCACAGAGGTCAGCAGTGGAAAACAGACATGCCAGAATGTAGGAGTCTGCAAACAAAGGGCTGCATTGGGCCCTCTCTCTGGCCCCCAAAAGGCTGTCAACAGCAACAGGAGACATCTGGTGGGTTCCCTGGGGGTCCAAAGCCTATGCCTGGGATGAAGTCCTGGAAGACAGACCTATGTGTTACCAAGAGCACCATCTCAGCAGCGAGTAACCATAGGCAAAAGCACGGCAGATAAGGAGGAAAACCCATAACACAGCCACCTGATGGAACTAGTCACGTTACCTGTGTAAAAGGCCGGACTCTGGAGAGCACCCAAATCACACTGGCAGCGAGCAACCTGTATCCCTCCCCTGAACCCTGCTCCCACCCCTAGGCATTTGCAACAACCCAGTCATGAGTTCAAATCCCCCGCTGGATCAGCCTGGCTTGAGTAGTGCTGTAGTGTGTTTGCCAGAGCAGGCGGGGTTCCAGGCTCTTTTGAGAGGACATCGCCGAATCCACTAGCTGACACTGTGACAGTTTTCAGCATTAGTCTGTGGGTTTTAATTGGCTCTGTGTCAGGAATGTTGCTGCCCCAGGGAAAGACCCAGAGCCTGGGCCCCACTCCCTGGTCATGATCTGGCACCCAGGCCTGATGTCACGTTGGGCTCCTGTCGCTTCCAGCCTGGCCCCAGATCTGGGGACAGGGCTGGTGCTGGAAGAGGCGGGCACTGCTGCGGGAGGCCCAGCCTGGATCCCCAGCTGGGATGTGGCCAGGAGAGTAAGACGCCGCTGTGTGTGGCCTGACCCCGGATCGGGGCCGGGGCTGGGAGAGGCTGGCACCATCCCAGGCACTCAGGGGACTGGCACCAGGACTCAGGACATGTTCCCCATGTGCCAGGCACCAGCGATGGCCCTGTTCTGCATACTTAGGGAGGAGAACAAGCATGTTTTATCAAACAAAAATAGACAGACAGCGTTGACTGATCAATTGTCAAAGGGCTCCAAGCCATCTACATATAAAACACAGGAAGCTACATTTTAAAAAGAAACCTTGGTGGTTAACGATTGATTTCCTAACTAGCCTTAAAAAAAGCCAAACCAGGGGTTTCAAAACTCCACTCGCCACTGACAAGTAGGGTGGGCTGAACGCAAAGACTAGAGTACATGGGCCTGGCTAGCCTGGTGTTGTTTCAGGTCTGTGGGGTGCCCATGCACACAGGATTTGCACACCTGGCTAATCTGTGGCTCTTCAGGAGAACTGGTGCTTTTATAGTGTGGGGCAGTGTCATTAGGATACCAAAGTCTAGGCTAGACAGACACCTTCATCAGGCTACCCCATGTTCACCCAAATATCCTCTAGTCTAGTGCAGGAATGTGCCACTTTCATTGCATGACCTTGTCTAACAAACTGCATGGGCAAAATACTTCTCCTACACATGAAAAGTAAAGGGCTGTCTTGGGCAGAAATCACAAGGGCAAGAAAGTTCCAAAGGGGCAGCCGTGCTAGTCTAGTAAAGCAAAAAAAGCAAGGAGTCTTGTGGCACTTAAAGACTAACAGATTTATTTATTGCATGAGCCTTCGCGGGAGAATATCCCACTTCATCAGATGCTTTGAAGAAAGATGCACATATGTGCGATACGAGCACTCCCTTCAGACTCTGCCTGTAAGCCTGCAGTTCACTAGTGTTAAAACAAATCAACAGTGACGTTTATAGTGGTGTTAGGCATCATACCTAAGGACCTAGCAAGCACCTCTCTCTCAAAGCCATGGTTACAGGCTGTCTGCAGACTCAGGAAAATGGTACTGCATCAGGACATCTTTGGAAAGTCACCTTCACAACCAGAAACTTATGGGAGGTGCCGGAGTAATGGTGGCATGCTGACAGATGACGACACAGGTCAGTCTCACCTATCTGTTCTTTCCGTGAAAACCAGCAAAGAGCAAAAAACATACACAATTTGTGCCTGGCGAGACCTTTGCCCCAGTTCGATGATCTCTAGTAATGCATTAACAGCAGAAATAAAGGTAAACGAACCTTTTCCTGGCTTAAAACAAACCTGAACACTGGTGCTCTTCCAACATCCGTGAGGGACCTCATGGTGGGTTAGGGGGCCAGCGAGCTGCTTTGCCATGTCATTGTGAAAGAGACCTGAGATCCAGATCATTTACCACTAGCCAGAAGCTCAGGGGGCTCTGCTCTGCTACGCCCAGGTTTGGGGGGAATGACAGCCCATCTCGAATGGCTCTTGGCGCTGCAGACCCCATTCTTCCCTCAGTGCAGATGTGGAGGGCAGAATCAACCCCCTTGCTCTGAGCATAAATGCGACTGCAATCAGCCGACCCCTCAGTTCAGGGGTTGGCAACACAAAAGATGACATTTATTAAAATGCCTTCAATAGCCAAGCGTTTTAGAGCCACAACGGGCGGGAGTGGGGCCAGGGCACCTGTGCCTGGTCGCCCTGCAGGATCGCCTTGGCCAGGGGGAGCTGGAGCCAGGAGTGGACCGCCGTGGGGTCACCCACTGGTGGGGGAGGCTGGAGGTGGGGCGCGGGCCCCCCTCGAGGAGGAGCCCAGGACCCGGCGCTGCAAGGGGCGCAGGTTGCAGACCCTGCCCCGGTTTTATGAAACCCCCAGAAATGGGGGCTTCTCCCCGCCCTAGCGCCCTGTCCCACGGCTGGGGGTGAGGAAAGAGGCTCGCAGCTGAGCGCTGGGGCACGCAGGGCTCCATCGCCGCCCATTCCCCACATTGGGGTGGAAGCGGAGGAGCCGGGGCGATGCCGGAGGGGGGAGGCCGGCGCTGGGGCTCACCGGGCTCCGCTGGGCGCCGGGCCGGGGCCCCGCAGCAGCCGCCGCAGCGCCGCGCTCCCGCGCCCCCGCGTCGCCATCTTCGCGCTGCGGAGCCTGCGCCGCGCCCAGGCGGGTCGGGGAGGCGCGGCGCGGCGGGGGCGGGTCCGGCGCCCAGCCCTGAGGCGCCTTGTCCCCGCGTGAGGCGCCGGCTCGGTCCCCTCAGGGCTGCTCCAGGGCCCCCCCCCCAGTCCTGTGGCCCCCAGCGCCCGGCTCAGCCCCACAACCTGCAGGCCGCGCACCCCACAGAGCCCAGCTGGTTTCCTGGGCCCTGGGTGAGAATCCAGCCTTGCCGCTTGGCACCGGGCCCTGTCCGGTGCGGTTGGCGACGCGGGAGCCAGAGTAACCCCCCGCTGGCCTAGCACCCCTCTTCTCTGCCACGGCACGCCGGGCTACCTTTCATGCTTCTAAGGCACGCCAACATGTTGTCGCCGAATGAACTTGGGGATGCTCCTGAGCCAATTCAGAGCTCCGGCCATGGCACGCTGGTTGGGAAACGCGGGCCTAGCAGCTGTGCTCGCGAGTCAAAAAGCGGGAAGGCGTGGGTCCGGCCTGCCACCACACCTAGATTTCTGCCAACAGGAGCAGGGCAGATCTGTTTAGTAAGAAGGTGCCTGTCTAGTTACCTAATGAGAGTCAAACCACGCGTCCATCCCCAAGGCTTCAGTCCTGAATCACGGGCAGAGCCTGGACTCAGTGACCGCTCTGTGCCTCAGTGTCCCTCTCGGGCTGGTAACACTGACCTGGTGGGAAAGTCGTTCAGTTTAGCTGATGTTTCTAAAGTATCAACATCAAAATTTCCTCAGGCACGCCATTAAACTAACCAATGAGTACTTTTATAATCTGTCTATCTATTGTACTCCCTACTAGGAACTCAGCCATGGAGCAGGACCCTGCTGTGCCAGGTGCTGTACAATCGCAGAACACAAAGAAGGTCTCTCTAAGGTACTTACATGGTCCCCGTTACCACAGTAACTGAACACCTACAGCCTTTAAAATATTTAGCCTCCCAACAGCCCTGACAAATAGGGAAGAGCTCTTATTCCCATTACGGTTGGGGGGCCGAGGCATGGAGAGGCTGGGACTCACCCACGGTCACAGAAAAAGTATGTGGGTGAGCGAGGTTGTCCCAGTTCGAGGCTAGAGCCCCTAACCTAGGGAGCCCACCCTCCATCAAGCGCACACCTTCTTCCCCTCTTTTCAGGTTTTAAAGCCTGTCCCTTACAGACACTCGTGTGTGGTTATCCCCACTGAACTCACCAGTACTGTTCACAGGACTAGATGCTTGCAGGAATGGGCTGAAGCGAAAGGGCGTGTTTGGGTCAATTCTTGTCTCTTTGTGACAGTCTAGACCCCTGTGCTCACTCGTTACATTTTGTACAAAGCTTAAGGCATCATTTGAAAGCTCACGATTCACTGATCATTATTGTCTTGGTAAAATATGGCAACATTGTATGCAAAGATACAAGATTTCCTCGATGACCTCATGAGGTCCCTTCCAACCCAATGATTCACAGGGCCCAGGACCGTTGCCCCACTTGCCCCCTAAGAATGGCTCTGCTCTGAATATGCTTGGCAAATCTTTGTGAGAAATGGGAAGTCTGGATACATTTTAGGATTGTGCATATGGGGAAATTTAGCTCTCAGACTATCAGCTTAAGACTGCCTGCTTAACAGTACATTTTTAGTGATGTCTTTGTAACTCCTGCTTGCCTGGTCTCTGTAACTCCTCGGGTAGAAGAGGAAGGTAGTGAGCCTGAGGGCACACCTACGTTGACAACAGCAAACTCACCACCATCAGATCGATCTTTCCACATCAACTTAGTATTAGTTAAGACAGGCTAAGGTGATCTGGAAATCAACTTAGGAAAACCATCCTCTCAAGTGGCATGGTGCACTGAAAAGGCCACACCGAATGGGAGTTAGACAGGTGACAGGAGTTAAGCAATCTATTCTCTGTACCTGGCGTAATTCCCGTCGACTGCTGTTCAGTTTTCCTGGCGTCGTAGACAAGGCCTGAGTTAGACACATTGAAAAGATGTCAGGCACAGATGGAAGGACTGGCCATCCAGAAATCTGTGACTGTTTCGCCCAAAGACTGCCACAGACTTGTGGGGTAACTATCAAGTGTTGGGGTAGTCTAACCCCCTATTGTATCTGTATGTGCTTGAGACTGAAAAGTGGAGACTTTTGGTAAAACTGTTCAGATGGGAATTGCTGGAGATGAATAAAGAAAAGCTTTAAAGTTAAGAGCACTTGGTTTTGACTTGTCTGTGCCAGCCATATAGCAGGTAGAGATGATACGTTTCCTTTGGTTTATTTCCTGATACTGACTCGCAGAGACTAAAAATTGCTGGCTTGAGGAACCCTAGAAACAACCCCAGGCTTGGAGAGCTGTTCGCAATTGCAACCAATTAATTCCCTCCCATCATTCATCCCCTACACACACAGCAGGGGCCAAATTTGAGAGAGAGGTTGCAATCCAGTGCATGGGGCTGTGGCATTGCTCAGGTTTGGCTTGACCACCTGTTCATTTGATAGAGAGGAGGGGGTCAAAACAGAATGAGTGGGATTGTGGGCCTGTGCACCAGGTAAAATGCTAGAATGCTGCTCCATCCAGTGGGCTTCTACAACCTCATGGTCTCTGTTGCATCTGGCCACTTGAACCACTGCAGCTATGTCACTAGGTATTTTCCATCGTAATGGGAGTGTGTGTGTTTGAAACTGTCTTAGCATTTAAAGTGTATCTCGTGCTGAGAGATCTTTGTTTTTGGACAGTTGCTTCCTTAATGTCAGCTGCTGCCAGAAGTAGTAAGGACCACTATATTTTTCATCACTATACACATTTTGACAAGTTTCCACACCCCCTTTTTGGTTTATGTTCTGTTCTCCTGTCTCATTTTTTGACGTGCACACTTCTGGTGTGGCAGCCAATTTGAAATTTTTAAAATGTTTATGGGGAGCATTCATTTTTTCACATTTAAAGTCATTTTAAAGTTCAGAAGAAAAGAGAACTTTTTTTCAGTAGAAAACAGGCCTTTTGCACATTTTAAATCAAGTTTAATAAACAGAGGCATCAAGTAAAACAAACAAGGAGTCCTGTGGCATTTAAAGACTAGTACATTTATTTATTGCATGAGCTTTTGTAGGAGAAAATCCCACTTCGTCAGACGCTTAGCAAAGTGGGATTTTGCTCCCATGAATTCTTATGTGATAAATAAATCTGTTAGTCTTTAAGTGCCACTGGATTCCTTGTTTGTTTTGGTGAACTAGACTAACACAGCTTCTCCTTTGGAAAGAGGAAGTGTTAAGATGGAAACATTAACAGGTCTTCACAGAGGAAAAATAACTCATGCATTTAGTTAGTTTTGAAATCATTCGAAAAATAGTTGTCTTCTGAAATACGTTTAAATACTAATAACAGTATAGATACTTTTAGGGAAAATGGGGGGCAGATCAAATGAGACACACAGTGAGAGCCTGTAGAACAGCAGAAACTTTTTAGCTTGTTACAGAAAGAGCAGATTAACTCAGGGGCTGCAGAGAATGTTTCAAAACAACAGGGCAAGAAGAAAGCCTGTGTTGCTGGCCAAGTGACAGAGAAAAGAGACAAGTAATTTAGCACTGCAGCTGCCACCAGAGCTGTAACGTGGCAGTTTGCCACCCGGGGTGCGTTCTGATGGGCATTAGCGGTACTTAGAGCCGGCGCCACAAAGCCATCCCTTTAATAGTGCGGCTTTATTGAGTCCCATCTGCCCTGCCGTACTTATAGCCCTGGCTGCCACTACTGGTCAAATGCAAGTAATTTCAGGACAATCAGCCTTGGCAAAGCCATGCCAAGGGGTGTGACTTTTGACCAAAAGTCTGATTAAAAAAATGCATCTTTTTAACCAAAGGCATGAAAGACTGCAGATAATACAAGTGTGACACCCCCCCCCCCAATCTGGACTGGTGTGCAACTATGTCATCCCAATTCTTCACTCCTGGGCTGACTTACCCCACTTTGCTGTGTGAACACCACTCCTGGGTTGGCCCATGCCCAGCCTCATGCATGCAATTGGTCCCTACTGCAGTGAAGGAGCACTTCTGGCCAGCCAAGCCCAGTCCCAGATACAATCCTGGGAATGTCTCTCTAGCAGGGTTCAGTGGTGCCCACCATTGTTCCCTCTAAGCTGCGCAGCCTTGCGGCCGCGCAACCCCTGGACCTGCCTGGCACAAGGAAGGCTGCTGGCCACACACGGCCAGCAGCTGCAGTCCCTGCTGGGAGAGAGACTCTGAGTTAGGAGTTTTTAAAACTCCTGCTCAGAGTCAGCTCTCACTGAGCCTGTGCAGACTCTCTGCACAGGCTCTGTGAGAGCTCCCCCGGCCAGAGGAGCAGCTGGGGGCCGTGCCGTGCTGCTCCGGCGGCTAGGGAAGGGAGCCCTAACCGCCCCCTCCAACTCCCAGAGAAGGGGGGAACGGGAGCTGGAGGCTGCTCCACCCGCCTGCCCGCCTGGCCTCACCGCAGCAGGGTGGAGCAGCTAGCCCAGCCTACCCCCAGCTGGCCGCGCCTCCCTGGGGCTGGAGGGGGCCGGTGCTGAGCTCCAGTGTGCAGGGTTGGGGCCCTGGAGTGGCCTGCCCTGCTCCCAAAGAGTTTTGGCTGCTTTGCCTCACCCCCAGCCTGAATGGGCCTGCTCTATGGCCTTGGGGGGGCCGGGGGTGAAGCGGCCAAAACTCTGGGAGTGGCTGCTCCAGGGCCCCGACCCCGCACTCTGGAGCTCAGCTCTGGTCCCCTCTGCCTCCCGGGGAGGTGTGGCTGGCTGGGGGTATGTTGGGCTGGCTGCTCTGCCGCGGAGAGGCTGGGCGGGCAGTGGAGCTTGAGCGCGGGGGGGAGGATTGGACCCACACAAGGATCGGGTCTGTGGGGGGCCCGCGCAGCGAGCAGCACATGTTGCTCAGCTGCTTTGGCCCCTTAGAGGGAACGTTGGATGGGAGCTGGGCTGCAGGCAAAGGAGCCAGGCTGGAGCTGGAGGAGGACTTGGGAATTGAAAGACCCAAGCAAAATTGTATTGAGCCATTTAGCATCTCTAGCAAGGGTGAATGCTTTGCTTTTCACTTGCTAAAAGGCTCCTGAAAGAAAAGCGATCCTTTAAAATTAGCAAAAACAAGTTGGGTTAATTTCAGATTTATTTTCTTTTCTGTGAGAGATTCTAATGCAGTCAGTTTGTCAAGGTGGGGCTTTACAATGTAACTTTGTATAGACTTCTGTGATAGAAGGAAACAAATCCTAATGATTAGGAAAATGAAATGAAAAACTGAAAGGAGAAAAAGTCATTTAAGGCAGAAGGAAAAAAATATTGCTAGTGGTGCAATAATTTTTAAAAAAGAGACTTTGTATTTCTATTTCCCTAAAAATGTGTTAGAAAAATAATCATTTTCTTTCACAAATCCATTTATGCTCTTGCTTCTTGCAGCTTTGATAAGGTCTGCTTTAACTGTCAAAAATTAAAAATTATTAAACAACCTTTATTATATTCCACTACCAGACACACAAATCTCAATTGTACCTCATTTTGCTTATTTTAGTTCTGAGAGTATTTACACTCCAGGCATACTAATTATAGCCTAACTTTTATTGTTGAAAATTATTTGGATTAAAAAAAAAACAAAACCATAAACTCCAAAACAGATGTTAGAGACACTTTATATTAAAGGAAGATACTCACAGTGTTTAAAGTTTCCTGTATGCCTAATCATTTTTTTGCCATTCATTTAGGGGATTGTTGTCCCATATTTAGCTTTTGAGAGGTATGATTGGGCATGATAATGTAACAGACTCTAACCTAGCTCTGTGTGATGCAAATTCTTTAGGCACAAAAGATGGCCCTGGTTACAGAGATGTGATGCTATGAGAAACTGTCTTGAAACATGGTTTCTGCCCTTCCCACCTTTAAAAGTTTTGAATTTCTCAGATAACTTTACTTAAGGTGTTGCCCTGAGGGAATCTGGGAAGCGGTTGCTATCTTGTGATTGTGATTTGCAATGCATGGTAACTTAATATGTTTACCGAGGGCAGAATAGGTGTATTTTCAAGGTTGATAGCTAGATATTAAATACAATCCCCATAACATGTCAGTCTCATGATCAAATCTGAAGCTACCTACTTAATTTCAATCTACGTTTTGGACATTTAGGGCCTGATCCACTTTGAATCCCTTTTACCCCAGCTGGGCAGCATAACAGGGACTTAAATTCCAAAGGGGCAGCCGTGTTAGTCTACTAAAGCAAAAAAAGCAAGGAGTCTTGTGGAACTTAAAGACTAAGAGATTTATTTTTTGCATGAGCTTTTGTGGGAGAAAATCCCACTTTGTCTATATATGTATTCTGGAAATCTGACAAAGACAGGCAACAAAAAGTGAGCAGTGTAGATGATGGTAGAGGCTAGACAGGCAGCAAGTTTCATTGCCTCACATTTGTTTAGTAAATTAATAAAACTACAGTACATCAATTTAACATTTTTATTGAAGTTTGAATGAAAAGACATCTATGAATTACTTTAGAACTAAGATACTTAGGCATGTTGCTACTTTCAGCACCAAAAAACTGTTGCCCAGGCCTCATAAACTGTTGCTCAGTAAATACTACAACTTGCTCAGCTGCATCATCAGCTTAGAGGGAACATTGAAACATTGTTCCTTAATGCAGGCCTTTGCTGGGTGTGGAGACACAGCTCTGTGTTTGTCTGCATCTATTCAAGCCACGTGAGACACACATTTGGGGACATGACATGGCATAGTTTCATATCTGTCCACGTGTATGACATTGCAGGCAACATGCTACCATAGCGGTAATGCTCACTATGTCCTGAGCATTCCAGAAGCACTCCAAAGGACATACTTTGCATCAGGCAATACACAGTTACACTGCAACGGTGAACATGCATACAGAGATCAGACCACAAGGGTGCATGTGGGGTGCAGCAAGTCCCAGCAAATTTTTGTACAAATACACCAGCCTTTAAAAAATAGCAACAACTTGTTTTTTTTAAAGTTTTGCCTAAAGGAAAACTGCTCTAAAAACTTATGTTGTTAACTTGTAAGCTATTAAGAAAGCTTGAGATTTACACACTTCATGCAAGTTCCAAAGGGGTAGCCATGTTAGTCCAGTTCAGCAGAACAAACAGGGAGTCTGGTGGTACTTTTAAAGAACAAATTTATTTATTGCATCAGCTTTCATTGGAGAGAATCCCACTTCATCTTAAGTTTACCATCTTCAAGGGTCTGACGAAGTGGGATTCTCTCTTACAAAAGCCCATGCGATAAATAAATTTGTTAGTCTTTAAAAGTGCCCTGGGACTCCTTGCTTGTTTTAGACTTTATACAAAAAGCACACACAGGCTAATTTAAAAGAATAACCAGTTTATGTAAACCAGTTTTAGTATTCTTATCTCTGCTAAAAGCATTTATTCCCCCCAGACCCTTTTTTCTTTTCTAACTTTTAAAAACATCTAAAATGACATTAAGCCAAGTAAAGCTTTAACAAATAAACTTATAAAACACTAATCAAAAGAGGAATGCATGTATATTTGTTTATTTACAAAAAGTATGTCAACTTAGCAAACATCCTTGTTTGGTTTTAGTTTTGGTCCAGGAATTAAATTACCTCTTTCTATATAGCCTTTGTCTTTAGAAATGGTAGAAAGATGCTCATGCAAATCATCTAACCTCTGTATCAATTTCCCTTATTCCATTTCCTTAAGGTTATAAAAATATGTTACTTTACCTTTGTAGGAAGTTAGCATCTATTGATATTAGCTGTAATGAGGCCTTTAAATTTAAACTCTGTAGCAGTGGGTTACAGGATATCCTTTGGAAAGTGAAGATTTTCTGGGTGAATGTAATATGCAAGTTTAAAAAGAGAGATTATACTTTTACAGCTGCCTGAAAGGTGTGATAGGTTGGCCTTTCTTACCTTTCTTATCTGAAGAAACACATTCCTCTCCTTTTTGCTGACATGACTCTGTCAGGAAAAGAATATTTTAAGTTAAGCCTTGCTAAATGTTAAAGCACAGAGGGGTAGTGTTACCATCGACAACACATGTTCTCATATTTCTATAAAAGCTTAGAGTTTAAAAAGACAAAGCTCATGCCAGTGTGAAGGCTTAAGAACTACTATTAAGGAGAGAGATTCACGTGGGGCATGTGGCTTCAAATATGTTACCCCACAGGCTCCCCTTCCCCTTCTTTTGTAAATGTAACTTTTCCAACGAAAGAATTTTTTAATCCTGGGATTAAAATTCAAAACTCTTGAAACATTATTGGGACTGGACACTTATATCAGCTGGGTCTGATTTTCCTGCCAGATTGGCTAGGAGAGGGGAAGAGGTGTCAATGGAACCAGACTGTATTTGCAGCCACCCGCCTGCTTAGGCGCTTGGCATAATGGGAGCGCTTAGTCCAAATGACCATTAGCTGGTGCTTGGTCATAGATGACTTTTGTGTTAAGTGCAGGGGTAATGAAGCGTCGTTCCCCCTTCCCCTTATTGTGTGAGCAAAGGGCAGATCTGTGCTAGCCTGACAGAAGGGTCGCTAACATCTGAACCCACCTGGCTGAGCAAAAGGCTTTGAGGTCAGAGGCCTGTGAAGGGGGCTAGAGGGTGGTCGGCTTGGTGGGCACTGCATAAGAGGCCCAGCCATGATTTAACCTCACTCCCACTGTTCAAAGGTAGAGCTGATTAGGATTCCATTAGGAGTCTTTCATTCTGTTAACTGCTCACTAGAGATGAAATCAGCCACTGTGGGACAGCGCCTCTACCCACCATCAGCACCGAGGGTCACCCACGTTACCAGCTGAAATCCCTGAGAGCTGAGAGAGACTCAGAGTTGGGTGGAACCTCAAGGGCCTCACGCACAGAGGTCACAGCGGAGATGCAGGTGGGATATGTGCAGAGTGACTGGTGAAGTGGGGGCGACTGGCAAAGCAGCTGGTGAGGCAGATCAAGGCATGATCAGCAGGACGGCTGCAGTAGCAGCCGGAATGTAGTGGGCAGATAACAGGGCGAACAAGGCGTCTTTTTTCTCCCCCCACCAACACCCCAGCCAGGGTGGGAGATGAACCCTGCAGCTGCCCTCTAGACACTCAGTTGGGTCAGATTAATGCATGGGCCAACTGGACCCATGCCCAGGGGCCCACCACGATGTAGGAGCCCCTCTGCTCTGCCGGCACTCGGGGGGGAGCAGGGCACGCTGGCCCAGAGGCCAAGCTCCATGCTCCCACCCTGCCCTTGAGCTGGCTGGTCTGCCCCAGGGGCTGGGAGGAGCAGCCCAAAGGCCAGGCTCTAGTTCCTGCCCCACCTCTCAATTGTGCCATGTGCAGGATGGCCTCTGGCATGGCCTTTGGGCCACACTGGAAGCTGGCCAGCACATGCCAGTCAGCCCCATCACCCCCAACACTGGATCACCTGTGCCAGACCCTAGGCTGGCCAGGGAGGCAGGGCCGGGGGGTGGGGGGCACTGGTGGCAGAGGCCCAGGGGCTCTGCAGTCCCTGATCTGCCTTTGTATTGGGTATGCCCTGACAAAGGACAGCACTGACAAGTGAGGTCTAGGATGGAAGGGGTATATTAAAGGAACTTCTTGTTGCTGGAGTTAAGAACCTGAGGCAAAAGGAAACTGCCCCATGGTACCTTAGGGTGGAGGTTAATGCTGGGTTACTTTGTCCTTTTATTAGAAGGCTCGTCTCTACACACAGTCTCTGTGCTTGTGAGAGGGGAAGTTTTGCCTTGCAAGCACCTAAGAGGTGGTGTGCAATTGTCCCAGGTTACTGCATGGGGGCTCAAGTCAGTTTTGTATTGTAATGTTGAAAAGACCCCCTAGAGATTGAACCCAGCCTGTGATGCTGATTCTGACTTGGAGAAGGATTACTCTGTGTAGCCAGATTTTTTAATTTTAAACAAAGTATTTTTAAATTTCTGTTCAATCAAGTAAAGTGCTTAACAGTGTTGGTCATTTCTGGCTGAGGTGAAGTACAACCCATTACTGTCTTGGTCTTCACAACATCCTCTGACAGTGAGCTTCACAGCTTGATTATGTCTTGGGTGAAGAATACTTCCTTTTATTAATTTTAAACCTGCTGCTTATTCATTGCATTTGGTGACCCCAATATATTGTGTTATGAAGAGTAAATAGCACTTACTATTTATCTTCCACACACCAGTCATGATTTTACTGACCTCTGTCATATCCCTCATTAGTCATCTCTTTTCCAACTTGAAAAGTTCCACTCTTATTAATCTCTCCTCACATGGAAGCTATTCCATATCCTAGTTGCCTTTTTCTGTATTTTTTTTCCAATTCCAATATATATTTTTTGAGATGGGACATCAAGGTTAATGGTAATTGGGACAAAATACAACATGGTTTTTACACTAGGTAGATTGTGTGAGACCAAACTGATCTCCTTTGAAAAACTCACAGATTTTTTAGACAAAAGGAATGAAGTGGATCTAATTTACCTGTATTTCAGTAAGGTATTTGATATGGGTCTACTGAGGAATTATTAGTTAAATTGGAAAAGCTCGTGAATAATAACCATTTGGTGACATTTGTTATCCTTTGTGCATATATTTTCACGCCTGTATATTTCAGTACCCGTAATGTCCTGAAGCATCATAACTCTAGGACACTGCTTAGGACATTTGTGCATTTATCGCCTATTGGTTTCTACCATTTGTTTTGTGGCTTATAGATTTTGCCTGAAATGTAAAAGTGCAATTTTACACTAGGCTGACTGGTTCTGTGCTCAGCCCGCAAGGTTCCTAGGGTACGTCTGCACTGGAGGCTCTGTTAAGTCAACTTAAAGTCGACCTTGTTAAGTCAACTTAGAGCGTCAACACTGAAAACTCCAGGTCAACACTTCCTCATGGCCAGGAACTCTGGGATGGGGCCTGGAGGCCCATTAAGTTGACTTAAGGCTATTCCCTGTCTACAGTGCCTTAAGTCGACTTAATAAGGTCGACTTCAGTGTTAAGTCCCCCTTAAGAGGTGGTGTTATTAAGTTAACTTAAGGAAGCACTTAAATTGACTTAATAAAAGTCCAGAGTGGCTGCAGGGGTCTGTGGGTCAACTTAAGCTCCCTTAAGTCGACCTCAGGCTCCAGTGTAGAAGTACGCCTAGTTCTGTCTCTTGCTGCCACTGGGAACAGCCTAGCTAGAGTGAGAGGAGCCTAGAATGGGCAGAGCATGCATACGTACTAATGAAGTGCAGATAAGCACCTAAGACAGACAGACCACTCACAGGGGTAAAATTACACAACAGCTTACGTGTTAGCAGGACTGGGCTGGAAGTGTTCGCAGGATGAAAGAAGTCAGCAGAACTAGCTGTGTGTTCTAAGGTCCTGCATGGTGTCTCAGACTGAAAGTTCCCTGGGGGCAGCCTCTGTGCATGAAATTCTGGCTGCGCTGAACCCAAAGGTAAAAGTCCCATTGATTTCAGTGGAGCCAGAATTACCCCCATGTCATCCTCTGCCTATGGTGCCGTGCGGAGTCTAGGGTCAGTGTGGAACATGCATAGGGGCTGGAAAGTGAAAGAGACTGGTTGAGTTCACTGCCCAGATTGAATGAAACATAAACAGACTGGCAGCATCAGTGGTACAAAATAAAAGCGCAGTGACACGTGTTTTCGGTTTGACTGCTAGTCAAAGCTTTGTTTAATAAAAGAGAAGGCTATCGGGGGGCAGAGGGGTGAGTTTTATACCAACATCCCTTTAAGCATGAAAAATCTAATCTTTCCCTTATTTCTTCTCTAATATTGCTCAGTGGAAATCTTCAATGACCCTTGCAAAGCCCTTCAGAAATGAAAAGAAGATTGCTGTGGCTGCTGCTGCCATGGATTGGCTGCAATCTACACCCTCACTGTGTTCAAAAACACACTGTTGTCTATTTTAGCCTCCTTGTCCCTTCTCCCTGCTCCCTACAGGTTTATTTTTCAGGCCTTGTCTGTGCTCCAGAGTTGCACCTTCTGGCAACAAAACAGCAGCAGTGTACGCTCTGCCAACAGATGTCGAGTTGGTGTGGCAAAGATGACAGTCTGGATGCTGCACTTGGTTATGTCACTGTAAATGGCCCCAGCATTGTCTGATACCGTGGTAAGCCAGGACCTCTTCTCAGTCCAAGAGGGTTGTAGACAGTCCCAGAACTCTGGCTGCGGTGCACAGGACTCAGGAGAGGGGAACCTGTGTAGGGTGACCAGACGTCCCAATTTTATAGGGGCAGTCCTGATGTTCAGGGCTTTGTCTTATATAGATGCCTAGTACCCCCTGTGACCCGGGCCTCCTGGGATAACCACCTGAATATGCAAAGATCAGGGCAAGCTGCAAAAAGGAGAGCAGATTCTCCCAGCACTGGTGGGTTACCTAGAGTTAAACTCCCCCAACCAGTCACAAACAATGCTTCTGATCCCCCACAATGGATATCAAGAAGCCACCGTATAGTATAGCCAGCTCCCTTTACTGCATTCCAGTCACCAGTCCCCAGTACAGCCACTAGGTCCGTTAAAGAAATAGGTTCTTCTGACCCCAAGGGGTCAGCCACATTACACAGAACAATACAGGCTTGAATCTTACCCAAAATAACACGCTGCCAGCCAATCCTTTAGTAACTACAACTAAAGGTTTAATATAAAAAGAAAAGAAACAAAATGAGAGATGTTATAAGGTCAAAGTGAATCACATACATACAACTGATTTAGAGTCCAAAGAAGATAAGTCCTTGTTTCACAGCTTCAGTCGTTAGTAATCCAGTTTATAGGAATAGAGACCAAATAATCCAAGTGTAGAGTTTGTTCTAATTCTCCCCCATGAGAATTAGCAGGGCAGTTTCCAGGCCAGTGTTGGCTGGGATCTCAATCCTGCGGCCCAAACTTTCCCTGAGAAGCTTGGACAGATGTGAGACCCAGGAGTTTGGTTCCCAATGTCCTTTTATAGTTGCAGCTAGCAAGGTGGGCATTTGCAGGTCAATTCTTTACATGGGCTTTGATGACAGTTTCCAGGTTTTCCTTAAGTGAAGCATAGCAATACACATTGTCCTTTGAAGGAAAACCTTCACCTCCTGGGTACCCCAGGTAATTAACTGCATTAGTGCCATTAACAGACAGTTTAAGTTGGTACATCAAAAGTCCCTTTAGATGTTAATGTTCCCTCTTGACCCCTTCCAATAGAACAATGGTAACAGATAGAGAAGCACTTCAGTCACCTTGCTAACCTCTAACAGGATACCTGTAAATACCATCGAGAAACCACTAAGAATACAAATGCATATCAAAGCACTAGCCTACTCATACATTGCATTTCCATATAATATGTCTTCAAAGGTTAGCCTTAGGTCATGTATTTTACAAAGATGGCTTGGCCTTTTCAGGCCTAGCATGACACCCCCCAACCCCAAACTGATTTTTCACACTTGTTATTTGGTCACCTGAGCCCTGGCAAGCAATCTTTTTGGGGAAATGTTGCTCAGTTATATGTGGTTTAGCTGTCCTTTGCTATGTTATATGTTAGCAGCAAGTTAAGGGATAGAAATGGACAAGACTAGTTGTGTTTGTGCCTGCTTCCCCTTGTTCTGTGCCACTGCACAGTGGGGCTGACCAGTGTGTTACTGCACCCTGAGATTTCATGGGAGTTTTCCAGAGACAGCTCTGGTGATGTGGAAAAAGCTGAAGCTCTCGGTGCTATTTTGCCTGTTTTCAGACAAGGTCAGCTCCCAGACATTGCACTGGGTAGCACAGAATGGGGAGGGGTAAGCCCTCAGTGCTGAAAGAACAGGGTCAGGACTAATGAGAGAGGCTGGACATACACAAGTCCAGGGGGCCAGATGCAATGTGTCCTAGGGTGGTGAGGGATTGGCTGACGTCACTGCAGAGCCATTGGGAGGACCAGATTGACACAGGGGCTTTATCAAAGGGGCAGCCATATTAGTCAAGTAAAACAAACAAGGCGTCCTGTGGCACTTTTAAAGACGAACAAATTTATTTATTGTGTGAGCTTTCGTGGGAGAAAATCCCACTTCACTGAAGTGTCTGACAAAGTGGGATTTTCTCCCAAAAAAGCTCATGCAATAAACATATTTGTTAGTTTTTAAGTGCCACAGGACTCCTTGTGTGTTTTACAGGGGCTTTATGAGCTGAAACCCACGGCTCCAAGCTAAGAGTTGGGTCCCAAACATCCAGCCCCAGCCAGCTGTCCCTGTTCCCAGGGAAGCTCTGCTTGGAGGGAATGTAGGACAGACCTTCTCACCCCCCTGCTCAGGTAGCAGAGCCTCCTAGACACCGTTCTGCTCCCCAGCTGCAGAGGGAGGATGGGCTCCAGGCTCTTCCATCCTAGCTGAGCTGGATGTGATTTCTCCTCCCTACTCCCCAAGCTGCTGCCTCTACCTTTGTTTGCAGGGTGAGGGAATGCAGCCTGCTCTAAAGTCCAGAGGGCTCCTTTTGAGCCAGAGCTGCAAAGGGTCTGGAGGGGGTGCAGTGGACTGGGCTGTAGGGGGGAAGAGGGCTGTGAGGGGCCGGAGGAGGTGAAGGGGGCCGGGGGCAGTGGGTGGCTGCAGTGTGGATGAGGTGATGCAGGGGGCTCAGGGGACAGGAGGTTAGGGGCTTGAGGAAGGAGTCTGGAGCAGAGGCAGATGTGAGTGGGGGGAATGCTGAGGGAAGGGGGAGTGTGGGGAAGGGAGTGGAGGCTGGAGGGAAATGTGAGAGCAGGAGCCCCAAGCCCAGGGTGTCCTGACCTGGGCATAAAAAGGGGCCCCTGGAAAGCCTGTCACGGCTGCCTCACTGCCCCCACAGCAGGGGGAGAGCAGGACATGAGCCCACAGACCCCTCCCATGGTGTGCTGCTACTGATGGGAGGGGCACCAAAGTAAGCATGGCCCCCCTGGTCCCAGGGACCCCACACTCCTGCCTCCAGTCTGGCCCCACAAAATCTTATAGCCCTGGGCCCAAAAGGGTGTTAATCTGTCCCTGGCCATTGGCCACTATTTTTGAAAACTCATTGTGATTGCGGTGGTCGCAGGTGACTGGAAAAAGGCAAATCTAGCTATAGACCAGGCGCGGCCAAACTGGGGATCGGGAGCCGCATGTGCCTCTTGAATGAAAAAGCATGGCTTGCGGAAGAACATCAGCAAATCAATTTAGTAGGTAAAAGTATATGGCTGTATGCCTCAGTGTGGCTCTTGAAGGTTTAATAATCAACTTGTGTGGCTCTTGAGTTCCATAAGTTTGGCCACTCCTGCTATAGCCTGATCAGCCTAACCTCAGTCCCTGGAAAAATCATGGAGCAGATTCTCAGAGAATCCATCCTGAAACACTTGGAGGAAAATAGAATGATCAGGAACAGTCAGCATGGATTCACCAAGGGTAGATCATGCCTGACCAACCTCATCGCCTTCTGTGATGAGATGACTGGATTTGTGGATGCTGGAAGAGCTGTTGATGTGATATACCTCGACTTTAGCAAGGCTTTTGATATGGTTTCCCACAGCATTCTCATCAGCAAGTTAAGGAGGTATGGGTTGGATGTGTGGACTGTAAGGTGGATAGAGAACTGGCTAGATCAATGGTTTCAGCATGTAGGAATCAATGGCTCTGTGTCTAGCTGGCAACCAGTAACAAGTGGTGTGCCCCAGGGGTCGGTCCTGGGGCCAGTTCTGTTCAACATTTTCATTAATGATCTGGATGATGGGATTGATTGCACACTCAGTAAGTTTGTGGATGACACCAACCTGGGGGCGGGGGGGAGACGGTAGACACACTGCAGGGCAGGGAGAAGATTCAGGAAGACCTTGACAAATTGGAGCAGTCAGCCAATAGAAATCTCATGAGGTTCAGCAAAGACAAATGCAAAGTCCTGCACTTGGAACGGAAAAACCCCATGCACTACTATAGGCTGGGGAGCGATCAGCTAAGTAGCAGCATCGTAGAAAAGGACCTGGGGGTCCTGGTGGATGGGAAACTGGATATGAGTCAGCAGTGTGCTCGTGCTGTCAAAAAGGCCAGTGGCATACTGGGCTGCATCACAAGAAGCGTTGCTAGCAGATCGAGGGATGTGATCATTCCCTTCTATTCGGAACTGGTGAGGCCGCATCTGGAATACTGTGTCCAGTTTTGGGCTCCCCACTACAAAAAGGATGTGGACAAATTAGAAAGAGTCCAGCGGAGGGCAACAAAAATGATTAAGGGGCTGGAGCACAAGCCCTATGAAGAAAGACTGAAGGAACTAGGCTTATTTAGCCTGCAGAAGAGAAGACTGAGGGAGGATTTGACAGCAAGCTTCAACCACTTGAAGGGATGCTCCAAGGATGGAGCTCGACTGTTCTCAGTAGTAATAGAGGATAGAACAAGGAGCAATGGTTTCAAGTTGCAGCTGGGGAGGTTGAGGCTGGATATTAGGAAAAACTTTCTTACTAGGAGGGTGGTAAAGCATTGGAATGGGCTACCTAGGGAGGTGGTGGAATCTCCGTCTTTGGAGATGTTTAAGGCCCAACTGGATAAATCTCTGGCTGGGATAATTTAGTGGGAGTGGTTCTGCTTTTTTGGCAGGGGGTTGGGGAGATGACCTCATGAGGTCCCTTCCAACCCTATGGCTCTATGATTCTATGAAACCTTTTCAGACTGACCATGTGACTCAATTCCATTTTGATTTGGCAAGGACCGAGACCGTGGGAGAACAAAGGGTGATAAAGGCAATAGCCCCATCTCCATTTTGTTTTCAGTCTTCAGCCTGTCTGCAGCCAACCCTCTCCTCTGGAACCAGAGCCGTAATGCTGGTTTTTGCCACTGGGGCACGTTCCAATCGGAATGTGCCCCTTGCCATTAGTGGTGCTTGGAGCCAGTGCCGCAAAAGCCACCCTTTAATAAAGAGACTCTATTGAACTCCTCAGCGCCACCTGGGGCTTTGCCCCATCGGCCCCACTGTAGTTATGGCTCTGCGTGGGACTGTTCTTCTGGGTCTGAACATAGGATTAAGACCCACCCAAGTGCTGGGTGCATACCAGAGGAATTGGACTAACCTGCAAACTACAAATTCTTCAAGGACTTGCTTTCTATGGACTCTAAATCATTTGTGTGTATGTGATTCACTTTGACTCTTTAACATCTCCCGTGTTGTGTTTGTTTTCTTTTTATATAAACCTGTAGTTGTAGTTACTAGTTACTGGCAGCGTGGTATTTTGGGTAAGATCCAAGCCTTTATTGCTCTGGATGATGTGGCTGGCTCTTTGGGGTCAGGAGAACCTATTTCTTTAAGAGACCCAGTGGCTAGGGCGGACCATGGGAGCTGATGTGCAATAAAGGGGGCTGTTTCTATTTTGTTATGCTTGGTGATGACCAGAGTGGGGGATCAAAAACATGTTTTGTTACTGACTGAGAGACTGGTACCACCCATCAGTGGTTTGGGGGTTTGGCCCCTGGTTTTGCAACTTGCCCTGATTTTGGCACATTCAGAGGGTTATCCCAGGAGGCCTGGGTCACACCTTCAACTCCCTGGGGGGGGGGTCCAGGTTGGATGGAGCTAGGCTATTCTCAATGTAGGAGATGACAGAACAAGGTCTCAAGCTATTGGGGGTGTGGTGCCTGTGTTGGATATTATGAAAATATTTTTCCTAGGAGAGTGTTGAAGCCCTGTTACCTAGGGAGGAGGTGGAATCTCCATCCTTAGGGATTTTTAAAGCCTGTGTAGACAAAGCCCTGGCTGGGATAATTAAATTGAGGTTGGCCCTTCTTTTAGCAGAGGTTGAACTAGACACCTGATGAGGTTCCTTCCAACCTTGATCTTTGATGATTGTACTATCTCTAGGACATTTTTTCTGGAGGTACTGACCAATTCTCTTCCCAAGGTTTCTTGGCAGAACTCCTTTGTTCTGACACTGCAGGAAACTTTCCCACTGCATGAGCAGTCACTTGTGGAGGGATGGCACAGAGGCAAGCAGCATAGGGACCTGTGCTGAAGCCACTGGCATGTAGGAGATGCACCCTTGCATCTTTGCTTGGGCTCAGGAACGAGATAGTGGCTTCTATGACCCTGCCTGTGGAAAATGATGTCAGGATTTACAGTATTGCCCCTAGATATGTGCAGTGACTTCCATAGAAAACCATCAACCAATGCCCTTTGCCTCACCTTGAATGGCCCTGCCCTCAGCCATCCTCACTCCCCTATGCTTAGGGAGTTTGCTGAGCTGTATACATGCCAGAGGAGAACAAGAGAGGTTTATTGACTGTGGTGATTCAATGCTATGTGGACACTAACAAACATGCTTCTTGCTATCTGTGCTTTTACAGATGTGGCCTTCAGGGGAGTCCCTACACATCCTTGGATTGTCTCCACCAGATAAAGAAGGAACCCAGAAGGAGCAAGGAAGACATGTTTCAGGAGGTGGTCCAAACCTCTCAAACTGCAGAGCAAGGAGAAAGGGCCTGGAGAGAGGCAGTTTCAGAAAATGTGAAAATAGACAGTGTGGTGAGGAAGCAGTGGCAGGAGTGAATTTGAATGGGCTGGAAGAGGATGATAAAAGTGATGGAGGAGCACACAGAGATGCTGAAGTCCCTAAATGCACTGCAGGCAGAACACGTGCTTGGCCCTCTCGCAGCCATTACAGAGCTACTCGCTATGTACTCCCCAAATTCCTCCCACCCTTTCCTTCTATCTTTCCAGCCTGTTGCAGTACCCCATTCACTCCACTCCTTTGGACAGCTTCCAAAATGAGCGCTGGAGTTGTACACAGGTAGGAGCTCTCAGTGGGAGGGACGCCCTTCAGTATTGTCTCCTTGTAACCAAGCATTCTCCTTCGAGCACTGCTCACATCATTCAGTTACAGGTGTCTATGTGCTGCAGCACATGGTAGTTCAGAAAGTCTTCAGACTTAGCCTGTCAGGTCAGGGCACATGGCCAACGCCCCCTCTGTGCCACAACCACGGCTATATAGGTGACCGTGACCTGACCCTCCCAGTTCCTTTTTCCGCCCTCAGCAATGGTTTCGGATCAGCCAAGAAACTTGCGGAAGCAAGTGCCTGTCTTTCCATGTGAAATTCAAGATGTCTGGTTTCAAACCGTGCTTGGAGTGCTGCAAAGCTTTCCAAATTGACGATTCTCACAAGAAATGCTTCACATGTCTAGGTGAGTTGCACCTTGCCATGAGCTGCCCTATCTGCCAGTCCATTAAATGGAGGACTCACAAAGACAGAGAGTGGTGCCTCCGCACTCTCGCCGAGAGCAGCATGCCCGCCTCTGATGCCTCCTGAGCTGCGAGTGCTACACCAGCACCCTGAAGGGTTCGGGCACCGGAGTCTTGGCACCACCTTTAGCTGCCGGGCCCGAAGTCTCGGTCGACATCCTCTGTGGTACCAGCAAGGCACTGGTCATTGAGACCGGCACCATCCCTGGTACTGTCAATGCCGCAGGCCCCCACGAAGCTGTGGGCTCGGTCCCGAGACCCAGCTCCGCTACCGGCAAAGAAATCCAAGCCAAAGGCACCGACCCTGGTACCGGCAACCCAGTCGACTCAGGAGCCAGTACCGCCCGTCAGCCCGGCACTGTCCAGCCCCCTGCCGGTGCCACAATCTGGAGCTGAGGATGGCTCCACAGCCTCCTCGCCCCGACACTCACCCTGGGACCTGTCGGAACCGTGTTCCCAGTGTTCGAGAGCCCATCTAGCTTGTCATCATCTTCACCCCCAGCCTCCGTCCTCCCAAATGCCTCCCCTCCCTTCTGTAGCCATGATCACTGTTCAATTTTCTGGCAGTGGCTGCTTTTTTTCAGTGGAGGGTCACGGCATGTCAGAGGGGTCTGGAACTAGGTGCCAAGGAAAAAAGTTTGACAACCACTGGTTTAAGGGCAGCTGAGAAACCAGACCCTGCACTCCTGTTCTGCCGCTTTTGGTCAGCTTTCCCGGTCCCTGGCATGGGATGGCCAAAGCAGGTATCTGCCCCTCCCCTGGGCCGGCTAGACCCGCTCCCCCAGTGCCCGGGAGGAGGTGAATGGGGGCCCCGCAGAGGGTGATTCACACCTCCGTAGGGATGGCCCTGTGTGCCGGCAAAGCGTTTAGTGTGAGAGACATATCAGGCGCTGGGTGAGATGTGCGGTCTTTGGCAAGGACGCGCAACTTCCGCTCCCTGTCCTTGTGGGTCCTCCGCTTGAAGGACTTGCAGATGGAGGAGTTTTCCCGTGAGGTGTGACTCACAAAGGCACGCGAGACATTTCTCGTGGGTGTCATCCAGTGAAAAGTCTTTGCAGCATAACGGACACAGTTTAAACCCTGCCATCTCTATTATGAACGAAAGGAGGACAGTCACTTGCTTCTGCAAGTTTTGGCTGTTCTGAAACTGTCACTGAGGGTGGAAAGAAAGGAACTGGGAGGGTCAGGGTCACAGTCACCTGTATAGCTGTGGTCGTGGTGCAGAGGGGGCATTGGCCGCGTGCCCTGACCTGACAAACTAAGGACTTTCCGAGCTACCATGTGCTGCAGCATGTATACACCTGTAACTGACTCTATGTGAGCAGCACTCAAAGAAGAACTTTTTAGTATCTAGGTAACTCAAAAGTTCAGTGAACATTTGGGAGAAAAGCTCTTTGTTAAAGATCCGACACAGACCTGCCACCCTTTCGAAAATGTCTTCCAGCTAGATTAGGAAACATCAGACTTGATATTTCTGCAATTTCTAAGGTATAAAAATAAGAAGGGGGAAATGTTAAAAAAACCCAAACAATCTTTATCTGTCTCAAAGAAGCAAATACCATTTTTTCTCTCCTTGCAGGTCCTCTCTAAGCTAACTCTGTTTGGCATGCAGCAGACAGTTTACAACAGAGATTTTGTGTGGCCTCATGTAGGTTAAAGCAAAAGTGGCTGGCAGAAAGCCAGGATGAGGTGTTGATGCCTGTAGTCTTCATTTTAAAGAGAAAAATTCCTTTAAGGCCACAAGTCTCCTGTAGCCAGGGCTCCCATTCTATGACACAAGAACAGCTCAATCTTCTTCCACAGTGAGATTTCCATCTTACAGGTGGAAGATCAAGCTTCATTCCTCACATCCTGCCTTCAGAGAGCTATCGTGGGGAAGTGAGTTATGGAAGTGTTTAATAGCTTTGACTTTCGTCAAGTCTCTGAACAATTCAGGCTGACAATTCAGAGGACGCAAAACAAGTTGGAGGCTTGAAAAAGCATATGCATTCAGGGCAGTATACGCAGTGGTTTAAGCATAATCAGATGGGCCCTGGAACCCTCCTAATCTCTGGGCCCCCTTCGTGTATTGTCCTGGCCCCCTTCATGCATGTGTGGGCCCCAGCCCAGATAGGCATTTTTGAGCCTCACCTGCTCTTTCTTCACAAATGAAGCACAGCCTCAAATCCACAACATCACCCCAACCCTGTCCACTAGTGCTCACATCAGACCCTTCCTTCCCCATTCCTCCTCAGCCCCATCCCCATCTCCTAAGCTCCCTGCCCCCAAGTCCCCACTTCAGCCTTCATAGAACCATAGAATCCTAGGGTTGGAAGGGACCTCATAGGTCATCTAGTCCAACCCCCTGCCAGAGGCAGGACCACTCCCACTTAAACCATCCCCGTCAGGGTTTTGTCCAGCCGGGCCTTAAACACCTCCAAAGATGGAGACTCCACCACCTCCCTCGGCAGCTCATTCCAAGACTTCACCACTCTCCTGGTAAAAAAGTTTTTCCTAATATCCAGCCTCGACCTCCCTAATCGCAACTTGAGACCATTGCTCCTCGTTCTCTCCTCCGTTACTACCGAGAACAGTCGAGCTCCATCTTCCTTAGAGCATCCCTTCAAGTAGTTGAAGGTTGCTGTCAAATCCCCCCTCAATCTTCTCTTCTGCAGACTAAATAAGCCTAATGCTTCCAGTCTTTCCTCATAGGGCTTGTGCTCTAGCCCTTTAATCATTTTGGTTGCCCTCCTCTGAACTCTCTCTAGCATGTCCCTGTCCTTTTTGTAGTGGGGAGCCCAAAACTGAACACAGTATTCCAGATGTGGCCTCACCAGTGCAGAATAGAGGGGAAGGATCACACCCCTTGATCTGCTGGTAATACTTCTTTTGATGCAGCCCAGTATGCCATTGGCCTTTTTGGCAGCAAGAGCACACTGCTGACTCATATCCAGCTTCCCATCCACCATGACCGCCAGGTCCTTTTCTACACTGCTGCTACTTAGCTGAATGTTTCCCAGCCTGTAGCAGTGCATAGGGTTTTTTGGTCCCAAATGCAGGATTTTACACTTATCCTTATTGAAACTCATAAGGTTTCTATTGGCCCACTGTTCCAATTTATCTAGGTCTCCCTGAATCCTGTCCTTGCCCTCCAACGTGTCTACTGGTCCTCCCAGCTTGGTGTCATCCGCAAACTTACTGAGAATGCAGTCTATTCCATCATCCAGATCATTGATGAAAATGTTGAACAGAACCGGCCCCAGGACCGACCCCTGGGGCACACCACTCGTGACCGGTTGCCAGCTAGACATGGAACCATTGATTCCTACACGCTGAAACCGTTGATCTAGCCAGTTTTCTATCCACCTTATAGTCCACCTATCCAACCCATACTTCCTTAATTTGCCAATGAGAATGCTTCCTAACCCCCCATCTTTATTTCACCCCCTCAGCCCCCCAACCCCCTCCACACCTCCCCAGCCCCTTCAGTTCCCTTGTCCCCATTTCCCCACTCCACCCCACCTTCAGCCCCCCAACCCCTTCCGCAGCTCTCTCCATCCCTAACCCCTACTCCAGCCTCAACCTCCTACATCCCTCCCCAGCCACTCCACCTAGTTCCCACTCCAACCCTTCAGAGTGCCTGCAATCCATGTCCCCTGCCTGCCGTGCAGTACAACACGTTGCACTAACACAGCGGGAGGGTGAGTGTATGTGTGTGAGCCGCTTTCCCAGCTGCCCACCTCTGCAGGGGCCCTGGGCAGGCCCGTAACTAGGGGTCCTAGTGCCTGGGGCAAGCAGCCCCAAAGGCACCCTCCCAGGCCCTGATCTGGGGCCCATCTGTACAGCAGTGGGGAGGGAGGGTGTGACCCTTCCCTGCCACTGCCAGGGCTGGCAACAGGGCTACCTTCCCCTGCCACGACGATGGGGAGAAAGGAACTCCTACTGCTGGCTCTGGCCGCAGCGGGGAAGTGATCCCCCCAGCCAACTCTGGCCGTGGCAGGGGGAAGCGATCCCCTGCTGTAGCCGGAGCCGGCAGGTGGGATTGTTTACCTGCCGTAACCAGAGGTGGCAGGGGCGATCACTTCCCCACGGCGCCCTTTTAAATTTGCGCCCAGAGCAAAGCCCTGTTCGCCCCACCACCATGGTTATGGCCCTGGCCCTGGGCCAGCGCTTACGTATCAGAGTCATGATGTACTGCTTCTCTTAGCACATCAAGGGACAAATAAAACGATGGGGCGTGTGTCTGGGGAGGGCTCAGCGCATCTCTGCAGTGCAGGATCCTGGCCAGCACCTTCCCTGGCTTCGCTCACCAAGCCCACCAAGGAGCAGGCAGGCAACTACCAATGCTTCCTTGTCTCCTCCCACCAGCGCCCCAAAGGAATCAGCCCCTCTTCTGCTCCACTCTGCTCCCCAGGAGGCTGCCTGGCCCGCACACCGCCAGTGGGTGAGATCTGTGAGGCTCCGCTCCTGCCACCTGCAGTGAGTTTGAAAAAGTCTCCCCTCTGCCCTCTGCCTGTCCCACATAAACTTCAGCATCCTGGCTGGGTGGGTGGGCAGCTGCGGGCCATGGTCCCTACTGAGCAGCTCCTTGGTGTCTTTTTCGCAGGTGCTTGTGGCTGGAGCAGAAGATTTAGTTTTATCGATTCACTTAGTGCTCCCTGCCCTGTGTGTGCGCATGGGAGCCTGGCTTTCCATGGCAGGCTCTAGTCAGATGGAACACTGTGTTCTGGCTCGTTGTGCTTTTTTAGGGCCCCCAGAAGGCTGGCCCCTAAAATTTCTGGGCTCTGGAACAACGTTCTGGTGCATTCCCCTTTATTTTAACCCTTGACATACATGCTGGGTTTTAATAAAGCCTTCCACTATAGCTAAAAGATTTAGTAGCCTTAGGCAAGCCAGAACTGTGATTGAATTTCCTTGCTCGCAAGAGAATGTGCCACTCTGGGTTGAGTGATCTTTGCTTCATATCCCACCTATTTCCCTTCTAGGCACTGAGATGGGTCAGACAGCCTGGGTTAGGGAGAGATTATATAGCTCCTAAGCCCCTTGGGGCAGGGATCCTCTCTTTGTCAGGTGTTTGTACAGCACGTAGGACAATGGGGGCATGTCCTGCAACAGGGCCTGCTAGCTGCTACTGCAAATGCTAAGTGAGAATGGTGAGCTGCCAGGACAGCAGTTCAGAGCATTGAACTTACAACTAAGTTGTCAGTCTGTGATAGGCAGTGGTCAGTTCTGTATTTTTCACAGAGGAAGCAATGCAGTCTAATGGCAAGAGAGAAGAGCTATCTTCCCCTCTTGACAGCTGGAGGAACTGAGGGATGAGAATTGGATGTCCAGGGCAAATTGTGGCTGGGGCCAGATTGGGTAAAACCCTTGCAGGAAGGAAGAGGAGGAGTGGAGCTGGGGATTGGACTGCTGGGGGACTGGATCTTCGTGGTGGGGAGGGCAGCCGGAGCTGGCAGAGATAACTGGGTGGAAATGCTCTGGCTACAGAGGAGGAGGTTGTTGAAGCTTTACTTTAATTAGCCGAGTTGTAAGCTCTGAGGCCTTGTGATTTTGGCTAGACGGTTGTAGCCACATTAGGAGAGATGCAGGCATGAGTAAGAAGCATGTGATCACATCTTCACATTCCTGAAATCACATCAAGACAATGTCATAGTGGGCTGGTGTTCCCTACCAGTGCCAGATAAAGAAACAGATCTGAAGATGTTTGAAGAAAAATTTGTTTAAGATCATTGGGTCTGGCAAGGAATTGCCGGTCAACAGCTGTGGTTATAAAACCCATCCTTCCTATTCCTTTGTCTGTGTTTTACTAAAAACCAACAGGGGAACACTTCAGTCTTCCTGATCACTCCTCTTCTGATCCATTCATAGCTGTAGTCAGACAAATGAATAACAAATCAAAGCTCCAAAGACAAACTGCAGGATTGGAATTCGTAGGTAGATTTGACACAATGAACTCACAGCTGAATAAAGACTATGGGTTCTGTTCCCATTACAACAGGTTATTTTGCTTTACTCTCCCCCCGCCACCTCCCTGCTAATTTCTGTATTCCACTGTTTGAGTCCTAACAACTGCTTCAATTTGCAGTTACAGTCTGATCTGATCCTATGACTTACATTTCCCTGCATTTATTTTGCTCCCATTCTGTGAGATCCCCATCTTCAAGTGTTGGACAAAGTGCAATTTTCTCCCATGAATGCTAATACAATAAATAAATTTGTTAGTCTTTAAGGGTGTGTCTACACTTACAATTTAGTTCGAATTAAGGAGGCTTAATTAAGTCCCGTGCATGGACATGATAGTTCGAATTAGGGTTTCTAGTGTGGCTGTGTTAATTCGAATTAACTTAATTTGAACTAATAATTATTAGTCCAAATTGATTAGTTCGAATTCAGTTAATTTGGACTAACCTTCTAAGTAAAGACATACCCTAAAAGTGCCACAGGACTCCTTGTTTGTGTTGCTGAACTAGACTAACACCGCTGTTCCTTTGGCAGTTCTCTATTGTTTAGCTGAACGATTTCTGCCTGATAGATTCTTTGACTGGGTCTGTCTGTTGCATAACTCAGTGTGCAATATTTAAATCAACTAAGGTGGTGGGATATGATTGGTTAAAAAGCTATTTTGTAATGGGCTAGGATGGGTGTTCTGTAGAACTCTAGTTTAAAATGATTACTTATGACAGGGGTTGACGAACTTTTGGGTGGCGGATGACAAGTTGCCCTACATGGCCCTCTCCCACAGTGCTGCATGGACCCAGAGTTCTGGCCAGTGTGTTCAACAGCCACAGTAGCAGGGTGGGGTGGGTTGCTGGGCAGTGGGTACCTAGGGGCAGGGGTTAAAGTTAGCAGGAACATCCCAGAACACAGTTCTGGAGCCCACAAGTCTGACAGACCAGAGTTCCTGGTCCAGACTCTAGAATCTAGAAAAATCAGACCCCGACTTGCAAGAAGGGGGCCTGGACAATACAGGAAGGGGGCCAGATTAGGAAGGTTCCAAGGCCCCTCAAATTATACTTGAACCACTGGCTGGGGGGTGGAGTAGACAGGACCTTCTCTGAGGAGCCACCCCCACTGACAGCCCCAGCAGTTGCCTCTCCCAGGTGGGTCCAGCAGTGCCCTGGCCAGAACCGATGCAAAGCAGGCGGGGCAGAGGGGGAAAAGCCACCATGTGGCTCTTGGCCAGGGGCAGTGGCAGGTTGACTTGTCCCCTCGGCCTCCTGTCCTCTCCTCCTCCAAACTGGGCACATTTGAGGAGCCACAGAGACCACAGCTCTTCAGGGGCAAGGCTGCCTTCCCTGCCTGCTTGCGCTGGCTCTGGCCAGGGCACCACTGAGTCCACATGGGAGGGGGTTGGGACTGGAACGGGAGAGCACCTGCCACGTGACCCTGTGGGAACTGAGAGTGGTGTGGCGTGCCACTCAGAATCCTCATGCATGCCATCTTTGGCACACATGGCACAGGCTGCCGAGCCCTAGGTTACATTACAGCTAAGCAGGACCGAAGTTGTATCTATATAACTTGAAATCCAAAAGGAAGTTCTCTGGAACCTATCTCCAGGATGCAACCCAAGGTCAGAGCTGCCCGACCTCAGCACCCTGCCAGCTGCTTTTACAGAAGCCAGAGTCTCCAGATGATCTCATTGACCACCAGTAGAAGTTTGCCTTCTTGGGAGTGGTGAACACTGTGTTAGCATGTGTATTCTGTTTTGGTAATTGGTAATAAAGAGAGAATAAGGATATTCCTTTGCTGGTGAAAGGCCCCACAAGGCCACAGAAAATTATGTGTGAACAGTTCTCCATTGTTGATATTCTTTATATACCCACAAATGACGGTCAACAGAATATATAACTCCTTGTTTTGGTTAGTGGGTACCACAGAATACATCAGGGGCCACATGAGGACTAGTATGTTACCCCGAGGGTCGCACCACTGAAACCTTTTCATACAATGATATTGCAAATATCGACAACTATAGTGTCATTGCAAGCCATAGGAAATAACTTTAGGGGCCACATGTGGCCCATGGGCTGCAAGTTTGAGACCACTGGAATACATCAATAGTGAGGTTGGCGTATATTGTTATTATTACATATGCTTGTAGGACCAATTGGTCTGTACTCAGTGTAAAGTTTACCAGTCTTCCCCATGCCATTAATTGTCTCTCCACTTCGGTAACATTTTTTATCAACAACTTTTTTTTTTCAAAGGCAAGGTTTCTTGCATTCCTTTCTGGATTCTTTGAATAACCGATTGATGACATATTTCCTGGTCTGTGTGCAGGCTAGTGCTAAGGATACATTTTCTTGCATTGTTCCAAAGGGGCAGCCATGTTAGTCTAGTTCAGCATAAAAAGCAAGGAGTCCTGTGGCACTTAAGGACTAACAGATTTGTTTATTGCATGAGCTTTCATGGGAGAAAATCCCACTTCATCATACACTCTGAAGAACGTCATGCAATAAAGCTCGTGATAAATAAATCTGTTGGTCTTTTAAGTGCCACAGGACTTCTTGCTTTTTTCATTTTCTTACATTGTATCTCAAGTCCCTGCTAAAAGAATCACATTTTCATCTTGCTGTTGCCATGCTGTCAGTACATTAGAAAGTAATTGTTACCCCTTTTCTAATTTTGGCAAGAATGCACTGATGGGCTTTCCCAATGTTTGTATTTCAGCTGTAATAATTTAGCAAAGCCAACAGGAGTGGGAGGGTGAGGGTCTGTGGCCCGCATTGTTCAGGAGGTCAGACTGGTTCCAGTGAGGTAGTTGTGTTAGTGAAACAAACAAGGAGTCCTTTGGCACGTCTAAGACTAAAAAAATTATTTAATGCATGAGCGTTTGTGGGTATAATCCCACTTCATCAGATAGACAAAATGGAAATTGCAGTGTGTTACATGCAAAGAAGGCTGAGTCACAAGGTAGTTTTTTAGTCTGTTTTAGCAAATCGAACAAGTTGTTTTGAATCAAACAGTGTCCATGTAGCCTTTGGAGAACAAAAGAGAAGGTGCTAATGTTAAAAGAGGTCAAATTACCTGATGTAATGATTTAGTCATTCAAAGTCTAGTCAGATTGACGGTGATGGTGTAAAATTTGCATATGAATTCCAGCTCTGCAGTTTCACATTCAAGTGTGGTTTTGAAGTATTTTTGCTGACGTATAACACTTCCCTTTCTCTCTTGTCACTCTGGGCTAGTCATTCTGCCAGGTTGATAGGCACCCTTTCTTACAGAAGACACAGATATTCTACTGTTATTACTGTGTTAGATTCCACCCACTCGGGCCAAACAATCTTCGGTTTCCCATATATTCTTCATCAATCTATTACTCCCACACTAAGGCAACCCACTCTTGACATATCTGGGTTATGTGTGTAAAGATCAAAAGTTACAAGAGAGAAACTAATGTTTTTATGTTAAAGCCAAGGGGATCCAAAGGTGTATGTTTAATTATGTGAAGGAAGAAGCTGCGTTTGTACTGGAAGTCATTGTTTGATGGTAGCAGTAGATAATAAATTGTGTTTTATGACTTATTTAATAGATGTTTTTGCAGTATTCTCAAAGCCACCTGGGGGGGGGGCACAGGGGCAACTTGCCCCAGGCCCCAATAAGAAGGGGGCCCCCTGCCTTAGCCTCTGTCTCAGCTTCTGATTCTATATGTCCTGGGGAACATTGGGGCTGGGTAAACCAAGAGGGGCTTGGTAATTGGGAAGGTGGCCAGAGTGAGCTGAGATGGGGGGACCTGGGAGTGGGCAGAGGTGGTATGAGTTGTATGTATGTAACAGTAAGGGCCCCTCACATCAAATCTGCCCCAGGCTCCCTAAGTCCTCTGGGGGGCCCTGAGTATTCCAAGGATTATTATTTGTGATTTTGAATACTATTTGCCTGGATAGACTGTAAAGTACCTGAAGTTTGAACCACAGTTGGATTACAATGTAACACCTGTAATCTTAGGGTATGTCTACACTGGGCAATCTATTAAATCAACCTAACAAGGTCAACTTTAAATTGACTTAAAGTTGACCTTGTTAAGTTGAACTAGAGAGTCCACACTGAAAATTCCTGTCGACTGCCTGTGTCCACACTGGCAGGTGGTAGGTCAAAGAAGGAGTGGTGTGGGGAGGGGCCCTGGAAGCCAGTTAGGTCCACTTAAGGGCTTTCCCCATCTACATTGGCTTAAGTCAACTTAATAAGGTTCACCTGAGCATTAAGTCAACCTTAAGAGGTGGTGTTATTAAGGCAACTTAAGGAAACTCTTAAGTCGACTTCATAAAAGCCCAGTGTGGCCGCAGGAGTCTGTAGGTCAACTTAATCTTCCTTAAGTCAACCAAAGGCTCCAGTGTAGATGTACTCTTAGGGATGAATTTGACCTGGATAAGAAAATTATTGGGTCCATCTTATTGTTATAGTCACATTTGAAATGTCTCGTACAGACAGAAGAGCAGATATGTGTTGAAGTTCAACAAGGTAATACGGAAATTACTCACTAGCAACTAGCAAGACAACAGATTTGGTGAAAAACACCATTAGGGTGAAATGAACAAGGAGACCTGTGGCACTTCAAATATTTAAGTGCCACGGGACTCTTTGTTTGTTTTACTGAACTAGACTAACATGGCAGCCCCTTTGAAATTATTCTGCATTGGCTGCACAGGGCACTTGCTGCAACTGATATGCTAAATTTAATGGTTCACTCTATTGTGGTGATCACCAGAATTTAACTAGCTCTATAAGTAAGCATAACAGCTTTGGCTTGCTGGATGAAGAGAACTGTTTGGAGAATTCAAGAAGTTGACACACAAAGTCAAATAAAGCCCTTGTTAATTATACTGAGGAGGCAAGCCCAAGCTCAGCAGGTCCGAGTATTGGACTTCTATAACAGCAAAGGTAGCTTTGGTAAAAGCATCATCGGGGGTGGGTGGGGGGGACTGGAAGGGCTGAGGCTTTGGTTTTGTTTTTCCTTGGGCTAAGTAGCAGCCATATTAGGAGAGACAGCAGCCATGAGCAAAGCTGTAGGTGGTCATGTCCTTACATCCCATCTAAATTAAATCAGTGTAATATCAGGCCGTTAAGTTGTTTCTGTCCTTGATAGAACCTACCATCAAGAAACAGATCTTAAGATGATTAACGAAAACTTGGTTTGACAGCATTCTGATAGGCAAGGAATCATTTATCAACAGTTACGGTAAAATCTAACTGTTTTCTCATGTGATTCCCAATTCTCTATTTTTTATATGTTTGACTTCAGTTTGGTTCCTTGATTGATTCAGTCTGTTGCGAAATTAACAGTGCCAATAGTTAGATCAACTGAGGTGGTGGGATACAATTGGTTAAAAGACCTTTTGTTTTGTAATGGGCAGGGATGGAAGTTTTGTAATAATTTAATTTAAAATGATTGGTTCAGGTACAGCTGAGCAGGACCCAAGTTTTAACTATGTAACTGGGATCCAAAAGAAAATTCTTTGGAACCTAACTCCAGGATATAGCTCATGATCAGAGCTGCTAGAGACACCCCAACCGTACTGTGCAGAAGCTGGAGTCCCCAGATGACCTGATCCTGAATGGACACCAAGCGAAGTTTGTGTCTCTTATTGGGAATGGTGAGCATTGTAGCTTTAGCACATGTATTCTGTTTTGATGCTTTCTAATACAGACTAAGGATATTTCTGTGTAAAGGTACTGACAAAACACCTTGCAGGCCCACAGAAAATAGTGCCCAGAGCCCCATGAACTGGGAATGACTAACCCTGAACACGAGAGTGTCAATTGGATAAGGATAGGTGCTTTTCTCCTAAAGCCCTATGGGCTGGGAAACAATGGGCATGCCCTAACTAGTTATGCTTTGAGCCCTATGGATTGGAGTAAAGGTGGTTGCCCTGAAGTGCAGATAACAAAGTAAAGCTCCACATTCACTCAAGGGCACTTCTCTGTGTGTCTGTAATGGAAATTTGGTGCCATCTGTTACTAGTGAGTGGGATGCTGCCTTGCACATGCAAACGGAGCTGCATTCCCCCTCAACCAGGATACACTCCTCTACTCCGGCCACTCCCCCAGCAAGCCCTTTGCCCCACTTCAGCCAGGCCCCCAGCCCCAGCAGATAGACATTTAACCCCTGCCTCTGCATCCCCAGCCCCTCGCCACAGTTTGCCCTTACAACAGTGGATAATGTGCAGAGATTGGCTTACAGAATCAACACGGTGTGTGATCCTCTAGTTCTGTAGTACTCCATTGCCATAGCTGTGATTTACCCACCACCTTGGTGCATGGCAGTGGTAAGATCAACATTAGGATTCAAGATCTGCTGCCTGCTGAGCCTCCAGGCCTGCAGAAGGACCCTTTCCAACCATGCATCTGAAGCAGTGAGGGTGTCCTTCACAGTGCGTCCTTATTCTATATCGTGTGGGCCAGGGCACAGCAAGAAGCGTGTGTGTGTGTGTTTTTATTTTTTTGGTAGGGCTTGTGGTTGACATGGGTGGGCAGGCCAAAAACAAGTGTTCCTGAACTTCCTGCTTCTAATCAGTGACCAGAAGCAGAAAGTTTGGCTGTCCAACACTCCAGTTACTAAAATAGCAGATGGAGAGTATCGGCATCAGAACGTCCACGACTGAGTGGGTGGGCCATGGCCCTCCCAGGCCCACACATAGCTAAATCCCTGTTGTAGACTGTTACAATGCTCAGCTGAGCTGTAAACACAGCAACACAGGCCATGCTTCCCTGAATAGGCTTAGCAAAATTTAGTTTTAATTTGTTAAAATAATTTCAACAGCTATCACTCAGCCTTTGGGCTAAGATTATGTGCAAAAGTTAGATAAATAATAGCGATGTTTGCTTAGGATGATTACTCATACGACAAATAAATGCGTTAGTCCTTAAAAGTGCCACGGGACTCCTTTTGTTTTATTTAGCAGCAGTTATTTTTATTTGTGGCTATTTTGTTACCAGAATTCAGGTACCAGGACTGTCTTGGTGCCGTCAGAGCCAATAACCACACCAAGGGTGAAAAGGTATTTGCTTTATTGCATTTGTGATCACAAATGGGTCCCCTGAATAAAGACAGAGAGACCCCGATTACAGCAAGAGTTTAGCCTTTTATATTCAGTTATATGTAATAAGCCATATAAGGTTACAGACAAAGAAATGATACATAATTGGCTAAAAGAAATTAAGGGGAGGTAACGGATTTTTAGGGAGACGGGAAGTTATGGGAGTTCGCAGAAAAAGGGAAGTAAGGGGGGTTTCGTTAGTGCCTGTCTGGTAAACAACATGATGTTTTTATCTAAAGGAAATGATTTCATGCTACAGCTTACAGGGTTCAGCACTATATGTCAGCTTTCAGCTTATAGAGTTCAGTACCATAGATCAGCTTACAATTTCCCTTTCTTTAGTTCTGCAGAATGACTGGTTTTAAGCATATTTTTTAATTTCGGATCCATCAAAACGTCTACACTGGCAGGAAATTCTGGGCAGGGCAGCTGGGGCCATAATAATTTAATGGCAAGCAATGAGGCGTGTCAGAAAGTTAAAGATTTACGCCCACAGAAGTGCCAAGTGTCCAGAGCAGGGCAAACACATAAAGGAAAGAGCCTCAGCTCAAGCGGGGAGTAGTGCTCAGGCAGCATTTCTCTCCTGCGGGCCAGTTCTGGTAATTTGGGTGGTTGCAGGGTGAAATTGAAGCCTGAGCACGTGCAGCACCAGGGGCTGCAGCCAGACCACAGAGTGGGGGAGGGGGCCAGCCTCACTCCGGCCAGTAGCTGCGGGCGGCGCTGTGATTGGTCCGCTGCGGGCCAGGGGGCGGGGCAGGCTGAGAGCTCCACCACTAGGGGGAGCCGGACTCTCAGCTTCGCCTCCCCGTCGCGCGCCCGCCCCGCTCCGCCGCTGCCTCTCAACCGACCCTGCTGAGAAGGCGGGCCCGCACGAGAGCCAATGAGAGAACAGCTAGCCCGGAACCCGGGAATGCGGAAGGCGCCATTGGCTGATCTCCCCCCCCGGGAGGCGGGCGGAAGGGCGGTGAGCCAATGGCGGAGAGCGGCGGGGTTAGGCTGCGCCGGGCGGGCTGAGGAGAAGGAAGCTGCGGGGCAGGTACCGCCGGGCGCCGCCGGCCTGGGCTCGCCCCTCTCCCCGCTAGGGCCGGGACCGACTGGCCTGGGCTGGGGCTCGCCTCGCCCCTCCCCCACGCGGCTCCACTCCCCCCAGGCCCCTCCCCCCGCGGGCCCCCCGGCCTCGCCCCTCCCCCCAGGGCCCTCGGCCGCGGGGGGGGCGGGCGGGCTGAGGCCGGGCTCAGCTCACGACATGTCCCTGCCCCCCACTGCCGGCCCGGCCTCCGCCTGAGCCCGCGGCCCTGCCCTGAGCGCTTGGGGCCCCCGGGCGCCGGACTCCCCCGCACCCACCATGGCGGGGGCCATAGCCTCGCGCATGAGCTTCAGCTCGCTGAAGAGAAAACAGCCGAAAACCTTCACCGTGCGGATCGTCACCATGGACGCCGAGATGGAGTTCAACTGCGAGGTACGGCGCGCGCGGCGCCTGCCGGGAGCTGCTGGCGCCCAGGAACGGGGGTGTTTCCACGGTGCCTGTTGTGCCCAATCACCCGCTCACGCCATGGTGATCCGGCCGCGGCTGGCTGCAGAAACGCGCCCGCTTCTGGGGTGGTGTCGTGGCAGCGGTTGGGCGACACGGGGCAGCGCTGCGCGCTGGTTGAGGGCAGGCCCTGAGGTTGAACGCTGCGATGGTCTGACTCCTGCGGGCTTGAGGGAGGCATAATGTAGTGACCTAAGTAGGAATTTCATCAGGATGCCTTGGTCGGCATGCCCTGGTGGATAGCTCAACGTGAACTTTGATGAACAAAAACGGTCTTCCCGCCATCTAACGGATGCTACTTCCAGTAGTGCAAATGGCCCTTGGCGTTAGCATCCCGTTCGGGCTTTTGTTTACTGAATCAGAGAGAAAAGTGCTCTCTGTTGAGTCCACTTCCTGCTCTACCTCTGATTTTCATGTGCACTGGCAGTGGGGAGCTGCTAGCTAAATACAGACCCTGCATAAGCACTTTTAAAGACTGACAGATTTGTGCACGGGTGGCTAAACTTATGGAACTCAAGAGCCGTACAAGTCAATTATTAAACCTCCAAGAACTGCACTGAGGCACACAGCCGTATACTTTTACCTGCTCTAAAATTATTTAAAAAATTAATTGTATGCTTTAATTTTCTTGTAGAAAGAAGGCAAACGTTGATCCTGCTAATGTCAGGTTCTAATAGTTACTTAAAGTTACCATGAAAACTAGACTTATACAGTAAAAACTTAGCCATCACTCGGGATAGAAGACTGCAGGTTAGTGGTGAGTTTTTAAAACCTGGGTGGTAACTTGTCAACACGGTACATAAAAGCTCTCTCAGGTGTTGATCTCTAAGTATTGCACGATGTTTCAATTTCACAGATTTCATTGTGGAATGCAGTGCTTCACAGCAGTAAGTTGTGCCAAAAATTGAAAGTAATTTACATTCAATTTTAAATAGTCTGTTTTCTTCTTCGTATTTTTGTTTCTTATTATTCGATGTCATGTTTAGAAAGACTTGTAAAACACGATTTTATTTTAACAGGAAGTAAACTGCATTAGGGCATATGAGAAAATCTAAATACGCCAGGCTTCTCCTCACCGTGCTCTTCTGGGAACCACACTTTTTCATTTGAGAGCCACATGCGGCTCGCGAGCCAGAGTTTGGCCACACCTGGTTTATTGCATAAGCTTTCAAGGTTTCGTTTCTTCAGATGCATAAAGTGGATGGATGCTTTCCATTTCATGCATCTGATGAAGTGGGATTGTGCCCACGAAAGCTCATGCGTTAACCAAATTTGTTAGTCTTGAAAAGTGCCACAGAACTCCTTTGTTTTGCAGAAATAGACTAACACGGCTACTACTTTGGAACTTGAGACTCTTCATAATTCCTCTTGAGAGATGAATGTGTTTGGAATAGTCATGGCTCCAGTTTGTTTGTCTCTACTCATGGCCACCTTCTTCTGTTCTGGGAAGCTCTGTTTGTGAATGGGGCTGTTTTTTGCATGCCTGCATTGTACAGGCATTAGAAGATGACAGGGAGGCTGTCAAAGACTCCAGTGTAATTTCTTATCCAAAAAGTGTGTTTTGGGAGATAAATTGTGTGACTATGAAGCACTTGCAAAGTTCCAGAGGGGCAGCCGTGTTAGTCTAGTCCAGCAAAAAACCCAAGGAGTCCTGTGGCACTTAAAGACTAACAGACTGGTTTTTCGCAAGAGCTTTCGTGGGAGAAAATCCCACTTTGTCGGATGCTTTGAAGATGAGGGAATTTGCAGAACTTACAGAAGCACTTGTGTCTCTGTGCAGGAGGTTCCTAGGTGCTGTGCTGTGTTGTAGGTGAGGGGGTGCAGTCAGGTCTCATTGTGGCTGGTTCCAGGGTGCTGTGCTGTTATGTAGAAGAAGGGAAGTCGTGTCTTGACATAGAAGGTGCCTGGGTGCAATTTGCTGGTGACTTCAGCCAGCATAGAAGATGGGCTCATATCAGACGTCTGCTGGAATATGGTATAGCATCTGTAAGCAAAGGAATTGGGGTGGGATTAAAAATGATAAAAAAGCCCTCATTTGTGGATATTCTGTGTATAGTAAGTAGAAAGCTATGAACAAATAAGATTTGAGACAGTGAGGTTTTTCAATGGTTTGAAGTGGTTTTTGGGTGATGTTAAAGGCTATACTTTGAATGATCATCTAGTATCCAAATGCATTTGGCCATTCACCTTCATTATCTCCCCCAGGAGTGCTGTCTTTGATATGAAAATGCAACCGATTAGCTGCTTTGATCTTACCAGCTGGCAGAGGACAGATTCTGGGGATCCAATTCTGCAATGAGCACAGCAGGAGTAGTAATTTGTCCAGCTGTTGCCCTTCTTAGTTGGCATTACAGCTGTATAGTCTGCTCATGATGCAATTCAAAACACAAGCGGGATAAGGTATCCAAAGCGGTGTCCAGAAATAGAGACCAACCAAGGCTTTGAATTTCTTGAGTGTCTTCACACCATGACGGGGCCTGTGGGCATTACTGCAATATCAATAACTAATTCCCAGGGAAAAAAGGTAGTTAAACTGGAGTCCTAAGAACATACAATATCCAGGCACTTGCTACTTGGAGAGTTATGGAAATAATGTAGGGGGGGATTTGGAGGTTCCATCAGAAAAATCCAGGAGCAATGCTCTGATGCAACGTGTCTACTTCCTCACCTCCTGGAAGGGGTGAGTGAGAGAGTCCTGGCAGCTTGCTGTCTCCAGAATTGGTTGGGGCCCCCATCTAGTTTATTGGTTTATAGCTAGAAGGGGTCTAGTTATAGTTCAAGCTTCCTACCAGTACTCATGAATGGTTGCCGCTGCTTGTGGAGGCCATTCTGCTGTAGGCATTCTCAACGCGCTTACCTCTTGTGTTGAAGTGCTTTTTTTGTTCTCAGAAGGCATTTCTAATATACTGCCTTGGGGGAAGTGAGCTGAGACCTCCCCCAGCTGAGCACTTGAGAGAGGAAAGACACTGCTTAAAACTCTTGTTTGTTAAAGACCATCTCCTTTTAAATTCAAATGCTTGATGAATCTCATTGCTGAAGATTCAGCTGTTCTACCCCTTAAGTTGAGGTGTGAGAACTTTATGTTTTCTGGTTCTCCAAGAAGACCCTCAGGAAAAAAAAGAAGAGAGAACTTAATATTGCTTTCTTTTTTTAAGAAAAAGTAGCTCATTCCCTAGTTAAAAAGGCCACTTTTCAGGACTTCTTTATCCAACATAGCCAACCTGGCCTCGTACAACTAAAAATAGTTGAATGGATTCTTTCCACATGTTCTTAAATAAATACATCATGGTTCAGTTAAGATAAAGCATGGGGAAAAAAGAGAGTTTTTAATAAGTTATAAATGTGGGGGAAGGTTGTTGTAACTCATTTATTTTGCAACTATAACTGTAGAGTATTTGCTACCAAGCAGCCACTGAATTGGCTTTTGTAGAGCTTAGGTTTAAACTAGATCATGCATATAAGTGAACAGGGCTGCCATAGAATGACTGACTGAATATCCCTGTGACAATGATAAACAGGTCTTCAAATCTTGTATGGCTTATTTGTTCTTTCTACTAGCTGAAGATTGTTCAGGAAGCTGTCTAGGATAAAAGGGTTTTATTGTGGCTTTCTCTTCCTGTTCCATCTGTTGTTTCTTCAGTATTTCCAGTTTTTAGCTGTAGCTCTAAATAGTTCATAAACACTTATTTTCTTCATGGTTGATGTTTAACCCCTGTAAGTCTAGTTCATTATATCACTGTGTTTTTCAACAATCAGGTGGACTTCTAAGCTGTACATTTTGGGGTATTAGGAAGCTGATGATACCTTACACTTAAAAAACCCACAACTTTTTCCAAGTAGTTTAATAAAAGCAAGTCATGAGTCTGCTGCAGCTCCATTTACTGCAAGGGTGAATTTGGCCTTGTGTGTTTTTAGAGGTGGTAAAATGTCATAAATGGTCCTGGAGAATGGAATTCTCAATTCCCAGAAGAAGTAGGGAAGCCGATAATAGACCAGGGGTCAGCAACCTTTGCTGTCCCCAGTGCCAACCCTGCCCAACGCACCCTCAGCAGGTGCCAGAGGCAGGGCCAAAAGGAGGTGGAGCTAGGCCTTTGGTTTGGCCTTCTGGCTCCAGGGTTGGAGCTGGCTCTGGGCAGGCTGACCCGCCTTGCTCCCCTCCAGCCGAGTCCGGCAGGGGTCAGGAGCCCCGCAAGCTACAGCTTCTTTGTCGCTGCTGGCCACGCTTCCCGGTGGGGAAGTGCAGCCAGTGGGGGCTTGGGAATGTGGCGTGTCACCCTTGCCGCCAAGGCTGTGCAGCACTGAGGGGAGCGGGGCCAGCAGGGGAGCCTGAGCAGTGCCGCATGCCACTCAGGCTCATCCCGCTTGCCATTTTTGGCCTGGGTGCTGGAGGTTGCCAATGCCTGTAATAGACCATACCAGTGCAAACTTCCCTCACCTGTAAAACAAGCAAGGAATCCTGTGGCACTTTTAAAGACTAACAAATTTATTTATCTCATGAGTTTTCCTGGGGGAAGATCCCACTTCATGTCCCACAACAGCTCATGCAATAAATAAATTTTTAGTTTTTAAAAGTGCCACAGGACTCCTTGTTTGTTTTGCTGAACTAGACTAACATGGCTGCCTCTTTGGAACTTCCCCCACCCGTGTGGCTTAGACTTGTTCCAGAGGGCACCCTTTCCCCTTTAGAGACAAATCCGGAGTTGTCTTCACATCCCAGGCAATTGTTCTCTCCCAGTTTAAAAGTTAGTTAATGCCATACGTAGAGGCTTTCTTTGACTTGAAAACCTGGCACTTTTTATAAGCTGTAATGTATTTGTCAGATGATGACAATGTTAGTTGGATTTGAACTGGCAAATACTGCAGGTGGACTTCTATCTTCTGTCCAGAAAGCACACTGAGAAACTGACAGGAATTGTCAGTGCTGCCCTAGAAGCAGGACCTGCAGAAACAGCTGTGGTCCTTTTGATGTTGTTGGGGAACCCTAGCTTTGTGGGGAAAAAAGAAGTGAAGGGAAATAACTTGCACATCAGATTTTGTGTTCCACCGTGCTCCCTTACTCTGCAGGCTAGAAGCAAGGTATAGGGATTATATTTTGCTGCAGGGCTTTGATAATTATCCACCAATAGAAAAGGCAGTCAGAGGCTCAAATTGCAGCAGAGGATGGGGAATCCTGGAATCAACCCTGAAAAGAGAGTTGTGCAGAGAGAATGAATGGCCATGTTTGTCCTGGAACACCTTTCTGCTCACCTCCACACAGCTGTATTGAAGAGTTTGTCTTCAGATTGGAGGGAAGATCTGGCCATTCATTTGTGCATCTTTGCACAAAAGCAACTCTTCTCTGAGCGCTGCTCACATTCGGTTACAGGTGTCTACATGCTGCAGCACGAGGTAGCTCGGAAAGTCTTTAGCCTTAGCCTCTAAGGTCAGGGCATGTGGCCAACCAGAAGCATTGCTGCCCCAGGGAAGAACCCGGGACACCAGCCTAGGCCCTGCCCCCTGGCTGCAGGCTACGTCCCCAGCCGGGGGCGGGGCGGGGAGCAGTAGCCACGGCCGTGCGGCCACATGCCTGAGGAAGGGGCTGGAAGTGGCCACTGCTGCTGTGGGCTACCGGGCCCCAGATCTCCGGCCGGATCTGGCCAGAGACCAGGAAAGGCAAGGGCCTGGCAGGACCCGGGGTACTGGCACTGGCATTCGGGGCACAGGCCCCATGTGCCAGGTGCCAGTGACGCCCCTGTAGCCAACACCTCCTCTGTGCCGCGACTGCGGCTATATAGGTGACCGTGACCCTGACCCTCCCAGTTCCTGTTTTCCACTCTCAGTGACGATTTTGGATCAGCCAAAATTTGTGCAAGCAAGTGCCTGTCTTTTCACGCGAAAATTAAAATGCCAGGGTTTAAACCATGTCCAGCCCGTTCCAGAGCTTTTCCTCTCGACGATCCTCACAAGAAATGCCTCGCATGCCTGGGTGAGTCAGCACCTTGCTTCGAACTGCTCCATTTGCCAGCTCTTTAAATGGAGGACTCTCAAGGAAAGAGAGTGGCACCTATGTACTCTTAGTGAGAGCAGTGAGCCCACCTCGGATGCCGCCCAAGCCGCGAGCACTCTGCTGGTGCACTGAGTAGCTCCTGCACGGTATCCTCGGCACTGCCCTCCAGTGCAGAATCCAAAGCCCCAGTCGGCTTCCTCTTCGGTACTGCCGTGGCACCGCTCACCTCAGTCGCCGAGCCTTCCCTCTGCCGAACCGGCATTGAAGCCATCTTTGGTACCGTTGACACCACAGGCCCCCATAAATACGCCGTTGGCCTCCTCTTCAGTACAGCCACGGCACCGCTCACCTCAATCACTGAACCTCCCCTCCGGTCAATTGGGATCGGGACTGTCCTTGGTACCATCGATGCCACGGGCCCCTGTGAAGTCTGGCAAAAAAGGCCAAGTCCAAAATGGCGCAGCCCTCAGCACCCACAAAGTGGTCGACACAGGAATTGCTGCTGCCTTCGAGCCCGGTTGTGGAGAAGTGGGAACCCTCTGCTAGATTAGTCAGGGAAGACACGGGTGTTGATCCTCTATCTTTTCTATTTGGGTGATGGGACACAGGTGGGTGATATGAGGTAGAGCCACTAGGGGGCAGGGGGGTAGTGTTTAGGGAGCCTGTACCTGGGACCCCCCCCCCGCTGGTCACACTGGATTCAACTGGTTGGGCCAGGGGGCGGAGAGGTGGGCAGAGCTAGGAGGGGAACAAAGGACCGGGGGGAAGGAGGGAGAAAAGGGAAAATGGGGGTCCAAGAGACAGGACCCTGCCCTGGGGTGTAGCCCTAATCCCCTGGGGGTTTCATTTGTGGTTGTTCTGAGGATGCTGATACCAACTGTCCTTGCTGCTGTATGAACTGGTTTGCTAATAAACCCTCTGATTGCCACACTGGCTGAGTCTCGCTGCTGATTGGGACAATTGGGACCCTCCTGGGGGGAGGAAATCCCCTCCAAGGGAGACCGGACAGAGCAAGGATCTGACCTTCTGAGCCTGGAGTTGGGGGCTGGCTGCACGGAGCGTGGAGACCTGAGGTGCTGGACAGGAGGAGACTCCACTGTGGCAGAGACCTGACTGGCTGTGGACAGAGGGGATCCAGGAGGCTTGTCTGGGGTCTCCATCACACCGGTACCATCCAGTCCTTCTCTGGCACCGCAGAACGGGGCTGACAACTGCTCCGAGGCGCCTTCCTCTCACTGCTCGTCTTGTGAACTTTTGGTACTGTGCACACAGGGCTCTGCAGGACAGAGGTGCGGCTCCTCATCCTCATCATCGCCGGCCTCTGCCTGCTCCTCTGTCTCTTCCAAGCTGGCCTTGGGAGATGGGGAACGGCCCAGCAAATGATGCGGTAAGCACTCCCCAATGCCCAGGCCACGGAGCAAGACATCTTCTTCGGCCCCATGATGCTCACCGAGGCCCAAGTCCTCCGGTACCACCAAGGCCCTTCAGCCAGGCTGGGGCTGCTCTCCCCTGTGCCAGACTGTGCCCAGAGCTCCCTTCAACGACTGGTCGCATGATTGGCTAGCCGTGATGGCCAACAACAGCCCAACTTCACGGCACCGTTCAGGACCATCTCCACCCTGGACTCCGGACTCTTTGGACCTTTCTGATGACGAGCCTGATCCTGACTCAACTCAGTGTAGTAGATCTCAGGCCCCTTTGTCCTCTTCCCCGGATGAATACACCTTTGAAAGACCTCTAGCCTATAACAAGGATTCCCGTGCCCAGCAGGATTTGATCTGCTGCACGGTGACAAACTTGAATGTAGAACGGAGGGTAGTCCAGGAGGAAAAAAACCCCCTCTTTGATGTGGGGGACAATGTCCCACCCACCAAGGTATCTGTCCCCCTACGCGAAGGAGTGTACAGAATTGCAAGGGCATGATGGCAGACCCCTTCCTCAATTCCACCAATGTCAAAGGCAGCGGATCATAAATATCACGTTCCCCAAGACAAGTTTGCTTTCCTCTTCCATTACCCTACCCCAGGGTCCCTGGTCGTCGATGCAGTCAATCAAAAAGAGAGACAGGACGAACCGAGCTCCACTCCTGAAAACAAGGAGGCTAGAAAGCTCGACTTGTTGGGAGGGAAGGTCTATTCCACAGCAGCTCTACAGCTTTGCATCTCTAATCATGTAGCCCTTATGACTAGATATGCCTTCAAACTCTGGCAAGCCATGGAAGGCTACCGTGACCTCATCCCCAAGGATTGCCTATGAGACTTTGAGGCAATGATTGAATAAGGGGCATTGGTTTCCAAGGATGCCCTTATGGCCACTTGGGACATGTCTGTCACAGCCTCACACACCATGGCCTCATGCGTCGCTCTGCCTGGCTTCAGGGCTCGGGCTTGTCCCCACAAATACAGCTCATCATCGAAGACCTGCCATTTGAAGGCCCTGACCTATTCGCTGAGTCCACAGACGCCAAGCTTAAGGTATGAAGGACTCGACAGCCACCCTTTGATTGCTGGGTATATACACCCCATAACCTTCCAGGTGCTCCCTGAAACCGCATCAACTCCTCCAACAGCAGCTGCAACAACTCAAACAACAGATCCAGCTGCTAGCTTCTTTTCCTCGTTCTACCAATACCCCCAATGTCACTTTGGGGATGCAGACAAGGACAAAGCCCACTCAAGCAAGAATGGGAAGTCCCACGCTTCTCAGTCTTTCAGGCAGGGACAAGGTTCCAACCACTCGTCAGGAAGGAAGCAGCGCTTTTGATGGTTACCATGAGGGCAGTGAACCCACAGCCTCAACCCCAACCTTCACTAACTGTCAACACCGCTTCGCACACCACTGGGCCAATATTACAACTGACCAGTGGGTCCTTGAGATGGTAGAAAATGGGTACCGCATTCAGTTTCATTCAACTCCTCGGGTCAGAAAACTGCCCCCTTGACCAAGCCTCGGAAATCACAAACTGGATCACCTCCTCAAGATCGAGTGCGAGAAGCTCCTGTCTCTTGGGGCCATAGAGACGGTCCCAAAGCGGGAGTGGGGAAAAAGGGTTTTATCCCCGATACTTTCTGGTCCTCAAATCCAATGGGGACCTGAGACCCATTTTATATCTCAGAGCCATAAACAAACACACAAAGAAAATAAAGTTCCACATAGTTTCCCTGTCACAGATTGTCCCATCTCTGTCTCCCGGGGATTGGTTCGCAGCCCTCAGTCTCAAAGACGCTTACTTCCGTATCGCAATAGACCCCTGCCACAGACAGTACCTAAGATGTGGGGGGGGGGAATCACTTCCTATTTTCATTGCTCCCCTTCAGGCTCTTTCTGACCCCCAGGGTGTTCACAAAGTGAATGGCGCCAGTAGCGGCGTTCCTGCACCGGTGGGGCATCAAAATGGATAGTGAATGGCATCAAAGACTGCTACGGAAGGTCCAAGATGCCCCTTCCTGAGATGGTTAAAGCCTATTCTGCCAGGGCTCAAGCTCATCAGTGGCCTTCCTCACCAAGGTCCCAATCCAAGAGATCTGCAAGGCAACTGCATGGTCGTCGGTGCACACTTTCACGATGCACTACGCTATCACCCAACAAGCTAGAGAGGATGCCGCATTGGGCAGAGCCGTCCTCAGAGTGGGCAGATTGTAAGTCCTCCCACCATCCTTGGGTATGGCTAGCAGTCACCTGTCGCTGAATGATGTGAGCAGCGCTTGAAGAAGAATGGTGGGTTACTTACCAGTAACTGTCCTTCTTCGAGATGGGCTGCTCACATACATTCAGGCCCCTCTCACCATCCCCGCTAATGGAGTTGGCAAAGGTATAAGGGACTGGGAGGGAGAGGATCACGGTCACCTGTATAGCCATGGTCACGGCACAGAGGGGGGCATTGGCCGTATGCCCTGACCTGACAGGCTAAGGCTAAAGACTTTCTTAGCTACCATGCACTGTGGCATGTAGACACCTGTAACTGAATGTCTGTGAGCAGCCGATCTCAAAGAAGAACAGTTACTGGTAAGTAACCCACCATTCCTTTGTGCTGGTTGGTATGGGAGGAGCAAATGCCAGCAAGGCAATGGAGGGGGCGAGCTGCTTCAGTGTTCCTGCTATGGCTGCCAGCACAGGGACTCCTCTTCCTGATGACCATGGCAGACCTCTTGGGTGGAGAAGGCAGGTAGTTACTGCTTCCCAGCCTTCTGCCTTTGCACACCCATCCCCATATCTTTCTAACACTGCTGTTCACTCCCAGGACTGCTGGCCAATGCTCAGCTGCTCTGTTGCTACTGAAACTATGAAATATTGGGAAGGATTAGTTAGTAATTGCCTAGATTATGAGTTCTTATGGGCAAGAACAGTCTTTTAGTTTTGTTTGCACAGTCTGTGGACAGTGGGGCCCTGGTGTGTGACTGGGTCTCCTGGACATTACCACAATGCATGCAATAAAGGACTGGGCAATCGTGATGACAAAACCAGCTGGTACCTCCACAGTAGAAGAGGCATAACTTGGATCTCAATAACTTGTTGGGTCTGAGGAGAGGAGAATTTGAAGATTCAGAACCCACTTGGGAATGGAGCCCCTCTGGGCATCAGACTCGAGGGACGCAGGGGGCCTGAGCTATGGCCTTCATGGATAAACGAGCATGTGTTCTCCTAAGGAGCAAAAGGAGTATTGAGGAAAGAATCCCCTAACTCTACCCTGGGGAGTCCTGAAGAGGCAACCCTGTACCCTCCAATAGTTTTAAAGATTACCCTGGTTTTCACCCTGTATGCCCATGAGGAGCAGCGAAAGAGGCACCAAGTGGGGAGGGGCTTCCCCCGCAGATAGGAAAACCAGCAAGAGATAACAGGTGGCACAAGAAGAGGAAAGAGTATTCTTCAGCTCATGTTTTCCTCCCACTATTCCCCAGTGGCAGATGAGTGTGTGTCAAGGCCAGGGGTAGTCAGTGGTCCCTGCCTGAAAATAGGGCCAGCGGTCCATCAGCCAGCAAGGGAAGGTCCAGTGTCATTGCACACCTGGTGGGGCAGGGGGTATTCTCAGGAGGTCTCCCATCCTGCTACCTACCTGGCCTGATTATACATAGATTCCAACCTTGGGTGGAAGTAGGAGCCTCTCCACAGCGAGTGGAGCTGAAACAGGAGAAAGCTTCACTGACCAGGAATCAAACCCAGGCTATGGTGGTGAGAGCACTGTAGCCTGCCCACTAGACCATCAGGGAGACTGAATCAGGGCAGCGGTGTTATGGCCCTATGGGGTTGGAGGGCCAGCAAGGGGCCCTGAAGGGAGGAGACCCAAGTACTTAATCTGGAAAAATCATGGAGCAGCTTCTCAAAGAATCCATCCTGAAACACTTGGAGGAACGTAGAGTAATCAGGAACAGTCAGCATGGATTTACCAAGGGTAAATCATGCCTGACCAACCTCATCGCCTTCTATGATGAGATGACTGGATTTGTGGATGCGGGAAGAGCCGTTGATGTGATATACCTTGACTTTAGCAAGGCTTTTGATACGGTTTCCCACAGCATTCTCATTGGCAAATTAAGGAAGTATGGGTTAGATGCATGGACTGTAAGGTGGATAGAAAACTGGCTAGAACAACGGTTTCAGCGTGTAGGAATCAATGGCTCCATGTCAAGTTGGCAGGCAGTAACAAGTGGTGTGCCCCAGGGGTCGGTCCTGGGGCCAGTTCTGTTCAATGTTTTCATTAATGATCTGGATGATGGGATAGATTGCACACTTAGTAAGTTTGCAGATGATACCAAACTGGGGGGAACAGTAGACACCCTAGAGGGCAGAGACAGGATTCAGGGAGACCTAGACAAACTGGAGCAGTGGGCCAAGAGGAATCTCATGAGGTTCAACAAGGATAAGTGTAAAATCCTGCACTTGGGACGAAAAAACCCCATGTACTGCTACAGGCTGGGGAGTGATCAGCTAAATAGCAGCACTGGAGAAAAGGACCTGGGAGTCATGGTGGATGGGAAGCTGGATATGAGTCAGCAGTGTGCTCTTGCTGCCAAAAAGGCCAATGGCATACTGGGCTGCATCAGAAGAAGTGTTACCAGCAGATCAAGGGATGTGATCATTCCCCTCTATTCTGCACTAGTGAGGCCACATCTGGAATACTGTGTCCAGTTTTGGGCTCCCCACTACAAAAAGGACATGGACAAATTAGAGAGAGTCCAGAGGAGGGCAACCAAAATGATCAAAGGGCTGGAGCACAAGCCCTATGAAGAAAGACTGAAGGAACTAGGCTTATTTAGCCTGCAGAAGAGAAGACTGAGGGGGGATTTGATAGCAACCTTCAACTACTTGAAGGGTTGCTCCAAGGAGGAGGGAGCTCGACTGTTCTCGGTAGTAACAGAGGGCAGAACGAGAAGCAATGGCTTCAAGTTACAGCTGGGGCGGTCCAGGCTGGATATTAGGATAAACTTCCTTACTAGGCGAGTGGTAAAGCATTGGAATAAGTTGCCTAGGGAGGTGGTGGAATCTCCATCTCTGGAGGTGTTCAAGTCCCAGCTGGACAAAACACTGACTGGGATGATCTAATGGGAGTGGTCCTGCTTTTTTTGGCAGGGGGTTGGACTAGATGACCTCGTGGGGTCCCTTCCAACCCTATGATTCTATGAATCTCCCCCCCCCCACTGGGGTCACTGGCACTACCAAGCGTGGCATCTGTCTCTGCCAGAAAGAGCCTCACTGTCAAAGGGGAGATTGAAGATGTCCTGCTGGGAGGCAGGGGGCGTCCTCGCTTCTCTAAGACAAGCTGTGCGGCAGAGGGTCATGGCTGAGGCCATTGTACGAGAAGCTGTGTCTACAGCATCCTACGCTGATAGAAGAAGGTCCTGGGATGCTATCCTGCCCTCCTTTAGGAAGGCATCATAATCCTCCCTAGCCTCCTGTGGGAGCAGGTGCCTGAACTTGTTCATTGAGTCCTACACATCCATTACATCTCTGCCCACCAGGGCCTGATTATTGGCCACGTGTAACTGGAAAGCGGAGGAGGAATACACCTTCCGCCCCAGAAGATCTAACTCCCTCGCATCCTTTGATGCTGGGAGTGGGCCACATAGTGGCTAGCACCTTTGCTTAACATGCAGAAGGTCCAGGGTTCAATTCCCAGGGGGTTGGACGCGATGATCTCACAAGGTCCCTTCTAGCCCTATGATTTGATATGGATTTGATATGATATGGAACTTGCCCTGGGCCTAATGCCACTTCCACCACCCCTCGAGACAGTACCAGGTGGTGAGTGAAGGAGGGAAACTCCATCCCTGGGACCTGATATTTGAGGCCTGCCATGTCAGACACTGGGGCAATGGAACAAGGGCTTTGCCAGCATTATGAGGCAAGATCCCAAACACTAGGGTGGAGGAGGCAGTGATGGATTCAGCAGATGTGAACACAGGCCCAAATAAGGCGTCAGTGGGCCCTTCAGAGGATAGAACCTCTATCCCCACATGGGCAGAACACAGCGAAGAAGGTCGAAGTCCGTCGTGAGGTCCCCCATGTAGGAACATGGCACTGGGTTTAGGGCTCTGGCCAGTACCAAAGGAACCCGTGCTGAGCTGGGCGAAGCGGTACCATGAGGGCCCTTTGTGGTCTCTTGGGGGGACCATTCATGATGCTGATACCTAAAGGGTGATGGTGCCGGAGGCCGGGGATAAGGCCGTTTATTTGACCTTGAGGCACCTTTTTCCAGGCTTGAAGGAGGAGAAACCCCTTGGGACCACGACGATGGTGCCAGTAACAGCAGAGTACTACGGTGCTGGGGAGAAGGCTCAACGATGCTGGGGCTGTCATGCATGGGAGGTTCCGGTGTTGGGGGACTCGGAACCGAGACCAGGGACAGTGCTTGGTGCCACTTCTGGGGCAACCACACCCTTGAAGAGAACACTGTTTTACCCCACCTCCTGGTGGGTACCGGAGAGGGTGGGAAGTGGCACCAGCTACTCCTAATCCTGTGGTGACCCCATGTGGGGGACCGGGATTGGCACTGACACCGCGGCACCAACCCTGATACTGAGCTAGTCTTTTTGCACTCTCTGCGGGAGTGGTGCCAGGAAGGCTCCGGTGCTGAACCAGCACGCGATACCTCAGGAGACCCTGAAGCCTCGGGGGTAGGCTGCCACACTTGTCCTGAGGCCAATACATGGCACCTTTGCTCTCTGTCTCTGATTGTCTTAGACTTAAAGGACAGACAGACAGAGCAGCAGGTGACCAAGGCACTGAAGGCACTTCGCGTCAGGATTGTCCCATGGGACGGCCTTGCTGCAGGCCGCACAAGGTTTAAACCCTGGCATGGCGGGCGGCGGAGAGGAGTGGTGGTGTTGCTCTAAAGCTGGACGCTCAGAAGAGGAAACGGGTTGTTAACTGAACAGCCCCACTTCCCAAAGGCCATTTTCCCTCTCAATTTTTCTGTTCTCTCCTAAACTGTATGGCAATGGAGTGCAAGGAGTTTCCTTGGAAAGGCAGGCCTTAGTCTGTTACCACCTTTATGGGCAAAAATTGTCATAACCATTCTTTTGTCTTACACATTTGTAAATCAGGAGAAACTCCACAAGTCAGTACAGTAGTACAGGATCCCTATTCGAGGTAAAGTAAGAGCAAAATTGTAACCATGTTATCCTTGGTAAGCATCTTGAGAGAGAGAAGGGTGGTGTGTGTGTGTGTGTGTGTGTGAACTCACCAAATTCAAACGTTTTTGTCATCCTGAAATTACTCGACAAGTTTTGTTTTCTTTGCTTCACAACTGTAATAACATCTTCACTCCCTTGTGACACCCTCTTTTGCAACCTGCCTCGAGGGTTGTGACCCATTAATAAAAGTGATAATAGTATATCAGTTTTAAGTAGTTAAGGATCGGGTCCTTTCTTCTTAAACTTTACCCAGAAACCAGTTGGCATCTGACGCAGAGCACAGAGCATTGGTATAATGTTCACAATGAAGCACTCCACTTAACAAGCAGGCAGCTGCATTCTGTACCAGTTTCTGTCTCCAAATGGATTTCAGGTGCATCTCCTTGAAAGGCACGTTGAAATGCTCTAATCTCAAGGTGACAAAGTCACAGAATGCAGAACTGAGGTGTGGATCTGAAAAAGATGCATAACCACCTGGCCATATCCAGGTTGAGAGTGGGATGAGAGCCATCCCAGTTACTCTAGTTACTTGATTGTCTAACTCCCAAATTATGAACTCAAGTGTTAAATGGTGGGGAAATAGCCTCAGGCCAAGGGTGTGTTACCATTTTCAGCATTGACTTTACTCCAAGTACCCTGATGCCCTCTGAGTTACCTGGAGGGAGTTTTGACCACGGGACCCTCCCTTCAGATTCTAGTCACATGCTGAGAAACTTACTTGACTGCACCATCTGGGTTGATTTGCCTTAGTGCGTTTTCCACCTCCTCAGTGGTTAGCTGAAATGAAGTTTAATTAAAAACTCATTATCAAGTTGTCCTACAACATTAGTAAATAAAAATAACTTTTACAGCTGCCTCTCGTGGCTTAGTAAGTGGCAGTTTAAAGGATTTGACATCTGTTTGTTAAGCATTTGTTTGAAGAATATTGTATATTTTATTTTCTGTGTGTGCTCAGCAGGTTTTCAACCCAACTGTACTGCGACCTTTTTTTTTTTTTTTTCTCATTCTGTCTGCTTCACGATGAGAGGGGAATACACCCCATAGCAGGCTGCCTTGGGCTTGCCTGATTTGGATTTGTATTGCTTGTACATCTCCCTGTGTGCCTGGGGATGCATGTATCCTTCCCTTTTGTTGCAACTTCTTGTTCGATGCACCCTTCTATGTGTATAAAGACATAGCTATCCATGTTTAGCCAGTCTCATTTCTCTCTACTTCAATCTACTGAACCCACCTAACTCCACTACTTTGTTTTGCCTAATCTCTCCTGCTCATATCATTATTTAGTTCTGCTCCTCACATCTAAATCCTTCCCATGCCTATAAGATAGGTGCCCCTTTTATTTTCATTCAAATTTGTCCTCAAAGCTCACTGCCTCCATGAGATCCATAAACACAGGTGTGTCATGCTGCTGAAAGTTAGTGCTATTCAGCTGTGAGTTCATCTGGCAAGAACAGGGCTCTGTACAAGCTTGGTGCTTAAATAATAAAGTGACTTGCTTTGCTGAGGATTCAGTTTCTGCATTAGTCACTAAATACACTAGTGCTGTAAAATGTTCTACAGATGTGAATCAGCTTTTCAAAGACACACTTTCAGCTTGCTTTTGTCCCCTAAAATTCGATTCTGAAGATGCTTCTGACATACCAAGTCTTATCTCTGTTTCATATTTGGGGTTTTAGTCCCCAGAATACTATACTCACCAGCAACTACAGACCTAACAACAGAAACATTAAAGCAGGCACATATCTCCGCTACAAACCACGCTGCCAACTTTGTTCACATATCTGCACAAAAGACACCATCATAGGACCTAATCAAGCCAGATACTCCATCAAGGGCTTATTCACCTGCTCTTCCACTAATGTGATTTATGCCATGATGTGCTACAAATGGCCCCATACCTTATACGTTGTGCAAACAGGACAGTCCCTATGCAGAAGAATAAATGGTCGCAAAACTGACATCAGAAATCACAACCCCCCCGCCCCCCGAAGTTGCTGAGCACTTCCATCTTCCTGATCACTCCATTGATGATTTGTTAATGATGGTCCTCAAGCAAATCAATGGCACATCAAGACTTCAAAGAGAAACAGCCAAAATCCAACTAATATACAAATTAGATTGTGTGAAAGTAGGACTGAATCGTGATTATGGATTCTTTTCATATTGTAACAGGTAATTTGACTTCACTCTCTCTCAATGTGCTGTTTCCTCGAGTTTGAATCTTTACAAATGCTCTGATTTGCTGTTGCAGTATGACCTGATCTCTTGTCTTACAGTCCCCTGCATTTATTTTCATCCCATTCTGTAAGTTCCCCCTCTTAAAAGCATCTGATGAAGTGGGATTTTCTCCCATGAAAGCTCCTATGATAAATAAATCTGTTAGTCTTTAAGTGCCACAAAACTCCTTGCTTTTTTTTTTTTGCTTTACTAGACTAACATGGCTTCCGCATTTGAACTTATTTGATTCCTGTTCACCCTTCCAGGGCCAACACAGCTACAAGAGAGGGAGCTGGATTCTCTTGTGGCTTATTTATCATCAGTTCAATTCCAGCTGCTGGGCCCTGTTGTGCTTTTGATTAAAACTGGGCAATCCCAGTGAGGACTGGAGCGTTGAACAGGTATGACTGAGAGCAGAACCATTTTCTTGATGATGCTTCAGAAGTAAGATCATGGCTTGACTCTTGTATGGCAGAGGAGTTACCATTCTGCTGGGCTGCCAGTTAGAAAACTCATTTTTCCTTATGAATTGAGTTAATTTGATCTGGAGTCATTGAAGCATAAACCATTGAACAGCAGTGCCTTTCTTATAGTCATTTTGCAGGATAGAGCCACGCACGACCTTTGTCTCACAGCACTTGGATCCTCTCCTTTTGTTTGTTTTACCAAAATTTGGCCTCCCTCCTATTTACCCTGCAGTATCTATGGAAGCTCAACCAACTTCTCTTTCTCATATTTGCAGCTACTAAATAGGTTGTAATTGCCCAAGAAGTCGTTGTGACAGTTGGAAGAAAGATGCTATGCCAAAATAAATTGTTGTATTAGAGCGATGCTGGGGCTGCCTGCCAATTGCAAATGACTCCTGGTCAGCTTAATAAATAGCATACCCCTGTTAATAGACCCCATATCTGATGTCTCCACTACAGGAAGAGATTGGGCCAGTAACCCATGCTGGAATTGCCATATTCCAGCAATCAGCCGCTGAGTTTTTAAGTGCTTAGTGCTGTTTGCTTAACACACTTTGTGCTGATAAATTACAAGCACTCTGCACTTAGTAAAGAAAATAAATTCCAGCCCCACAAAATAACAGCTTTGCAGCACTTAGTCCTGTTTATAGAGCAGTTCATCCATGGATTCCTCCAAGACTTGCAAATGAACCTAACAAACCATATGATGATAAAATCAGAGGGATAACAGGAGACCATCATCACAAGGTCAAGGTGGTTCTTAAAGTCTCTGGCTCAATAGGACCATTGAAATAGCTTGATGGCCTAAGCCCCATGGTTCCTGGACCAGAGCAGAGCCATTGTTGCTTTATGTTAGCTTAAAGACACTCACCTAACGCAGTTTTTATTTTTAATTCTTTTGGTTAGGAATTTAGCTGTATTACAACATCGCAGAAGCTGTAGAAGTCTTTTAGTTCAGTGATTCTCAGCCCGTGGTCCGGGGACCCCCGAGGGTCCACGGACATGGTGCAGGGGGTCCACGGAGCCTCCCGCTACTGGGGCCAGAATCCAGCTACAGCCCTGATGCTCCCTGCCAGGGCTGCCTCTCCCCTCCCATGGCCAGATCCTGGCAGGGGGATGGGGCTGAGGTAGCTCCCCGGCAGGGGCAAAGGTAGGGGGCCATAGCTGCAGTGGCTTGGCTCCCCAGCAGCATGGGCAGTGGTGGTGGCAGCACTGCTCACCAGCTCTCCCAGTGGTGCGGTCCAGATTACATAATCAGCCAGGGGAGCCGCAAAGATTTTTTTTGTTAAAAAGGGGTCCCCAGCCTGAAAAAGGTTGGGAACCACTGTTCTAGTTTATAGCCATGGGGGAGACTTCATTACAAACCTTGCTTTCAGGCACTTGGAACCTTCTGAAAAAAGTTCTTTTATGCTAAAACTTTCATGTTGTATTGTTGACATTGTTGTCATGTTGAGAGAGAGTCAAGAAGTCTTGAGTTTTATTCCTGGCTCACTGTGTCATCTAGCTCAACCTCTAAACAGGGCAAGGCATTTTACACCTCTGTGCTTTTTATATGTTCCTTGCTTGGAAAAAAGGGATTAGTGATACTTAACCTGGGTGTGTGGGCTTATGTAAAGCACTTAGGGTTTATGCTATCTAAATGCAAAGTGGTGTAAGTACCAGGTGTGGAATGGAATCATGTATGCTGAGATAAATTGAACAGCTATTCAACTTTTATTTTCAGTTAAAGTGTGTGTATGCGGGGAGGGAGGTACGTTAATGTGATGGTGTGGTTAGAATTTTAACACCACAGTAAAATTTCAAATGTACAGTACCCACAACAACTATAACTCATTGCGTTAAGGACAAAAACTTACCACATCATAAACATTATTGAGAATACTTGTTTATATGCAAGGGGTGAAATTACATTAGTGGGGAGAAAACATACATCTCACTTAAATGCTGACCCTCATGTTTTAAACTAACTGTATGCCTCTTTCTTTGCTTTGTGTTAGTTAATGCAGCTGTTGTAACTGAGAATTTTCGGGTAGTTTTTTTGCACAGAGTTATGCAACTGCAGATCATTTGTAGTCTACAGGCTGGTTTTAAACTCCAGCTGGGAGTGCCTCACTGTAGTTTGCAGTCTAAAGCACAGCTGAAGTTTCAAAACATTGATTCCATAGAATACAAATCTGCATCTGTGGATGAAAGCCTCCCAGTGGCAATGTGCAGTGACCTGCATTTGAGAACGCTTTCTTTTCATCACTTTGACTGGTGGATAATGTCTGCACGTAAACATTAATTGGTCGTTTAAAACAATAGCCATAAAGATGGCCTTTTTAAAAAATTGCTGATGCTGTTTTAAGCGAAGCAATTTAGTCCCAGTTAGGAAAAATCTCTTGCTGAAAAAGGTGGCAACTGAAATCAGTGCTCTGAATTCTAGAGGCACAGAATAGCAGTTTAAATCTCAATCTTGCTCTTTTATTTAAACCCCCAGATTAAACTCCCCCTGAAGAAATTGGACAGAAAAAAACCTGACTGAGACCTCGTACACCATGTTGTTTCCCATTGCAGGGAGTGTGTTTGAACCCCTGAAATTAGGACCTAATAATGGCATCACTTCAGTTTCCCTGGGGCCTTTCAGCAGCAAGGTTTTGGTTGTGTCTTAAGCAAATCACAGTGATGCTCTCTGGTATTTGATCAGTTTTTATTAGAGTATCTGCATTCTTTTGTTCTTCACAGTGCTTTGGTAGTGTTGTGTGCATGTCTTGGTTTGGGGGAGGAATTCTGACCGGTGCCTTTGGACTCCAAATCTCTAGGTGTTCTTTGACTGCGTTACCCACAAGGTGGCAGCATGTGACAACAGGAGCAAAGCTGGTCTGGGTGAAGTGCAGTATCTGCCGTCTATGACCAGTAATATTGAAGCTGTCCAGGTGATACTAAGATTGAGCGGCAGTGATAGTGATGAGATTTCTCTGCTATTGGGCTTTAGAAAAATGGCCAGATGTCTATGTCTAGCAGTGTTTGCATCAGAGCAAGTGGAAAACCGAAATGTCTTAGGAATATAGGGTCTCCTGGTTTGTATCCTTCTTTACGTTTCTGCTCTCACCATCTTAATTTTTTTCAGATAAAATTTTAATGAGGCTGAGGCAGCTCTGGTTCTACTGGCATGTCATGGTCTGCTGTGGTCAACACCAGTTTTCTCAGCTCCAGCAGTTTATTTTTTATTACCAAATGTCGTCAGTGTAAAGTGTGGTTGTGCTCTGAGTAAAAATGGCCCATTGTTGCTCTCACCACATCTGCTCTCTGTGTGTGTCAAGAAATGGATCTGCAGACTTTAGTGACAGAAATAAGTCTTCTGTTATTTTTATTCCCGTCCCGCAGCACTAATGGCTCTGAGAGAATGGACTGGATTTCACTGGGGTTTGTGTATTGTCATTAAAATAGTTTAGTTCCAGTTGTAGGGCCATAATCTGCCCTCTGTGTCATCTGTGAAACCCCATAGAAGATATCGAAGTGAGTCTAGGAGCAGCTAGGAGCTGAATTAGAAGACACTGAGGTCATGTGTGTACAATTAAGGGCAGAATTTTGCCCTCTGAATATTGACCACTGGTGGTGATGTGGGAATGAGAAAGAACCCAAATGATCATTCATATTTCTGGTGAAGTTCAATTCATGGGCAGTGAGAGAAACTGACTTCTGGCTTTTAAACTGAACCAATTTGATCTGGATTCACCAAAGGCACAATCAACATGGGACTCCCATGAAGCTGTGTTTATAGTTGCTTTCCGGAGTAAAACCACCCTCCCAACTACTGCTGATCTTATGCCAAAATTGTATGGGATAAATTAAAATCCTATACGATTGCAGTAGGATAACATGACGTTTCTAATGCTGCATCTGTGTTGCCAGACATGACAGTGGGGATAGTGGGAGAGGGCAGGTGCACATACAGGAGACAGTGAATTTGATGTGGATGAATAAAAAGTAGGGGGGTTATAATTCAGTGTTCAAAATACCATTTGCTGTTTGCTTTCTTGCTACAGGTGAAGTGGAAAGGGAAGGATTTGTTTGACTTGGTGTGCAGGACACTAGGACTCCGAGAAACCTGGTTCTTTGGACTTCAGTATACAATCAAGGATACGGTGGCCTGGCTCAAAATGGACAAGAAGGTTGGAATAGAACTTTTCTTTTATTTGATGTGAATGGTATGGCAAGAGGGTGGATTTTTGCCTTGCTGTCCATGTCTGGAAACTTGGAGGAGCATCAGTGGCAACTCTGGGGAAGGAGAGGAAGGCGGGAAACAAAATTAGGCTTGGTCTGATCTATAGGTACAGCAGTCAGAGATCCATATACAGCATGATTGTTGTCCAGCACAGATAGTGTTAGAGAGGACCATTAGTTTATCCTTGAACTAGTACAAAGCCTTGAACTATGTATAGAAGGTTCCTTGTGTTCAATAAATTGGTGCTTTAGCCGTTTCAGGGGACAGCCATGTTGTAAGCATGTCCCTAAGGTGATTGTTACATAAATGAGGCCTAATACCTATTTGGAGAACCTCCATGTGCATATGAAGGGCTGATGCCTTAGAGACTCTGGCTTTCCAAAGTATAATGTGTAAACAGTGGAAAAATGTGGTTGTATTATGGTCTCTTACCTAAGAATCTGCCAGTATGTGAGATATGTAAATGCTTGGGAAGTAGAGAAAATAGCAAACCTATATGGAAGATTAAATTAAGTTTGGGAATATTTCCCTTCTAGTTATAGTCTCCTAATGGAAAAACTAGTTGTTCCATTGCTTGCATCTTTTAAAGCTAAATCGGACAAACCACTAGAAAATGTATAATGGGGAATAATCTTGTACTCACTCCACCTTCCCCAGGGATATTCTTCCTTCTGGTGTCTTTCTTGAGCAGTATTGAAAAAAGGGTCTGGCTAAGCCTCTGTTTCCAAGCTCAGGACATTTAGTTCAGTGATCTTCAGAGCCAGACACCTGCCATCTGAAGTTAGCATTGTTCCTCATTGTCTAAGGGAAAAAAAAAAAAACGGAAGCAAGTTCCATGCTCACCAGTTGTTGTAGTAGGAAACTGCACATTTTGAAGAAAGATTTGAGAGTGTTGGTTGTCTTTAGCATGTGCTCAGCAGGGAAGAAAGAAAACAACCCCTTTTCTCTCATGAAACATTGCACACCATGGCATACAGGATGATTTGTTTCTGCCTTGAGTTTATTTTGTACGTATGCAGATATTGCTAACTTCTTCCAGACTTGTGAGACAGTGGTTTCTGAACTTCCCATGATGCATCATTTTGGAAAACCTGGCTGGGTAGTTTGGTCTGAGGGAAGTAGATGTTTGGCATTTGTGTCTAGGCTGCAAAAGGCAGTAGCATTAGGAGCCTGGACTCACTGACTGTCCTTTTTGTGTAGGTCCTGGATCATGATGTTCCAACAGAGGAGCCAGTCACTTTTCATTTCCTAGCCAAATTTTACCCTGAGAATGCAGAGGAGGAGCTGGTTCAGGAGATCACCCAGCATTTGTTCTTTCTGCAGGTATGTGCTTCACTAAATGGTGGTTCTTCCTCAGGTTGTAGTGGGAGCTGGGGAATAGGGCTCTAGGTGTGTTTCTCAGTGTTGACTGACACTGGCCATCCATCTTTTCTAAACTGAGCGATCTCAACAAATGCGTGGTGATGTAAATGTAGAAAAAGATAGTTTGTGTAAATCTAGCAGCAGTCATCATATTCCATCTGTAAATCTGGGATCTCAGTGGTGACTAGCAATATAAATAGTTTATATCCAAGGGCGAGACTAACTGTGAGAGAGGGGCAGTTCTAGAAACAAAGCAAAGTGGGGGAGGCAGAACACCTTTGGCAACCGGGGAGAACATCTTGCGTTAAGATATACCAGCCATCCACACAAACATGGTTGGTGGTTTTAGTGTGTAAAACACAGACGCATCTTCCTGAAGGAGAGTGGGACAAGTCCAACCCTTGGTGTATTCAAAGTACACTGCAAGACTCTTTTTCACCAAAGAAGGCTCCAGATTATCTCAGCAGCATCGTGAAATAGGAACTGGTGGCTAAGCCAGAGTCCCAGCTGACCACTCTAGTTTGCAGTCTATGTAATAACACCACCTAGTACTCGTACAGACCTTCTCATCAGCAGATCTTAAAAGGCTTGACAAAGGAAGCCTTGCATCACTGTCTTTTTACAGGTGGGGAAACTGAGTGAACCTGGGTTGTCCAAGGCCACCCTCAGACCAGTGCTGGAGATAGAAGCCAGGTTTCTTGAGTGCCATTCCAGTGCTTTATTCATTAGGCCACACTTTTGATAACATGCTGCTGAGCTTTAGGCATTTCTAAACAGAAATAAAATGCAGTGCAGCTTTGTTTGGAGGTAAGCAGCTCTGCTGATGGCATTTCAGTGGCAGCACTTTATTTCTGGTGAACGAGGCATTTCTGTCAGAAGTCCCAATTTTCAAGCAAGAACTATTTTTGAAATGACTACCTTTTGGGCTGCAACATTTTAGGTTTTTTCTCAGCTGACAAAGGGGCCTTCTACGTATGTGTGAGAGACTGACTGAACTGGGAAAATTGCAGTGCTTAGGTGGGGAGGGTGGATGGGGCTTGGTAGTTACAGTAGGATTCCTGGGTTCTAGTCCCAGCTGTTTTTTGTGGGGCAAGGCATTTAGGTTTAAAAACTTTCAAGTGTCTATTGATTTCTGTTTTGTGCCTGCCTCAGACACAGGAAAATCCAGCCTCTGTGGATTCCTCTGACTCAATTTGAAGTACCAAGAACTGGTAGATGCTTGGCTATTTAGGCTGGCTGCATTATAAACCAAACCCAGGAGCACCTGGATCAGTGAACATGTTTACAAAACAAACAAGTCTGTTGGCATTTGTAAAGATGAACAAATTTATTTATTGCATGAGTTTTTGTGGTAGAGAATCCCATTTCATCAGATGCTTGAAGATGGGGAACTTACTGAATGGGAACAAAGTAAATGAAGAAAAGTGGTCAGATTGTCACACAGAGCAAAGCACTTGTTAAGATTCAGATGGAGTGCAGCGGTTAGCAGCGAGGTGTGTGTGTGTGTGGGGGGAGAATAAAGCAAAATACCTATGGTAATGGGAAAATAACCCATAGTCTTTATTCAGCCCTGAGTTCATGGAGTCAAACGTGCATATGAATTCCAATTCTGCAGTTTACAAATGTGGGCTTCAGACTTCTCCATGTAGTTCTCTGTCCCTCTGTTGAATGGGTATAGAACTACCTCACCGAGCCCTAGTCTATAGTTTCGGCTTTTTTGGTGGCAATTGACCACTGTTTACATAAGGAATGTAAAATTTCTAAGCCATCGTTACACATTAGGTGAAAGCCGACTGCAGGTCGCTTGTGGTCAGCTTTCCCCTATGCCCCTGACCTCCAGGACTCCTGGGGTTGGCTTCCAGGATCAGTGTGGCGAGTTCACACTCGCTGCGATCTGCTCCCAGAAGCCCAAACTGACAGCGGCAAATTTGCTACCGTCAGCATAGACGTACCCTGAGTTGCTGTGGGCTTAAGATTCATGAAGTGCTCAGTGTCCCTTATACAGTAACTACTCTGGGGAGCAAAGTATTAGTGTTAATTCCCAGGCCTTAAATCAGTTATTAGAAAATGTCAATTTGCCAGTGGCTTAATGTTGGATTAGGAAGAGAGCCTTTGATGCAATCGAAGAGTTAAAGTAGTTGAAAATTGCATCTTGCAAGTGCAGCATGAAGCTTTTTACTGGGGTTTTTAAAAGCACAGGGGAAGGGGTACTCCAGTTTATGTCTGTGACATAGGAACATGTGTAAGTCTGCAGACTCATGAGATAATACTGATGCAGAAATGTATCCTCTGTGGTTGGGTAGGAAAGAACAAAGATGGGTTCTGAGTTGCTATGAAGAATTTTTTCTGGGTGTCTGGCTGATGAGTCTTGCCCTGGAGGGAAATTCCTTTCTGACTAAAAATATGGCAGATGGGGGAGAGCGGAAGGATGCTTTCTCCTTCCTATGCAGCATTGGACTTGGATTGCTCTCTGGTGATTCTGTGCAGGCTTTAAGGCAGGATTTCAGGACTTCAGTAACTCAGTCACAGCTGAACAGTCTATTACAGGTGTGGGTGGGGTGAGGTTCTGTGGCCTGTACTGCACAGGAGTTCAGGCTGGATGATCATAATGGTCTCTTTTGACCTTATAGTCTCTGAGTCTGTGCAGATCACACCATAGGGGCCCAGCAACATTACTGTAGCTGGTTGTGTGACAGAGGTTTTTAAAAGTTCATATTGTAGTAAAACACACTCTTTTTTTCTCTTTGGAAAATTAGCGTTTAAAACACAGAAACCAAACATAAGTTCATTTTTAAATGCATGAAAGTTAGAAAGTGCAAAGTAATGGTTCTCAGTAGGTGTTGTTTGCCTTAATTCTGTGCATGCCACTAAAAGTACTATCATAAAGAGACCCACAGCTCATAACGGGCAGTTGAATTTGAGCGTGTTCGGCACCTCATAGTTGAAGACTAGGTTCTCCTTCTAGCAGAGGCGTTGCTGGTGCTGGGCACTCTGGGGCACATGCCCCGAACCCCAGCGCCAGAGCCCCTGATCTCGGGCTGGGGGCAGGGCCTGGGCCCTTGACCCAGGTCCCTCCCCCAGCCAGTGACACCCCTGCCCTCTAGTAGCATCTCTTTGGGTGCTCCAACTTAGGTGATTGCGCGTTCCCCAACACGACTCGGAGAATTTTCTAGCAGTGCTCACTTAGGTTACACAGGTGCCAAGAGACTTTCTCATGCTGCTTTGGCGTCCTCTCAGCGCATGCACAACTGACAGCCCCCTCTCAGTTCCTTCTCAGCTGTCTGTGGCTACTTTTGGGGCTCAAATCATCTCCTCAGCTTGTGTTCAAGACCCTTTTATTGCCTTCTTTAATAGCTCACCCCTAGTTTTCACTCCTTCAACCCCTTTCTGAGTCTCCCTGTTTTTAAAAAAAAAAAAAGACTTTCTTCCCCCCATTTTTTCTACCATGCTGGGTTTGCCAGTCTTCAAGCACTGCGAGACCTGCGTGACCCCATGCCTGCATCTGATGGTCATTCAGTCTATGTGAAATGCCTTGTAGAAGAGCATTATTTCTCAAAAAGCCCACACTGTGAGAACCTAAGCTCAACAGCCAGACGTGATAGAGATCTCTGTCCGTAACTCTTCCTTATGGAGCGCTTCCTCAAGCTATCATCTAACCCTGGACAGCCTGAACCCATTTCTCAAGTTGTTTAGTCTTCAAAGAGACAACTTGTTCCTCCTTGCACCTCTTCAAAGAGGAGATAATCACAGTCACTGCCTTTAGAATCAGAGCACAACAAAGAGGCTTAAGGCTCCTCATGTACAATGAAGCGCAAATCCCTGAAAAGATTCTCTTTCACACCTTGAGACTGTAGGATGAAAATGACTTGCCTTGAGCCAGCAGCTGGCAAACCGCTAAAACCCACTGCTTCATTGGGGCTGTCACCTTCTTCGGTACCTAAGACAACTGTGGCACTGACATTGAATACTGTGGCATTGGAACTGACTACCTCTGTGCCAGCAACTCTAACCTTGGCACAGATTCCTCCATCGGCATTGTCTGACTCGGTTGGCACTGCTCCATGCTGAACTGATGACAGCACCAGCGGCACTGAGTGAATCTGCAGAGCACACAGTGCTGCATAAGCACACCAAAACACACAAACATCAGATCACAGAGGATGACGACCACCATTCCTCATCCCCAGCTTCATACTTTTGCAGCACCAAAGGATCTCTAGCACTTACTGTCTCATGTAAGAACAATATCTTCAATTCTGTTTCTTGAGGGAAGATGAGTAGAATGACCATGGACCTGCTTTTTCACTTCACCCGGCACTCCCTCAGCCTTGAGAGCACAGGCCACAGATGCCACCAACGTTCCCACCATACCTGTGTTACCGTCCTCCCTGGTTTGGACCTCCTCCCTTATCCCAACATCCTTGGCCTACTTGGGATTCCTGGTTCCATAACTTGGCATTCCCCACCAGGCCATCTATCTCACAGTACAAACTTCCATCTAAACCTCTTCCCCCAGTGGGTCAGAAGCCTCAGGGAGTCATGGAGGAAAGGGATGATCCCTAACCAACTTCTCCTCCCCACCATTCATCATCTTCACCTGATCAAGCAGTTATTCCTTCATCACCCACCACAGCCAATGACTTCAAGTAGTTCCAGGACCTGTTCTGTTGATTGGCAGGGTCCCTTGAAATTCCCATGCAGGATGTACGTGAATCCCAGCGCAAATTCTTAAAGATCTTACAAACCAAATCAGGCACCAGGATAGCTCTTTCTCTGCATGGTGCTCTGATAGACCCTGTTAACGTTATCTGGCAAACACTGGTCACACTCTGACCCACTTGCGGACAAGAAAGACCATCTTTGGGGGGGACAAGAGGGGCGATCACCGGGGCCCCACACTTCTGTGGGCTCTGTGCTGTCCTGCTGTGTGCAGGACAGCATGGGGCCCAGCTGCTCCCCCACTGTGGCTGGGCTGTCCCCTGCTCTGCTGCAAAACCAAAGGCAGCAGGGCAGGGCCAGGAGTCTGGAACACAACCTCTGCTCTGTGCCAGCCTTGGGGTGGGACAGGCCTGCCCAGAGGCTGGGCTCCGCACTCCTGCTCCTCCCCTGGGCCAGCTGTTCTGCCTTGGGGTGGGGTGGGCTGGCCCAGGGATAGGGTGGGAGAGTCTGGCCCTGGGGCTGGCCCTCTTTGCCCCTGCACCAGCCCACTCCACCCCCAGGAGCGGAGTGGCTAGCTCAGGAGAGGGGCAGGAGCATGGGGTCTGGCCTCTGGGCCAACCTACCCTTCCTCCCAGCCTGATTGACCTTGGGCCCCGTACCCCACTAGGGATGGCCCTGCTGACAAGAAATATTATATCCCTAATAAGGACTCAGAATATCTGTTCAACCAACTCCCACTAAATTTACTGGTGGTGGAGGCTGTGAATCAGAGACACAAACAGCAATTTAACAGGTCCACCCTGCATGAAAAGGAGATAAGAAAATGCATCTGTTAAGCAGAAAAGTTTACACCTCCTCTGCCCTTCAGTTAAGGGCAGCAAATTATTCGGTGTTACTGGCAAATCATGATCACAACAGTCCACTTTATTGAATATATCCTGGAAGACAAAAAGCAACAATTACATGCTATCGTTAGGGAGGGACAACTGATTTCTAGAATAGCCCTTCAGGCAACTCTTGACATTGCAGACACTGCTGCCCACACAGTTGCCACAGAGTCATGATGAGAAGATCTTCTTGGTTGCACTCCGCAGACCTTCTGAAACAGCTCCAGACAGCCATAGAAGACTTGTTCTTTGACAAGAAAGTTATTTTGAGAAAAAACTAATGAAATCATTCACACCTTCAAAAAACTCCCAAGCAACATTTCAAACCTTTGGAATCTACACACCGGTGACAAAACATATAGATTATGTTGCTGTCAACCGTACAACTCAAGGTATGAGTTCTAGTCACAATCCAGACCACAATATAGACATCAGGGCCAACAGACAATATCCAAAATGTTGTAGGCAACCCTCAAATCAACCTTCAACATTTCAGGGACCCCTGCCAAAACAGCAGTTTTGAGACTTCGGTAGAGGGCCAGCACATCCCTCCCGCAGTGTCCTAGGGCCAGTACCATCGCTACTGTATAAAGATAGTTTATGTCATTTTTACCATGCTTGGGCAGCTATGACTATGGACAAATGGGTCCTAGATACCATCAGGATTGGCTATACCAGCAGTTTTTAAACCATGGGTCAGGACCCAGTACACAGTGCCCTAGCTGCTGCCACCAAAAGACTGGAATGCATTGCATGTAGTTGTTGAGTCATGGGCATAAGTGATTTTTTCCAATTTGGTCCCAAGGAAAAATGTTTGAAAACCCTTGGGCTATTCTACTCCATTTACATCAAAGCCCAACTTCCAATACCCTCTCCTGTCTGTTTTCAGGGACGCAACTCATAAACAACTTCTTCAACAGGAGGTTCTACACCTCCTTCATGTTGATGCAATTGAAAGGGTACCTCACCAACATCAAGGAAGGGGCTTTTACCCTCCATAGTCCTTAACTCAAAAGAAATCAGGAGGTTGGTGACCAATCCTTGAGCTCAGAAAATTGAATGAGTTCATAAACACAATAATTCCAGATAGTCACCCTCTTTACAATCATTCCAACTCTAGAACATGGGGACTGGTTTGGAGCACTCGACCTCCAAGATGCATACTTTCACATTTCAATCCACCCTGCAAGTAAAAAATACCTTAGATTTATTGTGCACAGTATCCACTACCAGTACACTGTTTTATCTTTTCATCTTTCTACAGCTCCAGGTATGCTTAAAAACATTTTTGGTTGTTGCCACTCACCTATGCAAATAGGACGTTACCATCTTTCCCTAACTGGAGGACTTCCTGATCAAATCCAACACTGAGTCTGGCTTCCCGGTCAGTCAGCCTCACAGTATCACTCTTTGAGGACCTTGGACTCTTAATAAGCTTAAAGAAATTCACTTTGCATCCCACACAAATGATAGACTTCATAGTGGTGTGCCTAGATTCCAAACTGGCTCGAGCCCGTCTCCTGGACCAAAGATTCGATACAATTTCAGACTTAGTAAACTGAGCTATTGTTGTCCCCATGATAACTGTCAGAAGTTGCCTGCGGTTATTAGGTCACATGACTGCAACTACTTCCATAGTCAAGAGTACAAGACTGCACATGTGAACTCTCCAACTCTGGTTCACTAAAGTATGCTGACCTCAACATCATTCAGTAAACACGATAATTTCTATACATGCAGAAATAAAACAATCCCTGCTATACTGGACAATACCAATAAACCTAAAGTCTGGCATGCCCTTCCTGCAACACTCTCCCTCTTTCATCATCGCCACAGATGAATCCCTCACAGAATGGGGCACTTATCTGCAGTGTCATGCTATCCAGGGCAAATGGTCCATACAGAGACAGCCCTGCATATAAATGTTAAGGGTTTTGTGCTGTTCAGTATGTTTGTTCCCATTTTCAAGACCTCATGGCCATCAAAATGTCAAGGTCATGATGGCCAACATAGTCTGTGTGTTTTATATAAACGGGCAGGGAGGAGCATGATCAAAACCCCTTTGTACAGAAGCAATGCGATTATGGAACTGGTGCCCGAAGAACAGTGTCTTAAATTCCAGTTCCTACTTTCCCAGCATACAAAACACAACTGCTGACTTCCTCAGCAGGCCTGTTACTCAAGACCACGAATGGGAAATACACCCAGAGTTGCTTCTAGACATCTTCAGTTGGTGAAAACACCCCACTATGGACCTTTGCACCTCATCTCACAGCCACAACTTCCCAACCTTCTGCTCAAGGTCAGGCATAGGCAAGGGATCCCTGGGACGTGCATTCCTACTTCCATGGAACAGGGACTTACTCTATACCTTCCCTCCAATCCCGCTAATTTCCAATGCACTTCTGAAAATTCACTGCGCAGCAGTAACGGTCATAATGATAGCACCAGCATGGATCAGACAGCCCTGGTGGAAAGCATGATTGTCAATTACCCTTCCACTTCTAGAGCACCTATTGACACAAAACAAGGACTGCACAACCCACTCAGACCCCAGGAAACTATATGTGATGACTTGGTACCTTGTCGGTTTCAACAAGAGGTACTTCAGTGTTTAGAGGCAGTACAACACATACTTCTAAGTAGTCATAAGCCACCTACTCATAAGACCTAACTGCAGAAGTGGAGTAGATTCCGGCACTGGTGCCTATAGAACAGAATTCACCTGTTATCGGCCTCCATACCAATAATTCTTGAGCATCTGCTACACCTAAAAAAAAAAAAAAAAAATCAGGTTTGTCAATTAATGCGATGAAAATATACCTTGCAGCCATCAGAGCTTTCTATATTCATCCACAGAGCAGGTTCCCTTTTTTCCATTTATTGGTTGAAGATTTCTTAAGGGCATACAGAATCTCTACACCCAGTTCCATTTCCCCACCTCCACAAACTGAACTAGATACTCAAGACTGTTACTAAACCACCATTTGAATCAATGGTGACAAGTTCACTTACCTACCTGTTGACGAAGGTGGCTTTTCTGATTGCTCTTACTTCCGCATGACATGTCAGCAAACTGGCGACATTCATGGCGACACCACCATACACAACTTTCCAGAAAGATAAGGTGTCCCTTAAACCTCACCCAAAATTTATACCTAAAATTTCATCCACCTTTCCCCTTAATCAAACCATACACTTACCTGTTTTCATGCCAAGCCACTCTCAAGCCCAAGTGATGTGATCTGACAGGAATTGGCCTCTGGGTATATTTCCCATTCATGTTCTTGAGTAAAGGTGCTGCTGAGGAAGTCAGCAGTTGTGTTTTGTATGCCGGGAAAGTATAAAGTGGAAATTAAGATACCATTCTTCAGGCACTCATGACGTCCCACTGGCATTGGCCTTGTACTTGGAAAGAACAAAAACATTTAGTTTAACTAATAGACTATTCGTTTCCATGGTTAAGAGAGGCAAGGCGGTTCCATTTCCTATCAAAGACTCTCAAAATGGATTCTGTGTTAGATCACACTGCACGAGAACTGTATCCACCTCAACGGTCTTCTTGCATAAAGTTCCCATCATGGACATCTGTAAAGCAGCCGCTTGGGCATCTGTTCACATCTTTACGAAACACTATGCTATTGAGCAAGCCTCAAAGTCAGATGCAGCTGTCAGCCTATTGGTCCTGTTGTCCCTTCAAACCAATAACTCCAAAGTCCCTCCATCCTCTGGAGAAGTGTCACGGGATGCACGTCTGTGCACCCTGGGTATGATCTATATGATTTTCCTGTTCACTTGCACACTGTGATTGTGTGATTTGTTGCCAATTACATCATGCAATGTTTCACTATGGGTGCTCCAAACCTATTCTACAGGATTGCTATGATGATATGTTTCCTGAAACATCATGCATGTGTACAGGTGTGTAGCATGGCTCACGGGGATGGGAGACGGACAGAACTCTCTTCCAGCAATATATACACAGCCAGAGCTGTGAGCACACAAGTACTTGGAGAAGGCAACAAAAATGTGCTAATTGTTGTGGCTCGGGCCAGATAAGGAGATCACCTCGGCCCAGAAGGGTGAGGGGGAGTGAAAACAAAGAGAGACACTTGGAAGGATTTGGGACTTTTTGCCTGGGAATCTCTGTTTTGGGACTATGAGGTCAGTTTAAGTAGAGATATTAGGTTAGTATGTGTGTTCTACCTTTTATTTCCTTGTGGTCACTCCTGACTCATTTATATTGTGATTCTGCCATGATTGGCCATATTCTTACTTAGAATTATAATCTTATCAATAAACAAGAAGTTGTTTTATCTAAAGCTTTATGGTCTTTAGAGGGTGTGAGTGAGGAAGGCTGGACATGATCCGTTTCTTTGTTAAATGGATGGACTTGAGTGTATGGTTGTTGGGAGTGGGGCCCAATCTCTGTAGACAGTGCCTTCCACAGTGGCATCTGGGGCTGGGGGGTGCTTGCTTGGGGACCATCCCTCATGTAGCGAGAGGGTAGCCACTCACTGCTTGGGACTGATTACCCGCTAGAGGCTGGAGTGGATTGACTCAGGAGTGAGTGGTCACTTGGCAAAGGGGAGTGAATCGGATTTCCGGAGTGGGAATTGGGGGGGTCACAGCGGCACACCAGACTGGACCTGGGGAGCATCCTGTCACAAGAACACAGCTTTGAAATCACCTA